>CM042538.1:22492899-22660399 GCA_023630585.1 Cranoglanis bouderius
GCATGCAGAAAAATTATAGCAACACATGTAGAAAGCTTAGACTGTGGTTTTGCTGTTCCTTTCTTGTATGTGCAAAACATCCTACTCCAAGTTTTTTTTACTTGATAGCTAAATATGGTCACCCATTTTCATGGGTGTAGAATCCACATGGGCATAGAATTGTTAACGTTGAATTTGAATTTGCATGGATTACATACGTCTGGATCAGGCAGCGTTGCACGTTACATAATGGTTTCTTTTACTATGTTGATGCTAAATATTAATAGAAATAGTATAGAATAGAACACATTTTCATTTTATAAATACAATGAGTCATAACAGGCTGCTATAATAAATTAAATTGTTATGCAGCAGTGTAAGTTAGTAGTACAGTAGGTTAGTAGTATAGGGTAAAAAAGTGTAACCCTGCCATTTTTACATTACTGTATATAATTCAATAGAAAAGGAAGAGAACTAAAACAAAATCATCCATAAAATACAAGTATATATTATATACTGTGTGCTATGTATATGCAGAACAATGTACACTAAACACGATTTGCAATATTTAAATAATTCTGTGCAATATACAATATAACATGCAAGTACAGAATCATAAATTGCATATTAAGCCAATTAAGAGCAAGAAGAGATAAAAACGTCAGAAAAAAAGAATACCCTTGACATTCTGTCCCCACCACATCTGAAATGATGGCTATGCCCCTGATCATTTTGTGAAGCTTGAGTTTGACCATTTAATGATGATCAGTGCATTGGATTCATCCCCATAGTTCCTGGACCATAGAGAAGTACTTACTCTGCAACTCTACTCCTGAAACTATTACACAAAAACTGAAATTGATCCTGGTTCCTGTAGGAAACACAAACTCGGTCTTGTACAGACCAGTACTTCTCACCTTGTCTTTGAAGTAGGTGAACAAGTAGTTTTTCCAATCATCGGTGGTCACACTGCTGTAGGCAAACATCTGGATGTAGGACTTCACAAAGCCCATAAACACTTCTGTACATGGCATATGAGACACAAAGATGTTCTTTGCATAGGTTTGTAAACTCACTGAGGACTGTACATCTTGTACTGAAACAATTATTACATAAATATCACAACACTACAACTACACTATATGGCCAAAAGTATGTGTACATCTGACCATCACACCCATATGTGGATCTTCCCCAAACTGTTACCACAAAGCTGTAAGCATACAATTGTCTAGAATATCTTTGTATGTTGTAGCATAAAAATTTCCCTTCACTTAGGGGTCCAAACATGGTCCAGCATGACAAAGCCCCTGTGCACAAAGCGAGGTCCATGAAGACACGAAGGTTTGCCATGGTTGGTGTGGAAAAACTCCTGATCTCAATCTCACTGAACACCTTTGGGGTGAACTGGAACACCAACTGTGCTCCAGGCCTCCTCGCCCGACATCAGTGCCTGAGCTCACTAATGCTCTTGTGGCCGAATGAGCACAAATACCCACAGAATGCAGCCAAAATTTAGTGGAAAACCTTCCCAGAAAAGTGGAGGCTGTTATAACAGCAAAGAGGGGACCAACTCTATATTAATGTCTATGGTTTTGGAATGAGATGTTCATCAAGCACATATGGGCGTGATGGTCAGGTGTCCAAATACTTTTGGCCATATAATGTATATGATACTTTTACGTGTGTGTCTGTCTGTCTGTCTACCTGGGCCTCCCATCAGCTCTTCCAGGTGGTAGAGGAGAGCAAAGCCTTTCTCATAAGGCACAGAGGAGAAGCATTCATCAGGGTCGACACCTTCCAGGTTTGGCACCAAGTTAGTATTGACATTATTTGCTCCGAAATGATTCACCTGCAAAAACACCACCACAGTCAATTAGCTGGTTGGTGTGTGTGTGTGTGTGTTTGTGTGTGTGAGAGAGAGAGAGAGAGATTAGAGTTCACAGATCACAAGGCTTTTGTTAGATGGGTTACACTGGGTTACACTATCTATGCAAGGCTCGTAGAGACCCAACTAATCCATTACTCTCAAGTTAATGTTTATTTGATGTACTTGTGTATATGTATTAGCGTTGAAGCAGGTATGTTGGTTTGTGTGTCTTACAGACTCCTGTAGTTCTTTCCAACCTCCCATCGCTTTAAACTGCCTGAACTGCTCTCCGTCCATTGCCCTGCCAATCATTCTCTCCAGATATACAGTGTGTCCCTCATTCAACCTACAAAGAGTCAAAGATACACATGGGGCAAAGATGAAGGGGATTGTTACAACAGAAAAAACGCCACACAGATTCATTTTTGTACCTTTGTGATTTAAAAAAAAAAAAAAACGCTTTTATGAGACAACAGATAAGCAAGAGTGGAATGATTATATACAACTTCAGTGCACTTCAGTGGTAAAAACTGCAGCACTGTTTCCAGACAAAAAGGACATTTCTTAATCAGCTGTACAAGCAAAGTGCTTCTGAAGCTGTAGGAGGTAAAACCTGTTGATATTCGAAATACCAACATGATGCACATCTGTATTTAGACCTCAGAATTTATTATGGATTTGAGCACTGCTCGGCTAAAAATATGAAATGCGATTTAAGGATAATACTAAATATGAATAAAAATAACACTATTAAATAATTAATGTATGAAGACCTACAGATGGCCCACTTGTTTTTTTCGCCTGCATGCAGGAGCATGTCATCTGGAATGATCTTTCGCCAAAGTTTAATTGGATAATTGTAGATGTGGATTTGAATTCTTCTCATTTGTATATCACAGATGTTATTGATAAGAGAACGCTGCACAAGATGAGTGAACTGTGCCCAGGTCATTTTTAATAAACTGTATATGACAAACGCAGTGGTGTGGCACAACTCTGAATACAAAGATCTTTTCCAGCATAAATATTGAGGTAAATTTGAAACCTTTAAGCCCCTACAGTACATGTGTGCTATGTTATGCACTGACATATGGATGAAGTAAGTACACCCTTGGCCTCAGAAGCTAGTATTGCCCCCTTTAGCAGAAATAACTTCTTGTAGGTGTTTTGCATAATTGTCCACCAGGCTTGCTGGAAATTCTGACCATGCAATATTCTTTCACTTGCAAGATGTTTGAGGGTGTTCTTGCATGTACTGCCTGTTTCAAATCCTCCCACAACATTTCAATGGGATGATGAGGAGGAGGGAGAAGCCAGATGTGCATCCTCACAACCTGGCTTCTCCCTCCTCCTTGTCACACCTCCATTTCTTCTTTTTGAGCCATTCCTTGGTGGATTTGCTAGTGTGCTTAGGATCATTATCCTGTTGAAAGGTCCACTTTCGGTTCAAATTCAACTTTCAGACTCTTTGATATGATGCAGAATTCATAGCTGAATCAATGAATGCAAGCTGTCCAGTCCCTGAGGCAGAAAAGCAACCCCAAACCATAACAATTCCACCACCATGCTACACAGTTGGTATGAGGTGCTTCTCTTGAAAAGCTGTCTTTGGTCTGCACCAAACATGTCTGCTGTTACTGTGGCCAAACAACTCTATCTTTGATTTGTCTGTCCAGAGTACATTATTCCAAAAGGCCTGGTCTTTGCCTGTATGCTCAAACTGTAGTCTTGCTTTAATGTTCAACAGCAAAGGATTTTTCTTGGCACGCCTCCCATGCAGGTCAGATTTCTGCAATCTCTTTTTGATTGTAGACGCATGCACTTTGACACCAACATTTGCAAGACTTACTAGCAGATCCTGCGATGAAATTTTGGGGTTCTTGGAAACTTCTTTTTGCATCAGACAGCCCGTTCTTGGGCTGAATTTGTTGGGACGGCCAGTCCTGGACAAATTGTCAGTTGTGTGAGATCTGCAGCATTTGCAGATTATTTTCCTTACAGTGGATTGATGTATTTCAAATCATTTGGAGATCTTTTTACACTAGATATGAGAGGGGTATAAATAAGACAGGTTCCACCTGCACTCCCTAAGCACATTCTAATCACTGGCACCCAATCTTGAACACCTGATTCTAATTTTATGGATTTGAAGGTGTGATAAATGTAGGGATGTACTTTGTCCATGTGACTGATCTGTTGTTTTGTTCATTTAAATTGTGAAAATTACTACAAAATGTCAATTTTATGTGTCATTTGATAGAGTGTATCAACTTTATTAACAGGCACTGTTTCAGAGAGGATCAAACGTTTGCTTGCCCAATATGTGTAAAAAAAAAAAAAAAAACAATATCCATGGGGTGTACTTATTTTTTCACGATTGTACATACATGATAAATTCATAGTATGTGTATGATGACTGACCAGAAATGCTCCCAGGTTTTATTTGTCACCAGGTTTCCAGTCCAGCTGTGAGAAATCTCATGAGCAATGACCTACAATCAGACAGATGAGATATCAACAATACACAAAAGACACAAAAATACACAAGAAAACATTCTCCACACATGTAGTGATATTCAAAAATAGCTTGGCACAAATTCATTACTCATTCATTTGCAAAGTTTAATGAGCCACCACACAAAAACAGTGACTTACAGTAGCAAGTGACCGGTCTCCAGCCTGGTAATAAACACAAGAACAGATTGTTAGACAGGATGCCGTAAAAAAAACCACACACATACAGTACAAAGGACTAGTAACTAAGCTCATGAAGAAGGTGAGAAACCACAATTTCTACAAATGTCGCAGTTATTGTGGCTCATTAGTTCAAAGTCATACTTTAAAGAATGAAAGCTAGGCCTTGCAAGCCTCTCAGCAATCTTCAGCATCCTCTCCGTCTAACACACATGAGCGCACACACACACGCACACACAGAAAGGACTCGTCAAACCAGCAGTCCTACATGAATTCGACGTGGCTCACAAAATCGTGTCACACTTACTTCAGAGAACTCAAATGCAGCCTGGTCCACATACTCTTTCTCTGACCAAACTCTGGACCTGGGCCCGATCTCCCTGTACAACACAGAAGACATATTTTCATAACCATCTAGCACTGCCAAGTCAAATCTATTGCTCTTGAGATATAACCTTTCTAGCTGCCTAATCAAATGTGGTATAATCTGTAACACCAATTTACACCTGCAAACACCAATGAGACTTTTATCTTCACTCACCATGGGTGTGAATGTGCCACAAAGGTTTAAACACTCTGATGAACTGAGGACTGACAAAGTATTTTTAAGATACATGTCACCCAGACTCTCTAATGCTACACAATTCACTAACCTGAATGACTGAGAATGTGTGTTTTTACAACCAATATCTTCATTTTAAATTCAACATAAGGGAGTGATGTTAAACAACTGCAGGTTAAGAATGTTTCTGGTGTTGATATAAGAACATGTCCATTCCAATTTAATGAAATGTTTTTATAGTCACTAAAGCCTTTCATTCATAAAATGTCATTTTTATATCAACTTTTTAAGGAGTCAGATAAGCAGTCAGATAATGTGCATTTAGGAATCTTGGTTTTATACAAGACCAGCTGCTCATACACAGATGAAGTCTGAAGCAGTAATGGGGATTTTATACTGAGTATTCCTATTTGGATCAGAATCTCTAACATGAACAGAAATTCAGACAGAAGCTAAAAGGGAAGACGAGAGAAACTACCTGCTCTCTAGAGCTCCCACCACAAGCGCAATAAGGTAAGAAGGCATGGGCACCTGAGAAAGAACCATATGCATGCACAAGTATACACACACACACACACACACACACACACACACAGAGAGGAAATAATGTACATGCTACTGTTACGACCCGTAGGGTGAAGGAGATGAGCAGGATGCATTTGCAGGGGAAAGTGGTCAGTTTAATAGGAACAAATGAAACAAAACCTTCAAATGAAACTTCACTAAAGCTAAATAAGAAGAGTGATCTGGAAATCACGAGAACAAATCGCACGGTACTAGAAAGGTGATCTAGAAATCACGAGAACAAAGCGCACGGTTAAACACATCTAATCTAAACTATAATAAACTAATACTCCGCCCCGAAGCGGAAACGGAGCGGCGTATTTAAACACTAAGAAATCACATGTCCAAATCGATAACAGCTGAACCCACTACATAAACAAATGAGGAGGCAGAGACATGACAAGAACCAAAACAAACGCACATGGGGAAACACAGGAGGCGGAGACATGACGTAGAACAAAAACATGAGCACATGGCAAAAGTAAACAAAACGTGAGTCCATGAATGAAACGTCCATCGGAGAGTTTCTGAATGGCGCTGGAATGCGTGCAATGGAATGCGGAAGTATGCCACTCGCTCCTCCCTGTTGAGTAGCGAGCGCTAGAGAAGGGAAAACCTAACAGCTACAATGCATCAACATCACGTTTTACCACAGTTTAATCAATAGCATTCAAAATTGCCCGCAGTGATGTGACTTCCGTTCAGCTGAATAAAAACACGAATGTGTTTTGTCGGATAAGTCTTAGAGCCACTAATTAAGATACAAGAGAGGAAGTAAACATTTCAAATAATTAAATATGAAAAACAGACACTTTTTGGAGAGCATTTCAACAGTTCTTGATTTTAGTATCCGCACATTTTGTGTGACATTGTTAATCCACTAAATAATTGAAGAATAGCACTAATAACACCAACCAACTAACACTATAATATAGGAACCATAAAAAATTTGCTTATGATCATAAACAGTGCATTTATCATTTCCCAGTGTTGATGTCATTATCATTATTCAGTGCATATTCATTTCATCAATATAGAATTTCATGATCAACTTTTTAATAAATTCATTCTTAATTTGGTGAAAACACAGTAAATCTTAAAGCTTTATTGATCTGCAGACAACTCAAGTGTCACAACTTGAGCAGAAAGAAGAAGTGAAACTGAGAGAGAAAAGCATGTTGGCTAACCGGTTGTCGGAAGCGGTAAATGATTCTGCTGAGGTCACTAGGATCTGGCTCCTGTCAATCACGCACTGCACTCATAATTGCTATCAGCTCTTTGGGCACTGACACCTATGACACACAAACATAGACGCACACAAACATACAACATACTGACTAAATTAACAAGTCCCCCTTTATCTATGCAAATGTTAATCCTAAAACCAGTCAGTGGAGGATCTGTGATGTTGTGGGGCTGTTTGTCCTCTAAAGGTCCTTAGGATACATGGCATCATGGACTCCAAGAAATACAAGGAGATTTTGAATGAATATCTGGTTACCTCTGCCAAGAAGTTAAACGTAGGTTGTGGTTGGATCTTCCAGCAGGACAAAGTTCCAAAAATGATTCTGTAGTCACTGAATCTCTATGCAGAATCACAATCTCCTTCTGACGGCTTTTGACCTAAACCCCACTGAAAACTGCCGGAAAGAGATTCTGTATTGTAATGGGGTGACAATAATTGTGACGTTTTTATTAAAAACATAGTTAAAATAAACGTATTTAAATATAAGTGTTAGATTTCTTTATACTTTCAGTGAAATTAAGCTAAATAACCACAAGGACATTTAATTCATAACCTGTTTTAGAACACAGCTTTAGGTCTAGTGTTGGACAATATGGCAAAATTGAAAAATAAAAAATGATGGAAGTGCATTAAGAGCTGCTAGTTTTCGGCAGCTGTATGTGAGGTTGAGTGTGGTACCTGAGAATAGTAGGTGTGTTTCACTGATGGAGTGTCCTGGCAGGGCAGCACAGACCTGCAGTGAGTAGCCTGTTGGATTAAAGAAAAGATTATAGAGCTTGGTTATGCCAGAGCCATATCACCCTGCAGGTCTTGCCCGGTTTCCCACTGAATCTATGCAGGGTTCAGCCTAGCCAGTACCTGGATGGGAAACCTCCTGTGGAAAAGTAAGGTTGCTGCTGGAAGTGGTATTAGGGAGGCCAGCAGGTGGTGCTCTCCCTGTGGTCTGTGTGGATCCTAACGCCCCAGTATAGTGACGGGGACACTATACTGTAAAAAGAACACCATCTTTCGCATGAGACGTTAAACCAAGGTCCTGACTCTCTGTGGTCATTAAAAATCCCAGGCCACTTCTCGTAAAGAGTAGGGGTATCACCCAGGTGTCCTGGCGAAATTGCCCCATTGGCCCTTGTCTATCATGGCCCCCTAATAATCTCCATTGATGAATTGGCTATATCTCTCCTAGCCACCAATAGCTGGTGTGTGGTGTGCGTTCTGGCGCACTATGGCTGCCGTCACATCATCCAGGTGGATGCTAAACACTGGTGGAGGTTGAGGGGATTTCCCTCCATACTATGTAAAGCGCTTTGAGTGTCTAGAAAAGCACTATATAAATATTATTATTATAATTGTGCACAATAGAGAAGAGAGTCATAGGTGTGTGGTTGCATTCGTCTTACATTCAAACTCATTTTAAAAATATGAAAAGTGAATCATGTGCATAGAAAAACTGTATATGGGAAATTAAAAGAGCAATCTGTAATTTCTCAAGTTGTATGTGAGGGGAGTCGCAGTTTCAGTGCTACTAACTGCGTCGAACTGAACTCCTACCCTGACACTATGTATTCATCTTTTAAGGAAAAGGATTAGGACCGAGCAGCTTTGTTTCCAGGCTGAAAAAAATGTAAACCAAAGCTTTAAAATAAAGATACTATCCCACAGTGTTGCAGGGCAGTAATGTGAAACATTTGATAAGGTATTTTAAGGTTAATACACGATTACTACAGCTCTAGAAGTACATTTAAAAATGACAAACTGTACCTTTAAAGATTTTGTTAGAGTATTAGTGGGGGTTTTTTTTGTTTGTTTGTTTTTGTTTTCATTATGATGGCAAACCATAAAAGGCCTTTCAAGGACACTGCAGTTAGGGTAAATACAGTATAGATGCACTCTTACAGAAATACACCATTAGTGTTATACTCAATTTTAATTACAGGGTGTCACCAAGAAACAATACATAGGGGAAATTAACGCTTTTTAGCAAAATGTCTTCCAAGTTTTTTCATAATGAGTTTATATTAGACAAAATATAATTTGACAAAAGAAGAACGTAATGAAATCATTCTCACGGCTGGATCAGGAAGCTGTCTCAAGGTTGTGATGAACATGCAATTACATGCATAACACCAGATATATTATCACGAGTTCATCATGAGTTTGAGAGACGACTCTGTGTGTGTTTACAAAGAAACTGCAATTATGCACAGGATGTTTTGTAAATAAAGTTACATTTTGCAAAAAGGTGTTAATTTCCCCTATGTATGGAGCCTTTTGGGACACCCTGTATATGATTATCTTATGAAGTTAATGGCATTAAGCACTGACCCTCATGTATTCTTGTCACTTGGACACAGATCAATGATAACAGTCATGAAGCAGATGAAGCTGATATACACTTGAGATAACACAGACAGTAGTGTTGAAAGACTAGCTATGCACTTGCAGAAATGTGTGATTCAACCACATCGCTTATGAGTTTTTGTGGTTTCCCTGTAACATGACAAGCTGACATTTTCTTGTCTTATTTACTTATATATTAACTTATTTCCAATGCAAGAAAGGGCTCTGTAGTTTCTCAAGCTGTGTTTTGTTTTTGTCCAATTAACTTTAAGAGAGAGAAAGAGAGGCTTGTGAGGAAATAACTATACAGCTGCTAATAACAGAAGTGAGCATGCCTGTTGTGTTTAATGCCTGACATCCTGACCTTACAGGATGAGAGGACATACCTGACACTGGCTGAAAAGGTACGGGTGCTTTTTCCCAGCGGTTTGTGCAGGAGTGAGCCCCTGAAGAGTTGAAGCCTTTGGCGACGTCTCAAACTCAATCTCCACAATCACATGCTGCCCACTGAACACACATCATCACACATCTGCTCTACATTACGCTGTTTAGATCAGAGCTACTCATGTACATTAAAGTGGTAATCTCATGTTCACCCATAAATCAACATTTCAGAACCTTGTAATGACATGGTTCTGACCTTCTTGGCATAAATTAGTTTGAAATGTTATAAATATGGAATTTACATGTTGCTGAATACTACCACCATCTTAATTTACAGAAACCTTTGACACGACGTGTGCATTCTATGTTTCTATGGGCTCTGTTGCCTCTACGCCTTCGATTAAAAAATAAAATAACACCCACAATAACAGTCCCACTAATAAACTCCCCAAACTACAGCCCTATATGAGCAGACTAAACTACAGAGATGAAGAGTGTGGTGATACCGTGAGAGCTCAAAGGGCAGGCTGATCTCCAGAGGGCTGCCTTTATAACCCTGCTTCTCTCCCAGGCTGAACTCGGCAGCCGGGGATGTCACATCAATCTATATCTATGTGCATTTTATAAGTGTCCATGAGGTTGTTAGAGTAAAATGGTTATCATCTAAATGCACACAGAAAGCTGGCTACTATAAATCAGTTTAAATACAGCCTTACAAAATATAGTTGACACATATTTCAGAAATCTTCATGAATACTGGGATGTGAAAGTAAGATCAAGCTTGCACTGGTTTATACAAGCAGAGATTGCACCATGCAGAAATCACTCAACTATTAGTATAGTGATCTGTAGCTATGACACAGAATATCATATAGATATTTCTAACAATATACACTTTACACAACACAGCTTACATTACACACAGCTGCCTGGTTTAATAGAATAGCTTTACAGCTTCGTAGCCTTCGTAGCTAGCTAGCTTTGCCTGGAGGAAAATAATCTATAATAATAATATAGAGATTTTACCAGATCAGAGACTTTATCCTGCAGCACCTCCACTGTGAGAGCGACCTTCCCTTTCAGCACATGACTGTCGAAGTCTACATGATAATACAGGTTCACATGGCGAGTAACACACTTGGAGAAAGAAGAGAAAGAGCAGGGGTCTGACACACGAGCCATGATCACAGACTACTCAGTGAACACACAGCCAGCTCGGATGCTGAATTTTAACCAACTCACTTTAGTCCATGTGACGGAAGTCGGGCTGTTGCACCACGGGAAATGTATTTTCATAAGTTTCCGGGTTGACCCGTGTAAGGGGAACTGCCCTGGTATTAAAAGAAAATGCAGGGAAATCTGTAACTGTTTAATTAACGCAAAGTCTACACATACAGTCCCCTCCGAAAGTGTTGGAACAGCCATTTGTTTTTGCTATACACTGGACATCTGGGTTTCATCAAAAGATGAATATGGACGATAGATCAGAATTTCAGCTTTCATTCCCTGATATTTACGTCTAGATGTGTTAAACAACCGTTAAAGCACCGTTAGTGGCACACCACCCAATCGTTATATGAGCAAAAGTATTGGGACAGGCAGTCTTATAGTAAATAATAATATTTGGTTGCTTTGCTTGTATGGAATAATTTATTCAATCAAAGTATAATCCAATCGTGTATAATCAATGTATAAGACATGAGAGAGTATTCATGCATGTTAATCAAGGAAACTAGGACAAATTAATGTAACTCTAGCTTGTGGGAAATCACTGAGCACACATTTCTCACTCCTAGTTTGTGTCTTTTCGAATACAGTTGAGCCTGTCCTCTGTATCTTTTTGCTAGCTTGGTATTTGTTATTCCTTGGCATGCATCCATTATTATTGGGAAGACTTATGAGTGTCTTATTGTTCCAACTGCAGAAGTTAGAACAATACAGAATGTGTACATACGCAAAGGACTGATAAGGCCATCTGTGCAGGAAGATGCTCGTTAGAGAAGAACGTGGGTCAATATCACTATAAAGTGCCTTTGGTGTCCTCATCTGAATCACTCAGTCATCATGAACATAATGAAATTCTGAGGTTTTATTATAAATGGCCAAACATTTGCACACATACAAGTACAATGATAAGTCTCTTGAAATGTGTTTCTCTCATTTTATACCATTTTCTTTGATTGGGTGTATGTGTTTTTGGCATGTCCCTCACACTGCTCAGCTAACTTCAGTGAGTGGAAAAAGTGGAAAAATGACATAAAATTAAAATACTTCTTGAATGTTCTTATTGTCCTCAACAAGTTATTTGACAAAACAAGTCACTTTGATCATTTATATTCTATTTTCATGATAATATTAAGCATTTTGCACGTGTCCCTGAAATTGCTGTCCACCCTGTCATTATAGGGTAAACGGCGCTTTAAAAAACAATCTGATGTACTGATCTGATGTGACATCCCCTCCTCCATTTTGCCTTTCTTCAGTGGAGGTTAAAACATCTGCTGCACACACAGTAAGTATCTACACTTATATTTCCTAATTTTCATCATACTATGTTTGTAGTTGGGTGTTGTCAAGCTTAACATGCCCACCCTGTCATAGTGAAATATTAATGAATATAAAAAATGTTCAGAAATTCAAAATATATATTTTATATATAAACAGTGCACAGTCAGCTTCAACACTGAATCACTTTGCTAACTGCAGGTACACCATGTGTTCATTAAATGCTAACTTTAGACAAAAATGTCCACCCTGTCATAGAAGGCTTGGTGACAGGGTGGACAATGACAGGGTGGACATTTTTGTCTAAAGTGGTACATGACAGGGAGGACATGTGCATAGTTTTTGCCACATTTAGAATTTTTTTTCACATATTACAACAGTTATAACACATTATAAAAGTTGATGCTATACATGAGTGGACTATATGAAATTTTGGCAATACCGCTATCAGCAAGTGTTTTGATGATGATGATGATGATAATTTGATGATATTCTTTTTCCTATGTAATAAAAGATTGTAATCAAAACAAAGTCCATATAATGGATTTCATTGCCTGTTTGAGAAAATACAGCCCTAACAATGTAAATGAATAAGACTAGGCAAGCCTAGTTTAGCTGGATCAATTAAAGGGGGGAAACAGCAGTTTGTAAGGGAAAGTTTTGAATTGTTTTGAAATATTATTTTTATTCAAGGAATGAGTCTAAGTGGAGCTGAGATAGCAAGGAGATATAGGGAACGTCATGATGCTGACCCAGAGAGAAGAAGAAAGTACCTTGAGAAAGAGTGGGAAAAATGGAAAAAAGACAGAGAGAAGAAGGGTATTAATGAGCTCAGCGAGAGAGAGAAAAGGGCGAAAAGAAAGAAATGGAAGGAGGCAAAAAGGCAAGCCAGGGCCAGAGCCAGAGCCAGTGCTTTGCGACAGTCAGGGACACCACCCAAGTCTCTTAATATTCCTGAAACTCCTGTAAATCAGCCTGAGCCAGGCCCCTCCAGGTTAGAACATGGAAGTTTAGATACAGAATTCATTAGAAAGTTTAGATTTATTTGAAGGACAATTATCAACTGTTTATTTTCCCATTAATTGATATATTGATAACTAACTCCATAAAATCTTACTAAAAATCCTAACAAATGTTTGTGTCTTAGGCAACAGCGTCAAGGGGAACGGATTCATTTTGGACCGCACCCGCTTTAAGCTTCAGGAGGTCACTCTCACTGATGTTCCACTTTCATCTGATAAGTCCAAAGCATGTGGAAAGACACAAGATATCCAGATGAGACCAGAAATGATTGAGTCAAAGCACACCGGAGAGTGGTGCGTTGTGAGTTATGACAGTGAAGGCTACCCAGGTGTCATCATGGGCGTGAACGGGCACAGTGTGAAAGGCAAGTGTTTGCACCGCAATGGCACAAACAAGTTCTTTTGGCCAGGTCCCCGGGAGGACATCAGATGGTACCCTGATTGGCAGATACTTTGCCTAATGCCAGAACCACAAGCTCTGAACAGGCGCTCTCTACAGATTGATCTGTCTGTTTGGCGGTATGTGGAAGATCAATTACAGTGATGCAGAAAATGAATTCCTGAAATCATTATTTATATTGCTTAAGGGTTTCTTGTTGTTCCTGTTGTTTCTCTGATGTTCCTGTTCTCTTCTAGTTCACCAATTGAAGCATTTGTTCACCCTGTCATCTTCAACTTTCATGAAAATAAACAAATTATTTTAACAAGGTAGCAAAACCTTGTGTGTGATTTCTTAATAAACAAATGAGGGCCAGTTAGTATTGTTTGAAAGTTTGACCAAATATCTTTGTTGTTAGATTTTATTTAGAAAAGAACATGCAACTATCACATATTTTATTGGGCAATAAATATTTTGGCAGCAATTTCAAAAGACTTTTCCCATTAACTAAAATGTTTTGTTGGGAAAGGGACACATTATTTTTTCTGCAAATCTATATTTTATAATCACTATGCAATGAAAATGTATTTATTCTACTTTGAATTTGTCCATGACAGGGTTGACATCTTTTGTGGTTTGCTCGTACACTGTCTGCTTGCAGTTAATTTATAAAAAAAAAAGTGCTGGAGCTTGACCAACATGCATTTCTAACCTCCTAAGGTCTCCTTAATACAACAAATATGAAGTTAAATGGAAAATCTCAGATTTTTATTTTGGAAATTGTGAAGTCTCAAAGGCACTTTATGCTGATTTTGACCCACACGCACGTGTGTTAGTTGGCTAAAATACTTCCTTTATACTCTTATCACATAGCAGAGAGATGAGCAATAGAGAGTCTTTGTTCTGAAAGTTTAGAGAAGAATGTACCGAGATTGAGTCAGTTAGTTGTTCTGCAGATCAGCTCAGACTTTGTTGCTTTTATAATAAAGTCTATTTTTTGGCATCAAGACCCCAAGAGTGTTTTTTTTTTTTTTTGATTGTTTGTTTGTTTGTTTTTTGAAGAAGAAGAAGAATCAGATTCTTCCACACTTACAATAACTGCATCAGGCTGGTGACCCACTGACATCATCAAAGTGTTGCATTCTTCTTTTGTGATGCTCAAACCAAGAGTAGACATTCAGAGCTATTAAGTATTTAAACAATCAATCTAACAGGACACACCTGGACAACAAGAAATACCTGTGAGTCGTGTGTTCCAATATTTTTGATCACTCGAAATATGAGTGGGTTCAAACAAAATGTTATAAGTTGTTTAACACATCTAGATGTATATATCAGGAAATTAAATCTGAAATTCGGTCTAACGTCTCTTATTCATCTTTTGATCTCAAACTCAAATGTGTTCAGTGTATAGCAAAAACACAAGATCACGTGAGAGCGGGGATGGCTAGTAGGGCTAAACCCCCTCTCTTTCAAAGATAGAAATACATCAGTACAGGCAGCAGTGGAAAAAGTACCGAGAGAATGTACTTGAAGTAGAAGTATGTTACTGTGTCAAAGTCTTACTCAGTTAATTGTAGAACATGGAGCCAAAAATCTACTTGAGTGAAAGTCAAAAAGTATCTCCATTTAAACATACTCAGGTATACAAATCTCCGTTTAAACATACTCAAGTATTCAATTATTAATATTTACAGACATTAATATTTACTTATTTTAAATGGGTGTGAGGGTGGTGGTATCTCAGACGTTGGACTTCTGGCTGGAAGATCATGAGTTCAAATCCCAGCACTGCCAAGCTGCCCTGAGCAAGACCCTTAACCCTCAACTGCTCAGTTGTATAAATGAGATAAAGTTGCTCTGTGTAAGGGTGTCTGCCCAATAGCATAAATGTAGCTAGTTATTTAATTAAAAAAATTAATAAATTTTAAGTGAAAACACAGCTGATTAGTATAGCAACTGGGCAAGAGAAAAATAGTGAAAACCATCTCATGGCATTTGAGAATTTTTTTTAATTTATTGATTTTTTTTTTTTTTTTTTACATGTACTTCAAATGAGAAAATGAAAATGTGAGGAGTAACAACTGTTATTTTCTCTTGAAAATTTACTTGAGTAAAGTACAAATCTTCCATAATAGTATTTAAGTACCGTAGAAAATACAATTACTCAAGGATTTTCCACCTCTTTATAAAATGTTTCCATGTCAGGTAATTGGCTGTTAAGAAATGTCTTAAGGGTGAATATTTTGATATTTGTGGAGTCAAGCACAACAGCACCACTGATGATCATAAGAAAAAATACAAAAATCTTTCAAAAATAGAGTGATATGAAGAAAGTGAAGCTGATTTCTTTCTAGCCCACACTGAGTATTTCACTTGAGAAGGTGAGCGTGAGGTACAGTCATGGGTGTAATGAACATAAACAAGGTGGACACACAACAGTTCTTTAAGTTTTATGTTTTTTTATTATTTGTTTGTTTGAACATGATTATAACTTTTCTGTTTAAATTATCTAGTAGAGTATTACGGGTTTAAAACATTTGAACACTAGGTGTGGTGTGTGTGTGTGTGTGTGTGTGCGTGTGTGTGCGTGTGTGTGTGTGTCTATCTATCTAGACCTGAATGTTAAATTCATTAATCATGTTTATGAACACATTGGCAATTCTACTGACGTCTTTGATGCATTGCATTCCTACACATGAACAGTGCCTATAATTTTTTTTTTTTTAAATTGGTGATATTTTGAAACATTCAACATTTATATGACAGTTTTGAGTATTAAAAAACATCTGAGACTTGGTGTAATGGTTAGATGACAACAAAAACAAATGAGAATTTCATACTGTACAGTGTTTATTGTACTGTGAAATAAATGGGCTTAACTGATTAAGGTTTTGTACCCTAGATTTGTGAATTAAAGTGAGCCAGTCATTTGTATGGACTTCTCTCACATCTCACAGAAGAAAAGTGTGATTGTCGCCCTATTGTGGTCAAACTTATGCATAAAGCCTCAATGCACTTTTTTTTTTTTTTTTTTATCACACAAGCCCAGCCAGGTTTTACTGACTGTCACTCATAGACAAATATCATTAAGGACACATTTTTTTATTCTTAATATGTGGGCCAACAGTGCATTTTATTTTTAATATCATCCAAAGACTAGTTTTTTTTTTTTTTTTTTTTTTAAAGACTAATTTTATAAAGTTTCAGTACAAAAAATCAGCTGGGAAAGATTGATTTTGATGTCTGTTGTTTTAAAAGAAATGACCCAATTCACCAGTAGTGTTTTGCCTTAAGAGGTGTTCAGATCAATGAATAAATTGAAATATTATATGTTGTGCAGTATACCAATAATTCATTCACCTTTGAAATGTATTCTTTTCCATCTTAAATAATTTAGTTAATGTAAAAGTTGTAGGATAAATATGATAATGTTATGAGTTATTTCATTTTGGCTTCATGCAGCTTGTTTGTGTAAGATAATTGTGGCCCTGGCTGTTTGCAATCTAAGCGTCAGAAACATGTTTGTGCACACATTATATTAATTATGTCTACGTTAAAATGTATTCCCATTCAGGAAAAAACAATTATTTATGCCCAAAGACTACCGAACTGACCACGTGACATTGCCAAACACACTCCTAAACGTCTCAGCGATTTACTTTTTTCATTTTCATAATCCACGATGTAATATAAGAGCATATGAGCCATGGTAAAAAAAAAACTTAAAAAAAAAAAAAACTGTTGATTGCGTCGTGATTGCGCATTTTTTTCTGGAATAGCTCCGGAATGTGACATCACAGAAGCATTCTCATTCTGCCCTAGAAATATCTGGAAACAACGCGAAGCTTTCATACCACCACTGTTTGCTGATTGCTGTGTTTTGAA
The DNA here is from genome assembly GCA_023630585.1 of Cranoglanis bouderius. Classification (NCBI taxonomy): domain Eukaryota; kingdom Metazoa; phylum Chordata; class Actinopteri; order Siluriformes; family Cranoglanididae; genus Cranoglanis; species Cranoglanis bouderius. The sequence continues at coordinate 22,510,330 of CM042538.1, forward strand.
CGTGCTCTGAACAGTAGTAGGCAAATATGCAAGATTTCCTTGGTTTATTTCGCTCTGGAGTAGCGGATGTTATGCTGCGCCACCTGCCGTGTACCGCCGGAGTTGCAGCCACAGCCGTGGGCATCGCTTATTACGTTAACAAGCGTGGCTATGGGGAGAAGAGAACTGTGGCCGAAGGTTAGCTAATTTCTTTTTCTTGTTTCTTAGTCCAGTCTTAGACATGTATATAGTTAACATCAGTTAACTATATTTACTACCGAAGCTGTGGGGCAAAAAAACTGCTGGGCTTCAGGCAGGAAAAACGTTTGAATAGGTCTGCTATAGAGATACACCAGGATCAGAACTGGAAAATACATCTTGTCTGAAAGTCAAAATATATATAATAAGTAGCTTATTTTATTCAAACTCTGGTGATTATGTGACGATGTTATGCCATGGCTTTTTGTATTTAGACCCAGTGCAGGATCAAGCCAGGGAACTGGTTGTGGACCAGTCCATGGAGGCTTCTCAGGACCAGGCCATAGAGCATCCTGAGTCTCCGCCCACAGCACATCCTCGTGCTTGCTGCAGTGCTCCTGAGGTAAAGCTAAACACATTTGTTATGCTCCTAACATTAAAATTTAATATATACATATACAAATAAATGTATATATATATATATATATATATATATATATATATATATATATATATATATATATATATATACACACACACACACACACACACACACACACACACACACACACATTTGATCATCTTTAAAACAGTGCCTATTAATGAAGTTGATATACTTGAAAAAACCACAAGGAAAATTTGCTTTATCAATCATTTATTCAACAGAAATATCAATAGATGTGATATTCTTCTGTGGAAACAGTAAGTACACCCTTGGGCTCAGAAGCTAGTATTACCTCCTTTAGGAAGCAGAAATAACATGTTGTAGGCGTTTTGCATAATTGTCCACCAGGTTTGCTGGAATTTTTGACCACTCTTCCATGCAATATTCTTTCTTTTTGAGCCATTCCTTGGTGGATTTGCTAGTGTGCTTAAAATCATTATCCTGTTGAAAGGTCCACTTTTGGTTCAACTTCAGCTTTCGAACAGATGGCATCACACTATCTTCAAGCACTCTTTGATATGATGCAGAACTCGTGGTTGAATCAATGAATGCAAGCTCTCCAGTCCCTGAGGCAGTGAAGCAACCCCAAGCCACAACATTTCCAGCACTGTGCTACACAGTTGGTATGAGGTGCTTCTCCTGAAAAGCTGTCTTTGGCCTGCGCCAAGCATGTCTGCTGTTACTGTGGCCAAACAACTCTATATTTGATTCGTCTGTCCAGAGCACATTATTCCAAAAGGCCTGGTCTTTGCCTATATGCTCATTATCAAAATGTATTCTTGCAAAGACTTTTTCATGGCATGTCTCACATGCAGGTCAAATATTTCAATCTCTTTCTGATTGTAGAAGCATGCACTTTGACACCAGCAGTTGCAAGACTTAGGTGAATTTTGGGTTTCGTGGAGACCTCTTTTTGCATCAGACAGACTGCCCTTGGCCTGAATTTGCTGGGACGGCCAGTCCTGGGCAAATTGGCAGTCCTTTGAAATCTGTGCCATTTGCAGATTATTTTCCTTACAGTGGAATGATTTATTTCAAATAATTTGGAGATCTTTTTAAATCCTTTGCCAGACTCATAGGCATCCACAACCTTTTTTTCTGAAGGCCTTACAGAACTCTTTAGATCTTGGCATAATGACACCACACACCTCAATAGCAAAGGGAACACCAGACACTAGATATGAGAGGGGTATAAATAAGACAGATTCCACCTGGACTCCCTAAGCAGGTTCTAATTACTGGCACCCAATCTTGACCTGATTCTAATTATATGGATTTGAAGGTATGATAAATGTAGGGGTGTACTTACTTTTTCCATGTGGCTGGTCTGTTTTTTTTTTTGTTTGTTTGTTTTGTTTTTTGTGTTTTATTTAAATTGTGAAAATTACTACAAAATGTCAATTTTATGTGTCATTTGATAGAGTGTATCGCCTTTATTAATGGCCACTGTTCAAAGAGGATCAAGTGATTGCTTGTCCAAATATGTAAAAAAAAAAAAAAAAGAAAAGAAAAAAGAAAAGCAACAATTTCCATGGGGTGTACTTATTTTTTCCACATGACTGTGTGTGTATATATATCGTAAAGTCATAAATTTGTGTTTGTGTTAATTCTTGTTACATACTTATTGGAAACTTTGTCCTTTGGTCCCTAAAACATTTTAGGTTTCCACATGACCTTATGTGTGTGTGTGTGTGTGTGGAGAGATGAATAGGTAGATAGATAGGTAGTCTATTAAGGTCAGCAGAGTTGCAGATAGTGACTGTAGTTAATATTTACAGCATTAATACTGTATTGTTTCTTTACACTAATGACACTTTGTACTATATTTTTAAAAAGATGGCAAATCTGTATTTTTATAGGATTACATATTGGTAAAAAGTATATTACTGTAAAATGTCACCCAAAATCTGATTATAAAATTGGATAAACTCAACAGCATTTGGATGATGCATTTCAGGATTCTCAGTCTGAGGCTGAGGAGAAAATTCAGATGCTTGTAGCATCCAATGCTCAGCTCGAAGATAGAGTGAGGGAGCTGGAGAGCCTGCTTTGCGAGGCGCACAGGAAGTGTGAGGCCAAAACCTCGGTATGTGAAGTACAAAATACAAAGTACAAAACAAACTGTTTCAAGTTTTCATAATTTTATCCCTGACTGAACATACACATTTAAGCCTTTGTGGTCCCCATGTCCTTAATTGTACTTGAATAAAACTCACTGTATTTTGAAATGACACATATTAACTGAAACGAAATGGTCCATTAAGCGCTCAAGTTTTTGCTGTATGGCTGTGTGTGGAAAAAAAAAATGTATTGTGAGGCAGAAAAGTAAACACAAAGTAAACACAGTATTTCCGGACATTTCAAAGACATGGACATTTAGTACTAATAGTGTAATGATAATACCTAAAATTTATCCTGGGAATACTGGGCTTGAGGTGGGAATTCACCCCAAATTGAATGCCAGTTCATCACAGGGCACCAGGCAAACACTTTACACATTTATTCACACCTAGGGGCAATATATTGCAGTGCGGTGCATCATGTCATATGGACAACAATTTAAAAAAATCTTGACAACCCAGTATACCAGGTTTAATGACATCACAGCATCTGTTTACTTCACATTTTCAAAAAGTAGAATGAAAGTGGTCTACTGTAAACGTGAACATTAAGCACTCAGTTTTGAACCTCTTTTGCTCCATGTCTGTGATGTAGGAGTGCGAGAGAGAGCAGGAGGCTCACACAGTTCTGCAGCTCAAATATGATGAGATGAAGGAGATGTTCACTCACAAAGAGAAGTTACTGAAGGTAAACTTTGCTTCTCATGAAACCACGAGTGCTGTTGTAAACAGTGTGTGTGTGTGTGTGTGTGTGTGTGTGTGTGTGTGTATGAGAGAGAGAGAGAGAGAGAGTATTCTTGTTTTTAGGCTATTGTGAACAGTGTGTGTGTGTGCGCTATTGTGAACAGTGTGCGTGTGTCTATGTTCTTTTTTTTCTTAAATTTTGGTTAAGTTTTATCCTTTTTTCCCCAAAATGTTAAAAGTATATGAGTGTGTGTGTGTGCATAAAAGTAAATAAAGTTGATAAGCATTGTTTGTTGAACTTCCAGGTGTCACTGGCTGACGCCGAGCAAAGAAATGAAAAGGCTTGGGAGTCCACGATTCAACTGGAGAGAGAGAATTCTGACCTGATGCAGCAAGTGCAACAACTGCGTGCATCAGTGCAGGAGATGGGGGAACAGCTCTTCCAGACTCACATGGAATGTGACGAGCTAACGAAGGTAAGCGAGAAAAACCTTGCATTAAGCAGTTCCTTAAGAAATAATGTTCATGCTGCATGTTGACTTGCACCACAGGCTATACGTACTTATATGTATATGTATCAAATTGAATATTTTAAGCTGATTTTTTATTGAATGGAAGTGAACTATTGCAGATGTGACAATTAAGCATTCAAGTTTGAACCTGCTATAGCTAAACCATATTTATTGTCCACCCTGACTGCTGTGTAATTATTAAGGGTGTAGCAATATACTTCAGTCGCAATTCAATTCAATTCACGATACTGTCTTCACGATTCTATTCAATTTGAACAAAATTTGAATGAAGAAAAGTTATGATTGAAAAGACTCCTTTTTATTTCTAAATCATAAAAAATGCTAAACAGTGTGCATTTTCATCTCTATAATTTATAATACTAAGTAATTTTTTTAAAATCCTATTAACAGAGGTTAAATATTGTAAACAAAATGTACTACAAGTTTTTCATATCCTAAAAATAAATAAACAAATGTATAAGTTCTCTCAAATACTTGATTGAAGAAACAAAGTCTCTGACCTGGTGAGAAATGATTGATTGAACATAATGACCTCTTTAGCAGCCCCTGAGGCATCATTTTAACTGGGAACTAGAACTTCAACGTCAGCTAAAATGCCTGTTTTTCACAATCTCTGAGTTCTATGACGTGAATTGAACAGTCCCATGATGCACATCGTCACATTATTACAGCGTGATGCATCATGTCATTATGCATCGTTACACCCCTAATAAATATGGACAACAATTTTAAAAATCTTGACAACCCAATATTCCAGATTTAATGACATCACAGCATCTGTTTACTTCACATTTTCAAAAAGTAGAATGAAAGTGGTCTACTGCAAATGTGAACATTAAGCACTCAGTTTTGAACCTCTTTTGCTCCATGGCTGTGATGTAGGACTGTGAGAGAGAGCAGGAGTCTCATAGAGTTCTGCAGTTTAAGTATGATGAGATGCAGGAGATGTTCACTCACAAAGAGGAGTTATTGAAGGTAAACTTTGCTTCTCATGAAACCATGAGTGCTATTGTGAACAGTGTGTGTGTGTGTGTGTGTGTGTGTGTGTTCTTTTTTTTCTTAAATTTTGGTTAAGTTTTATCATTTTTTCCCCAAAATGTTAAAAGTATATGAGTGTGTGTGTGCATAAAATTAAATAAAGTTGATAAGCCTTGTTTGTTGAACTTCCAGGTGTCACTGGCTGACGCCGAGCAAAGAAATGAAAAGGCTTGGGAGTCCACGATTCAACTGGAGAGAGAGAATTCTGACCTGATGCAGCAAGTGCAACGACTGCGTGCATCAGTGCAGGAGATGGGGGAACAGCTCTTCCAGACTCACATGGAATGTGACGAGCTAACGAAGGTAAGCGAGAAAAGCCTTGCATTAAGCGGTTCCTTAAGAAATAATGTTCATGCTGCATGTTGACTTGCACCACAGGCTATATGTACTTATATGAATTTGTATCAAATTGAATATTTTAAGCTGATTTTTTATTGAATGGAAGTGAACTATTGCAGACGTGACAATTAAGCATTCAAGTTTGAACCTGCTATAGCTAAACCATATTTATTGTCCACCCTGGCTGCTGTGTAATTATTAAGGGTGTAGCAATATACTTCAGTTGCAATTCAATTCAATTCACGATACTGTCTTCACGATTCTATTCAATTCGAACAAAATTTGAATGAAGAAAGTTATGACTGAAAAGACTCCTTTTTATTTCTAAATCATAAAAAATGCTAAACAGTGTGCATTTTCATCTCTATAATTTATAATACTAAGTAATTTTTAAAAAATCCTATTAACAGAGGTTAAATATTGTAAACAAAATGTACTACAGGTTCATCATATCCTAAAAAGAAATAAACAAATGTATAAGTTCTCTCAAATACTTGATTGAAGAAACAAAGTCTCTGACCTGGTGAAAAATGATTGATTGAACATAATGACCTCTTTAGCAGCCCCTGAGGCATCATTTTAACTGGGAACTAGAACTTCAACGTCAGCTAAAATGCCTGTTTTTCACAACCTCTGAGTTCTATGACGCGAATTGAACAGTCCTATGATGCACATCGTCACATTATTACAGCGTGATGCATCATGTCGTTATGCATCGTTACACCCCTAATAAATATGGACAACAATTTTAAAAATCTTGACAACCCAATATTCCAAGTTTAATGGCATCACAGCATCTGTTTACTTCACATTTTCAAAAAGTAGAATGAAAGTGGTCTACTGCAAATGTGAACATTAAGCACTCAGTTTTGAACCTCTTTTGTTCCATGGCTGTGATGTAGGACTGTGAGAGAGAGCAGGAGTCTCACAGAGTTCTGCATTTCAAGTATGATGAGATGGAGGAGATGTTCACTCACAAAGAGGAGTTATTGAAGGTAAACTTTGCTTCTCATGAAACCATGAGTGCTATTGTGAACAGTGTGTGTGTGTGTGTGTGTGTGTGTGTGTGTGTTCTTTTTTTTTTCTTAAATTTTGGTGACGTTTTATCCTTTTTTCCCCCAAAACATTAAAAGTATATGAGTGTGTGTGCGCATAAAAGTAAATAAAGTTGATAAGCATTGTTTGTTGAACTTCCAGGTGTCACTGGCTGACGCTGAACAAAGAAATGAAAAGGCTTGGGAGTCTATCATTCAACTGGAGAGAGAGAATTCTGACCTGATGCAGCTAGTAAAAAGACTGCGTGCATCAGTGCAGGAGATGGGGGAACAGCTCTTCCAGACTCACATGGAATGTGACGAGCTAACGAAGGTAAGCGAGAAAAGCCTTGCATTAAGCAGTTTCTTAAGAAATAATGTTCATGCTGCATGATGACTTGCACCACAGGCCATGTGCACTTATATGTATATGTATCAAATTGAATATTTTAAGCTGATTTTTTACTGAATGGAAATGAACTATTGCAGATGTAAACTTTTAGCACTCGATTTTGAACCTTTTTTGCTTCATGTTTGTGTTTTAGGAGCGTGAACAACAGTGGCAGACTCACAGCGGCAGCCCTCCTGTCCAAGTGTGAAAAATGAAGAAGATAAAACATTCAATAAAATTGTGTACATTTCATGTTTTATTGTCGTGTGTCTTTCCATGTTTTTTCCAAAAGGGGTCCGCCTATGAGCATTGCCCCAGCAAAGATATTTAGTTTCCATGGACTACTCTATGATATCACAGGGGTGCAAAGAGACCCGTAGAGCTCTGGTGTGAGGAGCTGATGGAAATTTACCTAGCCCTCAAATTCTTCTTTTCTTAAACACAGCCAGGTGCTGGGCTAATCGAACACAAAGGGTCCACCAGGGACTGGAAGATGTTAATTAGATCATCACATTTAAGAAGAAACTGGCCCACTGAGTGGTGGATATCAACTCTTCAGTCTACAGGCAGGTCAGACAACCTGCCCATGCAGTGACAGGGTGAGTGTGGTTATCCAGGTATAAATGGGTGTATAGACTTATAGACTCTTGCCTTAAGTGACATTTGTGTTATTATCCACTGCATTTTATATACTGTATGATCAACAGGCACTCATAAGTACACTAAGGGTCAGTAAATACGCCTTACTAACTGAAACATTTCACTCCTTTTATGCATGTTTCGTGCAACATTAGTGACAATGTTTGCACTAACCATCACTAACCAATAAGACCAAAATAGAATTTTTGTTTTAAATGAGAAGCGTTATGTTTGGAGAAAGAAAAACACTGCATTCCAGCATAAGAACGTTATCCCATAAGAACCATTACATATCCCATAAGAACCTTATCCCTAACCCAAAAAACGTAGTCAAAACTGTTTGTCTTATTTGATACTTATTGTCACTAAGTGCAGTAATTCTTCTGTCAAAACATAGTCACTATAGTCTCCAACAAATTATCAAAAAAAAAAATAATTAATTAGCCATTTCCATGACCTGCAAAAGCATTTTGCACAAACTCTCTGGCATGGAAGTCTACTTATAGATATACAGACACACAAACACACAAACGCAGACAGACAGACAGACACACACCTGTCTCGGGGTATGAGGCATTCCGGTAGCCAGGGTCTCTCTGTAGTTGCACCTCTTTCGGTGTAAATATAGATATACCTGCAAGTTAAGAACACAGTGCTCACAATACAATATATATATATATATATATATATATATATATATATATATATATATATATATATATATATATATATATATATACATACACACACATACACATACACACACACACACACACACACACACACACACACACACACAAATCAATCTAACAGGGCACACACAACAGGTGCAAACAAAAGGTGCCATGTTGTACGTTGTTTAACACATCTAAATGTAAATATCAGGAAATTAAAGTTGACATTCTGATCTATCTTCTCATTCATCTTTTGGTCTCAAACCCAAAGCTCTTCTGTGTATAGCAAAAACAAAAGTATTGGCCTTGCTGTTCCAATACTTTCAGAGGACACACACACACACGTGTGAACACCCTATGTGTATGGGTAGTATGTGTGTCTGTGTACATTTTTTTTTTTAAACTCACTCTCAGGCAGTGTGTGCACGTGCATGCCCAGACTCTTGAAGTAAGAGTGTTTCATTGAATCATTAGCAGAAATCCGTTTCTTAGAATCGTACTAGGGAGAAGGGGAAAAAAAGAAAAAAAGCAATGGGTAAGGCACAGTTCAGCCATATTAAATCACAGAGACACACAGAGAGTGTGTATAACTGTGTGTGGTTCACAACTAAAGTGCTTACCTTAAGAAATGACAACAACAACTCAATTCCTTCAGTGTCTAACCTGTGAGAAGGGAGAGAAAGAGAGAGGGAGAGAAATGGAGGATACAGTGGGGGAAAAAAGTATTTGATCCCCTGCTGATTTTGTACGTTTGCCCACTGACAACGAAATGATCAGTCTATAATTTTAATGTTAGATGTATTTCAACAGTGAGAGACAGAATAACAACAAAAAAATCCAGAAAAACGCATTTCAAAAAAGTTATAAATTGATTTGCATTTTAATGAGGGAAATAAGTATTTGACCCCTTCGACTTAGTACTTGGTGGAAAAACCCTTGTTGGCAATCACAGAGGTCAGACGTTTCTTGTAGTTGGCCACCAGGTTTGCACACATCTCAGGAGGGATTTTGTCCCACTCCTCTTTGCAGATCCTCTCCAATTCATTAAGGTCATTTTCAATGCCCTGGCTGAGGGAAGGAGGTTCTCACCCAAGATTTGACGGTACATGGCCCCATCCATCGTCCCTTTGATGCGGTGCAGTTGTCCTGGCCCCTTAGCAGAAAAACCCCCCCAAAGCATAATGTTCCCACCTCCATGTTTGAAGGTGGGGATGGTGTTATGACTTGGGGTCATAGGCAGCATTCCTCCTCCTCCATACGTGGCGAGGCCATACATGTGCCAAAGAGATCTGACCACACCTGACCACAACACTTTTACCCAGTTCTCCTCTGAATCATTCTGGCAAACTTTAGACGGGTCTGTACATGTGCTTTCTTGAGCAGGGGGACCTTGCGGGCGCTGCAGGATTTCAGTCCTTCACGGCGTAGTGTGTTACCAATTGTTTTCTTGGTGACTATGGTCCCAGCTGCCTTGAGATCATTAACAAGATCCTCCTGTGTAGTTCTGGGCTGATTCCTCACCGTTCTCATGATCACTGAAACTCCATGAGGTGAGATCTTGCATGGAGCCCCAGACCGAGGGAGACTGACAGTTTCTTCCATTTGCGAATAATCGCACCAACTGTTGTCACCTTCTCACCAAGCTGCTTGGCGTTGGTCTTGTAGCCCATTCCAGCCTTGTGTAGGTCTACAATCTTGTCCCTGACATCCTTGGACAGCTCTTTGGTCTTGGCCATGGTGGAGAGTTTGGAATCTGATTGATTGATTGCTTCTGTGGACAGGTGTCTTTTTACAGGTACCAAATTGAGATTAGGAGCACCCCCTTTAAGAGAGTGCTCCTGATCTCAGCGCATTACCTGTGTAAAAGACACCTGTGAGCCAGAAATCTTGTTGATTGATAGGGGATCAAATACTTATTTCCCTCATTAAAATGAAAATCAATTTATAACTTTTTTGAAATGCGTTTTTCTGGATTTTTTTGTTGTTATTCTGTCTCTCACTGTTAAAATACACCCATCATTAAAATTATAGACTGATCATTTCTTTGTCAGTGGGAAAACGTACAAAATCAGCAGGGGATCAAATACTGAGTGAGGCTCAGTGTGGTGACCACCAGTGGAGTGACAAATTAGAGTGGCAAATGAGAGGAAGGAAAAGAACAGCCTCGAAAAAATTCCACAGGATATCCTGCCGTACTGGCACATACACATACAGGTCAGGGATACTAGCAGCAAGTGGTAAGATAAACAAGTGCCCTTTAGACATTAAGGCACGCTGGCAAGCAGTCATTTCAGAACATAAGTGCCAAACTGCCATCCTGTAATTTGGTCCAATTCACTCTTACTATTGACACAAACAAGTCATGATGCTGAAAAGCCCATCAATAAACTTAACAGACATAAAATAACATTAAAAAGTTGCTTAAAATACACCCTAGCCACGATCCATTATTTACACCAGGACCATTTTTATTTAGTAATTTATCTAAACAAACACTTAGCATCCTAAACTCATCATTTTGTTTACTTTTTGCGTAATTACTGTATAATAAGCCTTAAAGATGGGAAATGTAAAGGAGTATAGGAGATCTCCCCTTGACGCACGCACAGACACACTCACGCACGCTGACACACAAGTGTACCTCGGTGCATGGTTGATGAAGGGCTGTAGTTTGTACTTGGGAAAGTTGTAGGATTTGAATTCTTCGACAGATGAGATTCCTGGCCAGTTGTCCTCTGTGGGTGTACCTACAGAACAAACCACAACAGCCAAATAGTGCTTGGCAATTAATTACGTCGAATCTTTATAAGACCTGTTTTTAAGATGAAAACCTTCCATCTCCACTCATTGCATTGGGAAGTTTTTTTTTTTTTAAAGCAACATGGAGCTGAAAATCTATTATTATTGAACATGCAACAGGTAAGTGTTACTGCATCATAACACTAACAGCCTATCATTTCAAATGCAGGTTGTGCAAAATACTGCTTGACTTCTCATTTGACACCGATTTACCAGGGAAAAGAGGACACACACATTAGGTTGGATACATTTCAACATTTCGATATTAATAAAATCTGTCATGTTTATGAAGGTGTGCATTTCCTACTTTTTAAAGACATTTTGAGACCCTGGAATTAGACGATTGTACATGACTGTTAGCGAGAAATGTTAATATTTTATTTACATGTTATATACAGTACTGTGCAAAAGTTTTAGGCACCCTATTTCTTTTTTTTTTTAGTACAAACTTTATTTTTATTTTTTTTTATGACTTCTACATTATCAAGTCAGTACAAAAAACATTTTAGATTCCCAAAAAATAATTTATAGTAAAAATAGTTTTCTAGCACAAAATTAAATGTTACAGAAAATGTATGTATGTTATTAAAGAAAGCAGCATATTACGTAAGAGACTACTTTTCAGACAAAAAACACAATGAAGGCTGCTGGGTTTTGCTGAAAAAATAAAAAGTGAGTGCGAAAGTCAAAGTCTCCAGAAGAACTGTGGCTGGTTCTGCAAGATACTGAATAAAACTTACCAGCTCATTTCCTTATAAAACTGCACACATTGTACCGGAGACTACTACTTTTATTTTTATTTTTTTGTCACACCAAATATTGACTTTCTTTCATTTACTACTGTTTACTGCTCTTTACGGTATTTTTTATGTAGAAACATTTCATTTGATTATTTTGAAGGCATCCTTGCTCTACAGCATTTCTTTGCATGTGCCTAAAACGTTTGCACAGTACTGTATGCTTATGTTGTATAAATATTCAAATTGAACAATTTTAAATTGAGTGGTGGGGGTTGATGTAATTTTTCAAAATATCTCCCCCAGTTGAATTTTAAAAAAAGAAAAAAATAAGTAGTAGTTTGACCACCTAACCATTACATTACACTTCATAGATTTGATGTCCTTGATTTTTTAAAGATTTTGGCACCTTGATACTGCTGTTCTGGAATAAAACCACCCAAACTGCCAGGTAAATTTCTTGGAGTTGTAGCTGGTATACAGGTATAAATGAGAAACTGGGGGAAATTTCTCAACCAGGGGAGATTTTAAAATACAGTTTCCCTTTATATATTAAAACATATTAACATATTAAAATAAAGTTTACACTTTATTCATTTATCATATTTTACTGTTTTAACCTTTTAGGTCAATACAAGTGTTTTTTATTTTAACATAAAATACTGCTGTTATGCTTTCTAACAGTACAGACTCTTTTCATCTTTGATTCTACTTCACATGATAATACTTTCCACTGCCCCAAGTTACCTCAAGAGCGGGCGTGTGAATTTCATCCTGCCTTGCTCTGTGGCCATCTTTAGAGCCAGAGGAACAGCCTCTTCCCAATGCGCTTTGACACACAAATGCAGCCACCTACATGTACATACACACTACGTACACACACACACACACACACACACACACACACACACACACACACACACACACGTCATCTATGAGTATTTACTATATCAGTGACTCATTACTGGACGTTTTGGGATAATTTTAAATGTGTATATTGGTGCTTGCATAAAACATTATATGTAATACTGTACATGATTTGTAAGGGAAAAAACTTATGGTCCTGAGTACAGAATAACAGAGCCTCAGAGTAAGGAACAAAGATGAAAACACATTTAAGCGATTAAAAAAACATGACGAGTATCAAGTACATTCTTTTTTAATAGATCTGGAAACACATTATATAAATACACTGTTTGAGAAAAAGAGCTTAAGGCTTAGGTATAAATAAATCACTCTTCTGCATAAAACAATCTGTTCTCTTCTGTTTACCTGAAACGGATCTCAGCATTCCAGACACTGTTGAAGTTATACACCTCCTGCATTCTCTTAACATGAAAGACAGGAAGAGGGTCCTAAAGAAAACAGAGAGAGTATGCAAAGAGACCATAGACTGTTACGCTAAATGGAGGGAGGCAGGATGCATGCGCTGGGTAAACAGTCACTTTATTAGGGACAGAAGTATTCAAAAGTAATGGAACGTAAAAACGGGAAACAAACCGTAATCCACAAAACAGGTAAGGCAATAATCCAAAACAGATAATCCACAAGGCAGTAGTTCCAAAAGAGATAATCCACAAGGCAGTAATTCCACAAAAGCACAAAACATGGGAACAAAACAAAACCGAACCGAAGCGAACGCACTAAACCAGACTATGGTACTGGAACTATGAACTATGAGCTTGAGAGCTAAGGGCTATGAGCTATGAGCTATGAGCTATGAACTATGAGCTATGAGCTATGAACTAAGGGCGAGAGAAAGCGAGAAGGTACCAGGCGTACAGCACATGCTAGGACGAACTCTAATACGTACAATACTCCTCGAGGAAGCAGAAACGGGAAGAGGTTTAAATAAGGAGGGTAAACGAGGTTAAACACAGCACACCTGAAACTCATAATTAAACAATAAACGGAAAACCTATGAATGAACGGGGGCGGAGACATGACGTAAACCAGAGAACAGAAATCCAATGAAAATACCGAGGAGGGGCATGACGTCAAACAAAAACAAAAGCACATGTCAAAGTAAACAAAACATGAGTTTATGAATGAGGAAGTAAACTGATGGCTGTTGTCAACGGCAGCACGGAGAACGAAATGCGCTAGTGAGTTGCGTCGCGGGCAACTCCGAGTACGAGGGGATCTCTAACATAGACATTCAGTGCAGGATACTGTATTTTTTTGGACAGTTAAAATGTAGTAATAGTGTTAGTGTGGGTCTCAGTACCTCCTGTAACAGCACAGCCAGGAACTCAATCAGCTGATGAGAGGAGAGCTGCTTTATATCAGCTTCACTGAAGCCTGACAGATCAGCATCTTTAGCCTGCCAATTCACACACACACACACACACACACATAATGAAAGTCTTGTTTCCATATAATTTAATGGAATATGTATATTTCCAAACAAAAAATTAAATGTTACAGAAAAATGTTTGTAAGTCTAAAGAAAGCAACATAGTACATGTAACATTACTCTTCAGACAAAAAACATAATGAAGAAAAGAAAAAAAAAAGGGTTGTCACACCAATTATTGACTTTGTTTAGTTTAATGCTGTTTATATAAACATATTCATTTATATATACTTATACTATATATTTATATATATATATATATATATATATATATATATATATATATATATATATATATATATATACACACACACTTAACGTTTTACATATATACATTTTACACAACATTTCATTTCATGATTTTTTAAGAAGTAGTTTACCTTCACCCATCTCTGGGCCAGTGCAGTGCAGGCATCTGCCAGAGTGGTGTCATACCTGAGCAAGGACAGTGTTTAGATGTCAACCATATAGATACACTGAAGTACACATGCACACACACAACGATACTTACTCTGGCTTGACAGGGGCCATTCCTGGAGTGTCCATCCATGCATTCCAGTCCACTTTATTTAAGATGTCCACCTGTCATGGAGCAATACAGAAACAAGACAAAGTTGAGTTAGACCTCTCATTTATAAAAAAAAAAAAAAAAAAGGTATCTGAGATACGTTTTCTGGAAGAATATAAAATGTCTCTGCATTGTTGCCCCCTCTGTTACCTACAAAGACCAGCTGGAAACAATTATTTAGTGTGACTCTAAAGTGATAGCAGAGTTGTCATATTTTTGAATGACTACTGTGTTCCTGTAACACGATTTATCACCAAAGTTTCAGAATCATCTGAGGAACTAAAGACTTGCAGAAAGTTCCCAACCGAGCACCACATTGTTCCCACACAAGACAAGTCTAGTACAGGGTTCGTACAAATGCTTCATAATGAAATTCCAGGACTTTTCAAGCACTATTTCTTTTTTTTTTTAAGGACTATACAAGAGATGTCATTCAAACATATCCTTTATTTCTTCTTTTTAAATACATTTTAAATAATAATAATAATAATTATATATATATATATATATATATATATATATATATATATATATATATATATATATATATATATATTTTTTTTTTTTTTTTTTAAAACAGCCAATTTTTATATGCCTCCTTGTCCAGCCATGCTGGACTAAATTTGTATTTCCCAGGCACTGCTTCATCTTCACCATAACATCTTTATACTCCAGGTGAGTGAGCACTGTTGCCAACAACTTTCAGTGGAAAGTCGCTAAATGTCGCTAGATCATTGCATCGTATTTTCATTCTGTGTAGTGTCAGCCCTTTACATCTGTTTGCTTCTTTGCTACTCTCCGAGATCACATACTGCATTTTAATACAGCCGAATTCCCAATAAAGCTGTTCTCATTTACATGTTTTTTTTCTATATCTGTTGACAGACAGCGGAACAAGTCTGAAATAGTGACTTAAACGCGGCCCTTTAAGACTACATGTTAACCAGCAGTCACTTCCAAGCCATTTCCAAGCTGCTGCTCTGCACTGCTAAAATCCTGATTTTATAACCGTGACGTCATCTGACAAAATCACTATACACACAAGCTAAAGACAATGGCTGTGCTGTGATTTCAGCTATAAGTAAAATGACCACTCGGAGAGAAAGTTAGAAGTGAAAGTACGTGCTGCTCCTCTCTGCCACTTATTGAACAGAGTAGCTGCAGAGAGAGGTGTACCTGCGGGGGGAAAGCAGGACCTCGCGATCACGGGGCAGTACTGGCCACTCTCTTCTACGGAAAGTAGCCAAGGTTTGCCCAAAAAGTCGCTAGATTTGACGCTAGGTGCTTTTGGGGGAAAAAATGTTACTAAAGGGCTCTGAAAAGTGGACAGGAGCTGTCGCTGTCAAAATAAGTGAGAGAGTGGCGGGATGAGGGGGAGGGGCTGCAGCAGGGAGTCATGTTTTGAGTGAAAGGATTGTATTCATGTTCTATCAAAAAATAAACACTTTATTATTTAGCAATTTCCTATTTATTGATTTTTTTAAAATATAATTCAAGCACTTTTTAAGCACCATTGGATTTTAAAAAATGGCTATTTTAAAGGTTTTTCAGTACTTAAATTTCAAAAAGCCAAATTCAAGCACCTGCTAGGAGGAATGCGAACCATTATGCCCAACAGACTACACAAACTGTAGGGTGATTACAACACTGTGGCATTGTTACGGCTTTACACACAAGGGGAGCTGGATGCATGCGCTGGGGAAAAGTCAGTTTATTAAGGAAGTAACCAAAAGTATTTGGACAGGGAAAAAGGAACACAAAGGCAGGGTCAAAAACAAACGATAATCCACTCGGTAATAAATCCACAAGGTATATAATCCACAAAACTAAGCAAGGTAATAATCCAAAGAGCAAAGCATTAATCCACAAAATAACAAGGAAAGAGTCCATGATCCAGGACACGCGAGGTGAGTGCACACAGAGGCACGTACATACATTACCGTTCAATCTAAACACAATATATTCCAATATAAAACTCCGCGCCCAAGCGGAGACACAAAGGGGTTTAAATAATCAAAATAAAACAAGAAACACCTGAAACTCATAATGACATTAAATGCAGAGAACCAATGAATATACGAGAGCGGAGACATAATGTGAGCAAAAAGCAAAGGACCAATATGTCACATGGTGACATAAACAAAACCAGAGTCTATAAATGGGAAAGCGGGGAATACAGAAACGCGCTACTCGGCAGTTATCACGAGTCGGCCGAGAGGGCGACTCCAACAGGCATGCAGCAAAATTATAGCAACACATGTAGAAGGCTTAGACTGTGGTTTTGCTGTTCCTTTCTTGTATGTGCAAAACATCCTACCGCAAGTTTTTCACTTGATAGCTAAATATGGTCACCCATTTTCACGGGTGTAGAATCCACATGGGCGTAGAATTGTTAATGTTGAATTTGCATGGATTACATACGTCTGGATCAGGCAGCGTTGCACGTTACATAATGGTTTCTTTTACTATGTTGATGCTAAATATTAATAGAAATAGTATAGAATAGAACACATTTTCATTTTATAAATACAATGAGTCATAACAGGCTGCTATAATAAATTAAATCGTTATGCAGCAGTGTAAGTTAGTAGTAGGTTAGTAGTATAGGGGGAAAAAGTGTAACCCTGCCATTTTTACATTACTCTATATAATTCAATAGAAAAGGAAGAGAACTGAAACAAAATCATCCACAAAATACAAGTATATATAATATACTGTGTGCTATGTATATGCAGAACAATGTACACTAAACACGATTTGCAATATTTAAATAATTCTGTGCAATATACAATATAACATGCAAGTACAGAATCATAAATTGCATATTAAGCCAATTAAGAGCAAGAAGAGATAAAAACGTCAGAAAAAAAGAATACCCTTGACATTCTGTCCCCACCACATCTGAAATGATGGCTATGCCCCTGATCATTTTGTGAAGCTTGAGTTTGACCATTTAATGATGATCATTGCATTGCATTCATCCCCATAGTTCCTGGACCATAGAGAAGTACTTACTCTGCAACTCTACTCTTGAAACTATGACACAAAAACTGAAATTGATCCTGGTTCCTGTAGGAAACACAAACTCGGTCTTGTACAGACCAGTACTTCTCACCTTGTCTTTGAAGTAGGTGAACAAGTAGTTTTTCCAATCATCGGTGGTCACACTGCTGTAGGCAAACATCTGGATGTAGGACTTCACAAAGCCCATAAACACTTCTGTACATGGCATATGAGACACAAAGATGTTCTTTGCATAGGTTTGTAAACTCACTGAGGACTGTACATCTTTTACTGAAACAATTATTACATAAATATCACAACACTACAACTACACTATATGGCCAAAAGTATGTGTACATCTGACCATCACACCCATATGTGGACCTTCCCCAAACTGTTACCACAAAGCTGTAAGCATACAATTGCCTAGAATATCTTTGTATGTTGTAGCATAAAAATTTCCCTTCACTTAGGGGCCCAAACATGGTCCAGCATGACAAAGCCCCTGTGCACAAAGCGAGGTCCATGAAGACATGAAGGTTTGCCATGGTTGGTGTGGAAAAACTCCTGACCTCAATCTCACTGAACACCTTTGGGGTGAACTGGAACACCAACTGTGCTCCAGGCCTCCTCGCCCAACATCAGTGCTTGAGCTCACTAATGCTCTTGTGGCCGAATGAGCACAAATACCCACAGAATGCAGCCAAAATTTAGTGGAAAACCTTCCCAGAAAAGTGGAGGCTGTTATAACAGCAAAGAGGGGACCAACTCTATATTAATGTCTATGGTTTTGGAATGAGATGTTCATCAAGCACATATGGGCGTGATGGTCAGGTGTCCAAATACTTTTGGCCATATAATGTATATGATACTTTTACGTGTGTGTGTGTCTGTCTGTCTACCTGGGCCTCCCATCAGCTCTTCCAGGTGGTAGAGGAGAGCAAAGCCTTTCTCATAAGGCACAGAGGAGAAGCATTCATCAGGGTCGACACCTTCCAGGTTTGGCACCAGGTTAGTATTGACATTATTTGCTCCGAAATGATTCACCTGCAAAAACACCACCACAGTCAATTAGCTGGTTGGGGTGGGGGTGTGTGTGTGTGTGTGTGTGTGTGTGTGTGTGTGTGTGAGAGAGAGAGAGAGAGAGATTAGAGTTCACAGATCACAAGGCTTTTGTTAGATGGGTTACACTGGGTTACACTATCTATGCAAGGCTCGTGGAGACCCAACTAATCCATTACTCTCAAGTTAATGTTTATTTGATGTACTTGTGTATATGTATTAGCGTTGAAGCAGGTATGTTGGTTTGTGTGAACTCAGACTACAGACTCCTGTAGTTCTTTCCAACCTCCCATCGCTTTAAACTGCCTGAACTGCTCTCCGTCCAACGCCTGCCAATCATTCTCTCCAGATATACAGTGTGTCCCTCATTCAACCTACAAAGAGTCAAAGATATACAGACGTGGCCAAAAGTTTCGAGAATGACACAAATATTAATTTTTACAAAGTCTGCTGCCTCAGTTTTTATGATGGCAATTTGCATATACTCCAGAATGTTATGAAGAGTGATCAGATGAATTGCAATTAATTTCAAAGTCCCTCTTTGCCATGAAAATGAACTTAATCCCAAAAAAACATGTCCACTGCATTTCAGCCCTTCCACAAAAGGACCAGCTGACATCATGTCAGTGATTCTCTCGTTAACACAGGTGAGAGTCTTAACGAGGACAAGGCTGGAGATCACTCTGTCATGCTGATTGAGTTGGAATAACAGACTGGAAGCTTTAAAAGGAGGGTGGTGCTTGAAATTATTGTTCTTTCTCTGTTAACTATGGTTACCTGCAAGGAAACACGTGCAGCCATCATTGCTTTGCACAAAAAGGGATTCACAGGCAAGGATATTGCTGCTAGTAAAATTGCACCTAAATCAACCATTTATCGGATCATCAAGACCTTCAAGGAGAGAGGTTCAACTGTTGTGAAGAAGGTTTCAGGGCGCCCGAGAAAGTCCAGCAAGCGCCAGGACCGTCTCCTAAAGTTGATTCAGCTGCGGGATTGGGGCACCACCAGTGCAGAGCTTGCTCAGGAATGGCAGCAGGCAGGTGTGAGTGCGTCTGCACGCACAGTAAGGCGAAGACTTTTGGAGGATGGCCTGGTGTCAAGAAGGGCAGCAAAAAAGCCACTTCTCTCCAGGAAAAACATCAGGGACAGACAGCTATTCTGCAAAAAGTACAGGGATTGGACTGCTGAGTACTGGGGTAATGTCATTTTCTCTGATGAATCCCCTTTCCGATTGTTTGGGGCATCTGGAAAAAAGCTTGTCCGGAGAAGAAAAGGTGAGCGTTACCATCAGTCCTGTGTCATGCCAAAAGTAAAGCATCCTGAGACCATTCATGTGTGGGGTTGCTTCTCAGCCAAGGGAGTGGGCTCACTCACAATTTTGCCTGAGAACACAGCCATGAATAAAGAATGGTACAAAAACATCCTCAGAGAGCAACTTCTCCCAACCATCCAAGAACAGTTTGGTGACGAACAATGCCTTTTCCAGCATGATGGGGCACCTTGGCACAAGGCAAAAGTGATAACGAAGTGGCTCGGGGAACAAAACATCGACATTTTGGGTCCATGGCCAGGAAACTCCCCAGACATTAATCCCACTGAGAATTTGTGGTCAATCCTCAAGAGGCGGGTGGACAAACAAAAACCCACAAACTCTGACCAACTCCAAGCATTGATTATGCAAGAATGGGCTGCCATCAGTCAGGATGTGGCCCAGAAGTTGATTGACAGCATGCTAGGGCGAATTGCAGAGGTCTTGAAAAAGAAGGGACAACACTGCAAATATTGACTCTTTGCATAAACTTCATGTAATTGTCAATAAAAGCCATTGACACTTATGAAATGCTTGTGATTATACTTCAGTAACAGTTAGTAACATCTGACAAAAAGATCTAAAAACAGTGAAGCAGTAGACTTTGTGAAAATTAATATTTGTGTCATTCTCAAAACTTTTGGCCACGGCTGTACATGGGGCAAAGATGAAGGGGATTGTTACAACAGCAAAAACCCCACACAGATTCATTTTTGTACCTTTGTGATTAAAAAAAAAAAAAAAAAAAAGAAAGAAAAAAAAAGCTTTTATGAGACAACAGATAAGCAAGAGTGGAATGATTATATACAACTTCAGTGCACTTCAGTGGTAAAAACTGCAGCACTGTTTCCAGACAAAAAGGACATTTCTTAATCAGCTGTACAAGCAAAGTGCTTCTGAAGCTGTAGGAGGTAAAACCTGTTGATATTCGAAATACCAACATGATGCACATCTGTATTTAGACCTCAGAATTTATTATTGATTTGCGCACTGCTCGGCTAAAAATATGAAATGCGATTTAAGGATAATACTAAATATAAATAAAAATAACACTATTAAATAATTAATGTATGAAGACCTACAGATGGCCCATTTGTTTTTGTTTTTTTGCCTGCATGCATGATCTTTCACCAAAGTTTAATTGGATAATTGTAGATGTGGATTTGAATTCTTCTCATTTGTATATCACAGATGTTATTGATAAGAGAACGCTGCACAAGATGCGTGAACTGTGCCCAGGTCATTTTTAATAAACTGTATATGACAAATGCAGTGGTGTGGCACAACTCTGAATACAAAGATCTTTTCCAGCATAAATATTGAGGTAAATTTGAAACCTTTAAGCCCTGACAGTACATGTGTGCTATGTTATGCACTGACATATGGATGAAGTAAGTACACCCTTGGCCTCAGAAGCTAGTATTGCCCCCTTTAGCAGAAATAACTTCTTGTAGGCTGTTTGCATAATTGTTCACCAGGCTTGCTGGAAATTCTGACGATACAATATTCTTTCACTTGCAAGATGTTTGAGGGCTTTCTTGCATGTACTGCCCGTTTCAAATCCTCCCACAACATTTCAATGGGATGATGAGGAGGAGGGAGAAGCCAGATGTGCATCCTCACAACCTGGCTTCTCCCTCCTCCTCCTCCTCTCTTCTTTCTGAGCCATTCCTTGGTGGATTTGCTAGTGTGCTTAGGATCATTATCCTGTTGAAAGGTCCACTTTCGGTTCAAATTCAACTTTCGGACAGATGGCCTCATATCATCTTCAAGCACTCTTTGATATGATGCAGAATTCATAGTTGAATCAATGAATGCAAACTGTCCAGTCCCTGAGGCAGAAAAGCATCCCCAAACCATAACAATTCCACCACCGTGCTACACAGTTGGTATGAGGTGCTTCTCTTGAAAAGCTGTCTTTGGTCTGTGCCAAACATGTCTGCTGTTACTGTGGCCAAACAACTCTATCTTTGATTTGTCTGTCCAGAGTACATTATTCCAAAAGGCCTGGTCTTTGCCTGTATGCTCAAACTGTAGTCTTGCTTTAATGTTCAACAGCAAAGGATTTTTCTTGGCACGCCTCCCATGCAGGTCAGATTTCTGCAATCTCTTTTTGATTGTAGACGCATGCACTTTGACACCAACATTTGCAAGACTTACTAGCAGATCCTGCGATGAAATTTTGGGGTTCTTGGAAACTTCTTTTTGCATCAGACAGCCCGTTCTTGGGCTGAATTTGTTGGGACGGCCAGTCCTGGACAAATTGTCAGTTGTGTGAGATCTGCAGCATTTGCAGATTATTTTCCTTACAGTGGATTGATGTATTTCAAATCATTTGGAGATCTTTTTACACTAGATATGAGAGGGGTATAAATAAGACAGGTTCCACCTGCACTCCCTAAGCACATTCTAATCACTGGCACCCAATCTTGAACACCTGATTCTAATTTTATGGATTTGAAGGTGTGATAAATGTAGGGATGTACTTACTTTGTCCATGTGACTGATCTGTTGTTTTGTTAATTTATATTGTGAAAATTACTACAAAATATCAATTTCATGTGTCATTTGATAGACTGAATCAACTTTATTAATAGGCACTGTTTCAAAGAGGATCAAATGTTTGCTTGCCCAAATATGTTTAAAAAAATACAAACAAAAAAACCCCAACAATATCCATGGGATGTACTTATTTTTTCACATGACTGTACATAGATGATAAATTCATAGTATGTGTATGATGACTGACCAGAAATGCTCCCAGGTTTTATTAGTAACCAGGTTTCCAGTCCAGCTGTGAGAAATCTCATGAGCAATGACCTACAATCAGACAGATGAGATATCAACAATACACAAAAGACACAAAAATACACAAGAAAACATTCTCCACACATGTAGTGATATTCAAAAATAGCTTGGCACAAATTCATTACTCATTCATTTGCAAAGTTTAATGAGCCACCACACAAAAACAGTGACTTACAGTAGCAAGTGACCGGTCTCCAGCCTGGTAATAAACACAAGAACAGATTGTTAGACAGGATGCCGTAAAAAAAACCACACACATACAGTACAAAGGACTAGTAACTAAGCTCATGAAGAAGGTGAGAAACCACAATTTCTACAAATGTCGCAGTTATTGTGGCTCATTAGTTCAAAGTCATACTTTAAAGAATGAAAGCTAGGCCTTGCAAGCCTCTCAGCAATCTTCAGCATCCTCTCCATCTAACACACATGAGCGCACACACACACGCACACACAGAAAGGACTCGTCAAACCAGCAGTCCTACATGAATTCGACGTGGCTCACAAAATCGTGTCACACTTACTTCAGAGAACTCAAATGCAGCCTGGTCCACATACTCTTTCTCTGACCAAACTCTGGACCTGGGCCCGATCTCCCTGTACAACACAGAAGACATATTTTCATAACCATCTAGCACTGCCAAGTCAAATCTATTGCTCTTGAGATATAACCTTTCTAGCTGCCTAATCAAATGTGGTATAATCTGTAACACCAATTTACACCTGCAAACACCAATGAGACTTTTATCTTCACTCACCATGGGTGTGAATGTGCCACAAAGGTTTAAACACTCTGATGAACTGAGGACTGACAAAGTATTTTTAAGATACATGTCACCCAGACTCTCTAATGCTACACAATTCACTAACCTGAATGACTGAGAATGTGTGTTTTTACAACCAATATCTTCATTTTAAATTCAACATAAGGGAGTGATGTTAAACAACTGCAGGTTAAGAATGTTTCTGGTGTTGATATAAGAACATGTCCATTCCAATTTAATGAAATGTTTTTATAGTCACTAAAGCCTTTCATTCATAAAATGTCATTTTTATATCAACTTTTTAAGGAGTCAGATAAGCAGTCAGATAATGTGCATTTAGGAATCTTGGTTTTATACAAGACCAGCTGCTCATACACAGATGAAGTCTGAAGCAGTAATGGGGATTTTATACTGAGTATTCCTATTTGGATCAGAATCTCTAACATGAACAGAAATTCAGACAGAAGCTAAAAGGGAAGACGAGAGAAACTACCTGCTCTCTAGAGCTCCCACCACAAGCGCAATAAGGTAAGAAGGCATGGGCACCTGAGAAAGAACCATATGCATGCACAAGTATACACACACACACACACACACACACACACACACAGAGAGGAAATAATGTACATGCTACTGTTACGACCCGTAGGGTGAAGGAGATGAGCAGGATGCATTTGCAGGGGAAAGTGGTCAGTTTAATAGGAACAAATGAAACAAAACCTTCAAATGAAACTTCACTAAAGCTAAATAAGAAGAGTGATCTGGAAATCACGAGAACAAATCGCACGGTACTAGAAAGGTGATCTAGAAATCACGAGAACAAAGCGCACGGTTAAACACATCTAATCTAAACTATAATAAACTAATACTGCGCCCCGAAGTGGAAACGGAGCGGCGTATTTAAACACTAAGAAATCACATGTCCAAATCGATAACAGCTGAACCCACTACATAAACAAATGAGGAGGCAGAGACATGACAAGAACCAAAACAAACGCACATGGGGAAACACAGGAGGCGGAGACATGACGTAGAACAAAAACATGAGCACATGGCAAAAGTAAACAAAACGTGAGTCCATGAATGAAACGTCCATCGGAGAGTTTCTGAATGGCGCTGGAATGCGTGCAATGGAATGCGGAAGTATGCCACTCGCTCCTCCCTGTTGAGTAGCGAGCGCTAGAGAAGGGAAAACCTAACAGCTACAATGCATCAACATCACGTTTTACCACAGTTTAATCAATAGCATTCAAAATTGCCCGCAGTGATGTGACTTCCGTTCAGCTGAATAAAAACACGAATGTGTTTTGTCGGATAAGTCTTAGAGCCACTAATTAAGATACAAGAGAGGAAGTAAACATTTCAAATAATTAAATATGAAAAACAGACACTTTTTGGAGAGCATTTCAACAGTTCTTGATTTTAGTATCCGCACATTTTGTGTGACATTGTTAATCCACTAAATAATTGAAGAATAGCACTAATAACACCAACCAACTAACACTATAATATAGGAACCATAAAAAATTTGCTTATGATCATAAACAGTGCATTTATCATTTCCCAGTGTTGATGTCATTATCATTATTCAGTGCATATTCATTTCATCAATATAGAATTTCATGATCAACTTTTTAATAAATTCATTCTTAATTTGGACAAAACACAGTAAATCTTAAAGCTTTATTGATCTGCAGACAACTCAAGTGTCACAACTTGAGCAGAAAGAAGAAGTGAAACTGAGAGAGAAAAGCATGTTGGCTAACCGGTTGTCGAAAGCGGTAAATGATTCGGCTGCTGTCACTAGGATCTGGCTCCTGTCCATCACGCACTGCGCTCATAAGTGCTATCAGCTCTTTGGGCACTGACACCTATGACACACAAACATAGACGCACAAAAACATACAACATACTGACTACATTAACAAGTCCCCCTTTATCTATGCAAATGTTAATCCTAAAACCAGTCAGTGGAGGATCTGTGATGTTGTGGGGCTGTTTGTCCTCTAAAGGTCCTTAGGATACATGGCATCATGGATTCCAAGAAATACAAGGAGATTTTGAATGAATATCTGGTTGCCTCTGCCAAGAAGTTAAACGTAGGTTGTGGTTGGATCTTCCAGCAGGACAAAGTTCCAAAAATGATTCTGTAGTCACTGAATCTCTATGCAGAATCAGAATCTCCTTTTGACCTAAACCCCACTGAAAACTGTCGGAAAGGGATTCTGTATTGTAATGGGGTGACAATAATAGTGACGTTTTTATTAAAAACATAATTAAAATAAATGTATTTAAATATAAGTGTTAGATTTCTTTATACTTTCAGTGAAATTAAGCTAAATAACCACAAGGACATTTAATTCATAACCAGTTTTAGAACACAGCTTTAGGTCTAGGGTTGGACAATATGGCAAAATTGAAAAATAAAAAATGATGGAAGTACATTAATAGCTGCTAGTTTTCGGCAGCTGTATGTGAGCTTGAGTGTGGTACCTGAGAATAGTAGGTGTGTTTCACTGATGGAGTGTCCTGGCAGGGCAGCATAGACCTGCAGTGAGTAGCCTGTTGGATTAAAGAAAAGATTATAGAGCTTGGTTATGCCAGAGCCATATCACCCTGCAGTTCTCGCCTGGTTTCCCACTGAATCTAAGCAGGGGTGAGCCCGGCCAGTACCTGGATGGGAAACCTCCTGGGGAAAAGTAAGGTTGCTGCTGGAAGTGGTACTAGGGAGGCCAGTAGGTGGTGCTCTCCCTGTGGTCTGTGTGGGTCCTAATGCCCCAGTATAGTGACAGGGACATTATACTGTAAAAAGAGCACTGTCTTTCTTATGTTAAACAGAGGTCCTTACTCTCTGTGGTCATTAAAAATCCCAGGCC
Source organism: Cranoglanis bouderius (assembly GCA_023630585.1). NCBI lineage: Eukaryota > Metazoa > Chordata > Actinopteri > Siluriformes > Cranoglanididae > Cranoglanis > Cranoglanis bouderius. The sequence goes on from CM042538.1 coordinate 22,536,683, forward strand.
ACTTCTCATAAAGAGTAGGGGTATCACCCCGGTGTCCTGGTGAAACTGCCCCATTGGCCCTTGTCTATCATGGCCCCCTAATAATCTCCATCCCTGAATTGGCTATATCTCTCCTCTCCACCCATAGCTGGTGTGTGGTGTGCGTTCTGGTGCACTATGGATGCCGTCGCATAATGGTGGTGGTGGTTGAGGAGATTTCCCCCCATACTATGTAAAGCGCTTTGAGTGTCTAGAAAAGTGTTATATAAATGTAACTAATTATTATTATTATTATTATAATTGTGCACAACAGAGAAGAGAGTCATAGGTGTGTGGTTGTATTCGTCTTACATTCAGACTCATTTTAAAGATATGAAAAGTGAATCATGTGCAGAGAAAAACTGTATATGTAAATTATAAACTGTAAATTAAAAGACCAATCTGTAATTTCTCAAGTTGTATGTGAGGGGAGTCGCAATTTCAGTGCATCTAACTGTGTCGAACTGAACTCCTACCCTGACACTATGTATTCATCTTTTAAGGAAAAGGATTAGGACCGAGCAGCTCTGTTTCCAGGCTGAAAAAAATGTAAACCAAAGCTTTAAAATAAAGAAACTATCCCACAGTGTTGCAGGGCAGTAATTTGAAACATTTGATAAGGTATTTTAAGGTTAATACACGATTACTACAGCTCTAGAACTACATTTAAATATTACAAACTGTACCTTTAAAGATTTTGTTAGCGTATTAGTGGGTTTTTTTTTTGTTCGTTTGTTTTTGTTTTCATTATGATGGCAAACCATGAAAGGCCTTTCAAGGACACTGCAGTTAGGGTAAATACAGTATAGATGCACTCTTACAGGAATACACCATTAGTGCATTAGTGTTATATTCGGGTGTCCCAAAAAACAATACATAGTGGAAATTAACGCTTTTTAGCAAAATGTCTTAGCAAAAAGTTTTTTCATAATTAGTTTATATTAAATAAAATATAAGTTGACAAAAGAAGAACATAGTGAAATCATTCTCATGGCTGGATCAGGAAGCTGTCTCAAGGTTGCAATTACATGCATAACACCAGATATATTATAACAAGTTCATCATGAGTTTGAGAGACGACTCTGTGTGTGTTTTCAAAGAAATGGCAATTATGCACAGGATGTTTTGTAAATAAAGTTACATTTTGCAAAAAGATGTTAATTTCCCCTATGTATGGAGACTTTTGGGACACCCTGTATATGATTATCTTATGAAGCTAATGGCATTAAGCACTGACCCTCTTGCATTCTTGTCACTAGGACACAGATCAGTGATAACAGTCATGAAGCAGATGAAGCTGATATACACCTGAGATAACACAGACAGTAGTGTTGAAAGACTAGCTATGCACTTGCAGAAATGTGTGATTCAACCACATCGCTTATGAGCTTTTGTGGTTTCCCTGTAACATGACAAGCTGACATTTTCTTGTCTTATTTACTTATTTATTAACTTATTTCCAATGCAACGAAAGGTCTTTGTAGTTTCCAAGCTGTGTTTTGTTTTTGTCCAATTAACTTTAAGAGAGAGAAAGAGAGGCTGGTGAGGAAACAACTATACAGCTGCTAATAACAGAAGTGAGCATGCCTGTTGTGTTTAATGCCTGACATCCTGACCTTACAGGATGAGAGGACATACCTGACACTGGCTGAAAAGGTACGGGTGCTTTTTCCCAGCGGTTTGTGCAGGAGTGAGCCACTGCAGAGCTGAAGCCTTTGGCGACGTCTCAAACTCGATCTCCACAATCACATGCTGCCCACTGAACACACATCATCACACATCTGCTGTACATTACGCTGTTTAGATCAGAGCTACTCATGTACATTAAAGTGGTAATCTCATGTTCACCCATAAATCAACATTTCAGAACCTTGTAATGACATGGTTCTGACCTTCTTGGCATAAATTAGTTTGAAATGTTATAAATATGGAATTTACATGTTGTTGAATACTACCACCATCTTAATTTACAGAAACCTTTGACACAACGTGTGCATTCTATGTTTCTATGGGCTCTTTCGCCTCTACAGCCTTCGATTAAAAAATAAAATAACACCCACAATAACAGTCCCACTAATAAACTCCCCAAACTACAGCCCTATATGAGCAGACTAAACTACAGAGATGAAGTGTGGGGTGATACCGTGAGAGCTCAAAGGGCAGGCTGATCTCCAGAGGGCTGCCTTTATAACCCTGCTTCTCTCCCAGGGTGAACTTGGCAGCCTGGCCATTGGCTGACACCTTGAAGATCTTTAGGTCAATCGTGTCAAGAGTCTAGAAGACAGAAGGTGACTTATGAAGGATGTAATACCAGCAACTTATCAGTGGAGTAACTTTATTAATGCTGAACAAAGTACCAAGCAGTTTAATTAATTACTGCGTTCTGAACAAAGGTGTATTTACATGAATGATTACACCGATCCCATACTGAATTTCTTTATTAGGGCTCATATTGGCCTGAAACGTTGGACTGGATTTAAAGTATTTTCCATGTCAATCCACTGACATGTTTTATGCCATGATAATGTGACACTGACACATGACACCATTTGTCTTAAAGCACACCATCCTAGAGTCTCTAAAATTTCATGTAACTTAGGAACAGAACAGGCTTGCCTACTGTGGGGAAATTAATATTAGATCAGTATCGAGTGGCAGGGACACCCACAGCCATGATATCATTATCATATCAAAGATTGAAAATGTGGATTCAGTGCATTAGTTTTTTTTTGTTTGTTTGTTTTTTAAGAGTATGATGCAACAGTTTTAGATATTATATTGCTAATAGTATACAGGTCAAAGACAAAAGGGCTTTGAAAAGAGGCACCCTTATTATAAAACTCTTATAAAATTCTAATAACACACTACTGAGATAGTTACAGTTTTAGTGGTGGTGTTGTTGTTTTTCTTATGTTTCTTTAAATAATTAATGCTACAATTATAATGCATTATTCTGGATGACAACCTTGTATTTTAAAAAACCTTGTATTTTTTTTTTTTAATTGGAGACAAAATATACAATGATTTCCACCAATACACAAATACTCCAGTATTGGAACCTTATTTTATCCTATAATATGTCATTTATCTTATACACATTTTTTATAACACAACAGAGAAGTAAGAATACAGTGTTATAATGTAATATTATTATGATTATGATGATGATGATGATTATTACTGAATTTCTAGTAGTTGAATAATAATAATAATAATAATAATAATAATAATACTTAATAATAACTTGATGGAAAACAAAAATAACACTTTTATTTAAAGGCCTCCCTTGCACATACTTTATGATAGTGTGTATTTGGAGGATATAACAGACTGTAGTAATTAAGAAGTCCATAGTTAAATCCGCTCTCTGTGCTACTGAACATTTATATATAGCTTATTTAAAGGTGAAACCTTTCTGTGTCGTTCATATTCACTCTCGAGCAAAGTGGAGTAAATGTGGTTGTTATTATCAGACTTTATCATTCCACACCCGGGCCAAAGTTCATCACAGACCTGTCATATCTGGTGAAATATGCAGGCGTTATTTTTCCTAATCATACTCAGTGAAACCCCGCCTCCTGCAATCGCATTGGCTATTTGTTCAAATCGCCGTGTATGTCATTTTATGTGTAAACAAGTAGCCAATCTTAGCACGCAAGGCTCACAGGCTGTGAACGACCAGCTAATCATAGTACAGAAGGCTGAATAAATACCGCTTCATGCAAATAAAGCCTACGTGACGTTTGTCGGTATGTGGAGATTTAAAGTGAGATAGGTAGAGTAGGTCAGAGAACTGATTAAAGTACAGAACCAGGGCACAAAACCGGGGATGTAACATTAATCTATATCTATGTGCATTTTATAAGTGTCCATGAGGTTGTTAGAGTAAAATGGTTATCATCTAAATGCACACAGAAAGCTGGCTACTATAAATCAGTTTAAATACAGCCTTACAAAATATAGTTGACACATATTTCAGAAATCGTCGTGAATACTGGGATGTGAAAGTAAGATCAAGCTTGCACTGGTTTATACAAGCAGAGATTGCACCATGCAGAAATCACTCAACTATTAGTATAGTGATCTGTAGCTGTGACACAGAATATCATATAGATATTTCTAACAATATACACTTTACACAACACAGCTTACATTACACACAGCTGCCTGGTTTAATAGCTTTAAAAAAAAACCTGTAAACCTGCTTTACAGCTTCGTAGCCTTCGTAGCTAGCTAGCTTTGCCTGGAGGAAAATAATCTATAACATAATATAGAGATTTTACCAGATCAGAGAATTTATCCTGCAGCACCTCCACTGTGAGAGCGACCTTCCCTTTCAGCACATGACTGTCGAAGTCTACATGATAATACAGGTTCACATGGCGAGTAACACACTTGGAGAAAGAAGAGAAAGAGCAGGGGTCTGACACAGGAGCCATGATCACAGACTACTCAGTGAACACAAAGCCAGCTGGGATGCTGAATTTTAACCAACTCACTTTAGTCCATGTGACGGAAGTCGGGCTGTTGCACCACGGGAAATGTATTTTCATAAGTTTCCGGGTTGACCCGTGTAAGGGGAACTGCCCTGGTATAAAAAATGCATGAAAATATGATGCATACAACGTATATCTCTCATTTATAAGGAAATCTGTAACTGTTTAATTAATGCAAAGTCTACACATACAGTCCCCTCCGAAAGTATTGGAACAGCAATTTGTTTTTGCTATACACTGGACATTTGGGTTTCATCAAAAGATGAATATGGACGATAGATCAGAATTTCAGCTTTCATTCCCTGATATTTACATCTAGATGTGTTAAACAACCGTTAAAGCACCGTTAGTGGCACACCACCCAATCGTTATATGAGCAAAAGTATTGGGACAGGCAGTCTTACAGTAAAGAATAATATTTGGTTTCTTTGCTTGTATGGAATAATTTATTCAATCAAAGTATAATCAAATGAAGTATAATCAATGTATAAGACATGAGAGAGTATTCATGCATGTTAATCAAGGAAACTAGGACAAATTAATGTAACTCTAGCTTGTGGGAAATCACTGAGCACACATTTCTCACTCCTAGTTTGTGTCTTTTTCGAATACAGTTGAGCCTGTCCTCTGTATCTTTTTGCTAGCTTGGTATTTGTTATTCCTTGGCATGCATCCATTATTATTGGGAAGACTTATGAGTGTCTTATTGTTCCAACTGCAGAAGTTAGAACAATACAGAATGTGTACATACGCAAAGGACTGATAAGGCCATCTGTGCAGGAAGATTCTCGTTAGAGAAGAACGTGGGTCAATATCACTATAAAGTGCCTTTGGTGTCCTCATGTGAATCACTCAGTCATCATGAACATAATGAAATTCTGAGGTTTTATTATAAATGGCCAAACATTTGCACACATACAAGTACAATGATAAGTCTCTTGAAATGTGTTTCTCTCATTTTATACCATTTTCTTTGATTGGGTGTATGTGTTTTTGGCATGTCCCTCACACTGCTCAGCTAACTTCAGTGAGTGTAAACAGTGGGAAAATGACATGAAATTAAAATACTTCTTGAATGTTCTTATTGTCCTCAACAAGTTATTTGATAAAACAAGTCACTTTGATCATTTATATTCTATTTTCATGATAATATTAAGCATTTTGCACGTGTCCCTGAAATTGCTGTCCACCCTGTCATTATGGGGTAAACGCCGCTTTAAAAAACCATCTGATATACTGATCTGAAGTGACATCCCCTCCTCCATTTTGCCTTTCTTCAGTGGAGGTTAAAACATCTGCTGCACACACAGTAAGTATCTACACTTATATTTCCTAATTTTCATCATATTATGTTTGTAGTTGGGTGTTGTCAAGCTTAACATGCCCACCCTGTCATAGTAAAATATTAATTAATATAAAAACTTGTCAGAAATTGAAAATATATATTTTATATACAAACAGTGCACAGTCAGCTTCAACACTGAATCACTTTGCTAACTGCAGGTACACCATGTGTTCATTAAATGCTAACTTTAAACAAAAATGTCCACCCTGTCATTGTCCACCCTGTCATGGAAGGCTTGGTGACAGGGTGGACAATGACAAGGTGGACATTTTTGTCTAAAGTGGTACATGACAGGGAGGACATGTGCATAGTTTTTGCCACATTTGGAATTTTTTTCACATATTACAACAGTTATAACACATTATAAAAGTTGATGCTATACATGAGTGGACTATATGAACTTTTGGCAATACCGCTTTCAGCAAGTGTTTTGATGATGATGATGATAATTTGATGATATTTCTTCTCCTATGTAATAAAAGACTGTAATCAAAACAAAGTCCATATAATGGATTTCATTGCCTGTTTGAAAAAATACAGCCCTAACAATGTAAATGAATAAGACTAGGCAAGCCTAGGTTAGCTGGGTCAATTAAAGGGGGGAAACAGCAGTTTGTTAGGGAAAGTTTTGAATTGTTTTGAAATATTATTTTTATTCAAGGAATGAGTCTAAGTGGAGCTGAGATAGCAAGGAGATATAGGGAACGTCATGATGCTGACCCAGAGAGAAGAAGATAGTACCTTGAGAAAGAGAGGGGAAAATGGAAAGAAGACAGAGAGAAGAAGGGTATTAATGAGCTCAGCGAGAGAGAGAAAAGGGCGAAAAGAAAGAAATGGAAGGAGGCAAAAAGGCAAGCCAGGGCCAGAGCCAGAGCAAGTGCTTTGCTACAGTCAGGGACACCACCCAAGTCTCTTAATATTCCTGAAACTCCTGAAAATCAGCCTGAGCCAGGCCCCTCCAGGTTAGAACATGGAAGTTTAGATACAGAATTCATTAGAAAGTTTAGATTTATTTGAAGGACAATTATCAACTGTTTATTTTCCCGTTAATTGATATATTGATAACTAACTCCATAAAATCTTACTAAAAATCCTAACAAATATTTTGTGTCTTAGGCAACGGCGTGAAGGGGAACGGATTCATTTTGGACCGCACCCGCTTTAAGCTTCAGGAGGTCACTCTCACTGATGTTCCACTTTCATCTGATAAGTCCAAAGCATGTGGAAAGACACAAGAAATCCAGATGAGACCAGAAATGATTGAGTCAAAGCACATCGGAGAGTGGTGCGTTGTGAATTATGACAATGAAGGCTACCCAGGTGTCATCATGGGCGTGAACGGGCACAGTGTGAAAGGCAAGTGTTTGCACTGCAATGGCACAAACAAGTTCTTTTGGCCAGGTCCCCGGGAGGACATCAGATGGTACCCTGATTGGCAGATACTTTGCCTAATGCCAGAACCACAAGCTCTGAACAGGCGCTCTCTACAGATTGATCTGTCTGTTTGGCGGTATGTGGAAGATCAATTACAGTGATGCAGAAAATGAATTCCTGAAATCATTATTTATATTGCTTAAGGGTTTCTTGTTGTTCCTGTTGTTTCTCTGATGTTCCTGTTCTCTTCTAGTTCACCAATTGAAGCATTTGTCCACCCTGTCATCTTCAACTTTTATGAAAATAAACAAATAATTTTAACAAGGTAGCAAAACCTTGTGTGTTATTTCTTAATAAACAAATGAGGGCCAGTTAGTATTGTTTGAAAGTTTGACCAAATATCTTTGTTGTTAGATTTTATTTAGAAAAGAACATGCAACTATCACATATTTTATTGGGCAATAAATATTTTGGCAGCAATTTCAAAAGACTTTTCCCATTAACTAAAATGTTTTGTTGGGAAAGGGACACATTATTTTTTCTGCAAATCTATATTTTATAATCACTATGCAATGAAAATGTATTTATTCTACTTTGAATTTGTCCATGACAGGGTTGACATCTTTTGTGGTTTGCTCGTACACTGTCTGCTTGCAGTTAATTTATAAAAAAAAAGTGCTGGAGCTTGACCAACATGCATTTCTAACAGCCTAAGGTCTCCTTAATACAACAAATATGAAGTTAAATGGAAAATCTCAGATTTTTATTTTGGAAATTGTGAAGTCTCAAAGGCACTTTATGCTGATTTTGACCCACACGCATGTGTGTTAGTTGGCTAAAATACTTCCTTTATACTCTTATCACATAGCAGAGAGATGAGCAATAGAGAGTCTTTGTTCTGAAAGTTTAGAGAAGAATGTACCGAGATTGAGTCAGTTAGTTGTTCTGCAGATCAGCTAAGACTTTGTTGCTTTTATAATAAAGTCTATTTTTTGGCATCAAGACCCCAAGAGTGTTTTTTTTTGATTGTTTGTTTGTTTGTTTTTTGAAGAAGAAGAAGAATCAGATTCTTCCACACTTACAATAACTGCATCAGGCTGGTGACCCACTGACCTCATCAAAGTGTTGCATTCTTCTTTTGTGATGCTCAAACCAAGAGTAGACATTCAGAGCTATTAAGTATTTAAACAATCAATCTAACAGGACACACCTGGACAACAAGAAATACCTGTGAGTCGTGTGTTCCAATATTTTTGATCACTCGAAATATGAGTGGGTTCAAACAAAATGTTATAAGTTGTTTAACACATCTAGATGTATATATCAGGAAATTAAATCTGAAATTCGGATCCAACGTCTCATATTCATCTTTTGATCTCAAACTCAAATGTGTTCAGTGTATAGCAAAAACACAAGATCACGTGAGAGCGGGGATGGCTAGTAGGGCTAAACCCCCTCTCTTTCAAAGATAGAAATACATCAGTACAGGCAGCAGTGGAAAAAGTACCGAGAGAATGTACTTGAAGTAGAAGTATGTTACTGTGTCAAAGTCTTACTCAGTTAATTGTAGAACATGGAGCCAAAAATCTACTTGAGTGAAAGTCAAAAAGTATCTCCATTTAAACATACTCAGATATACAAATCTCCGTTTAAACATACTCAAGTATTCAATTATTAATATTTACAGACATTAATATTTACTTATTTTAAATGGGTGTGAGAGTGGTGGTATCTCAGACGTTGGACTTCTGGCTGGAAGATCATGAGTTCAAATCCCAGCACTGCCAAGCTGCCCTGAGCAAGACCCTTAACCCTCAACTGCTCAGTTGTATAAATGAGATAAAGTTGCTCTGTGTAAGGGTGTCTGCCCAATAGCATAAATGTAGCTAGTTATTTAATTTAAAAAAATTAATAAATTTTAAGTGAAAACACAACTGATTAGTATAGCAACTGGGCAAGAGAAAAATAGTGAAAACCATCTCATGGCATTTGAGAATTTTTATTTTATTATTATTATTTTTTTACATGTACTTCAAATGAGAAAATGAAAATGTGAGGAGTAACAACTGTTATTTTCTCTTGAAAATTTACTTGAGTAAAGTACAAATCTTCCATAATAGTATTTAAGTACCGTAGAAAATACAATTACTCAAGGATTTTCCACCTCTTTATAAAATGTTTCCATGTCAGGTAAGACATGGCTGTTAAGAAATGTCTTAAGGGTGAATATTTTGATATTTGTGGAGTCAAGCACAACAGCACCACTGATGATCATAAGAAAAAATACAAAAATCTTTCAAAAATAGAGTGATATGAAGAAAGTGAAGCTGATTTCTTTCTAGCCCACACTGAGTATTTCACTTGAGAAGGTGAGCGTGAGGTACAGTCATGGGTGTAATGAACATAAACAAGGTGGACACACAACAGTTCTTTAAGTTTTATGTTTTTTTATTATTTGTTTGTTTGAACATGATTATAACTTTTCTGTTTAAATTATCTAGTAGAGTATTACGGGTTTAAAACATTTGAACACTAGGTGTGGTGTGTGTGTGCGTGTGTGTGCGTGTGTGTGTGTGTGTATCTATCTATCTAGACCTGAATGTTAAATTCATTAATCATGTTTATGAACACATTGGCAATTCTACTGACGTCTTTGATGCATTGCATTCCTACACATGAACAGTGCCTATAATTTTTTTTTTTAAATTGGTGATATTTTGAAACATTCAACATTTATATGACAGTTTTGAGTATTAAAAAACATCTGAGACTTGGTGTAATGGTTAGATGACAACAAAAACAAATGAGAATTTCATACTGTACAGTGTTTATTGTACTGTGAAATAAATGGGCTTAACTGATTAAGGTTTTGTACCCTAGATTTGTGAATTAAAGTGAGCCAGTCATTTGTATGGACTTCTCTCACATCTCACAGAAGAAAAGTGTGATTGTCGCCCTATTGTGGTCAAACTTATGAATAAAGCCTCAATGCACTTTTTTTTTTTTTTTTTAATCACACAAGCCCAGCCAGGTTTTACTGACTGTCACTCATAGACAAATATCATTAAGGACACATTTTTTTATTCTTAATATGTGGGCCAACAGTGCATTTTAATTTTAATATCATCCAAAGACTAGTTTTTTTTTTTTTTTTTAAAGACTAATTTTATAAAGTTTCAGTACAAAAAATCAGCTGGGAAAGATTGATTTTGATGTCTGTTGTTTTAAAAGAAATGACCCAATTCACCAGTAGTGTTTTGCCTTAAGAGGTGTTCAGATCAATGAATAAACTGAAATATTATATGTTGTGCAGTATACCAATAATTCATTCACCTTTGAAATGTATTCTTTTCCATCTTAAATAATTTAGTTAATGTAAAAGTTGTAGGATAAATATGATAACGTTATGAGTTATTTCATTTTGGCTTCATGCAGCTTGTTTGTGTAAGATAATTGTGGCCCTGGCTGTTTGCAATCTAAGCGTCAGAAACATGTTTGTGCACACATTATATTAATTATGTCTACGTTAAAATGTATTCCCATTCAGGAAAAAACAATTATTTATGCCCAAAGACTACCGAACTGACCACGTGACATTGCCAAACACACTCCTAAACGTCTCAGCGATTTACTTTTTTCATTTTCATAATCCATGATGTAATATAAGAGCATATGAGCCATGGTAAAAAAAAAAAACTAAAAAAAAAACTGTTGATTGCGCATTTTTTTCTGGAATAGCTCCGGAATGTGACATCACAGAAGCATTCTCATTCTGCCCTAGAAATATCTGGAAACAACGCGAAGCTTTCATACCACCACTGTTTGCTGATTGCTGTGTTTTGAACGTGCTCTGAACAGTAGTAGGCAAATATGCAAGATTTCCTTGGTTTATTTCGCTCTGGAGTAGCGGATGTTATGCTGCGCCACCTGCCGTGTACCGCCGGAGTTGCAGCCACAGCCGTGGGCATCGCTTATTACGTTAACAAGCGTGGCTATGGGGAGAAGAGAACTGTGGCCGAAGGTTAGCTAATTTCTTTTTCTTGTTTCTTAGTCCAGTCTTAGACATGTATATAGTTAACATCAGTTAACTATATTTACTACCGAAGCTGTGGGGCAAAAAAACTGCTGGGCTTCAGGCAGGAAAAACGTTTGAATAGGTCTGCTATAGAGATACACCAGGATCAGAACTGGAAAATACATCTTGTCTGAAAGTCAAAATATATATAATAAGTAGCTTATTTTATTCAAACTCTGGTGATTATGTGACGATGTTATGCCATGGCTTTTTGTATTTAGACCCAGTGCAGGATCAAGCCAGGGAACTGGTTGTGGACCAGTCCATGGAGGCTTCTCAGGACCAGGCCATAGAGCATCCTGAGTCTCCGCCCACAGCACATCCTCGTGCTTGCTGCAGTGCTCCTGAGGTAAAGCTAAACACATTTGTTATGCTCCTAACATTAAAATTTAATATATACATATACAAATAAATGTATATATATATATATATATATATATATATATATATATATATATATATATATATATATATATATATATATATATATATATATATATATATATATATATATATATATACACACACACACACACACACACACACATTTGATCATCTTTAAAACAGTGCCTATTAATGAAGTTGATATACTTGAAAAAACCACAAGGAAAATTTGCTTTATCAATCATTTATTCAACAGAAATATCAATAGATGTGATATTCTTCTGTGGAAACAGTAAGTACACCCTTGGGCTCAGAAGCTAGTATTACCTCCTTTAGGAAGCAGAAATAACATGTTGTAGGCGTTTTGCATAATTGTCCACCAGGCTTGCTGGAATTTTTGACCACTCTTCCATGCAATATTCTTTCTTTTTGAGCCATTCCTTGGTGGATTTGCTAGTGTGCTTAAAATCATTATCCTGTTGAAAGGTCCACTTTTGGTTCAAATTCAGCTTTCGAACAGATGGCATCACACTATCTTCAAGCACTCTTTGATATGATGCAGAACTCGTGGTTGAATCAATGAATGCAAGCTCTCCAGTCCCTGAGGCAGTGAAGCAACCCCAAGCCACAACATTTCCAGCACTGTGCTACACAGTTGGTATGAGGTGCTTCTCCTGAAAAGCTGTCTTTGGCCTGCGCCAAGCATGTCTGCTGTTACTGTGGCCAAACAACTCTATATTTGATTCGTCTGTCCAGAGCACATTATTCCAAAAGGCCTGGTCTTTGCCTATATGCTCATTATCAAAATGTATTCTTGCAAAGACTTTTTCATGGCATGTCTCACATGCAGGTCAAATATTTCAATCTCTTTCTGATTGTAGAAGCATGCACTTTGACACCAGCAGTTGCAAGACTTAGGTGAATTTTGGGTTTCTTGGAGACCTCTTTTTGCATCAGACAGACTGCCCTTGGCCTGAATTTGCTGGGACGGCCAGTCCTGGGCAAATTGGCAGTCCTTTGAAATCTGTGCCATTTGCAGATTATTTTCCTTACAGTGGAATGATTTATTTCAAATAATTTGGAGATCTTTTTAAATCCTTTGCCAGACTCATAGGCATCCACAACCTTTTTTTCTGAAGGCCTTACAGAACTCTTTAGATCTTGGCATAATGACACCACACACCTCAATAGCAAAGGGAACACCAGACACTAGATATGAGAGGGGTATAAATAAGACAGATTCCACCTGGACTCCCTAAGCAGGTTCTAATTACTGGCACCCAATCTTGACCTGATTCTAATTATATGGATTTGAAGGTATGATAAATGTAGGGGTGTACTTACTTTTTCCATGTGGCTGGTCTGTTTTTTTTTTTGTTTGTTTGTTTTGTTTTTTGTGTTTTATTTAAATTGTGAAAATTACTACAAAATGTCAATTTTATGTGTCATTTGATAGAGTGTATCGCCTTTATTAATGGCCACTGTTCAAAGAGGATCAAGTGATTGCTTGTCCAAATATGTAAAAAAAAAAAAAAAGAAAAGAAAAAAGAAAAGCAACAATTTCCATGGGGTGTACTTATTTTTTCCACATGACTGTGTGTGTATATATATCGTAAAGTCATAAATTTGTGTTTGTGTTAATTCTTGTTACATACTTATTGGAAACTTTGTCCTTTGGTCCCTAAAACATTTTAGGTTTCCACATGACCTTATGTGTGTGTGTGTGTGTGTGTGGAGAGATGAATAGGTAGATAGATAGGTAGTCTATTAATGTCAGCAGAGTTGCAGATAGTGACTGTAGTTAATATTTACAGCATTAATACTGTATTGTTTCTTTACACTAATGACACTTTGTACTATATTTTTAAAAAGATGGCAAATCTGTATTTTTATAGGATTACATATTGGTAAAAAGTATATTACTGTAAAATGTCACCCAAAATCTGATTATAAAATTGGATAAACTCAACAGCATTTGGATGATGCATTTCAGGATTCTCAGTCTGAGGCTGAGGAGAAAATTCAGATGCTTGTAGCATCCAATGCTCAGCTCGAAGATAGAGTGAGGGAGCTGGAGAGCCTGCTTTGCGAGGCGCACAGGAAGTGTGAGGCCAAAACCTCGGTATGTGAAGTACAAAATACAAAGTACAAAACAAACTGTTTCAAGTTTTCATAATTTTATCCCTGACTGAACATACACATTTAAGCCTTTGTGGTCCCCATGTCCTTAATTGTACTTGAATAAAACTCACTGTATTTTGAAATGACACATATTAACTGAAACGAAATGGTCCATTAAGCGCTCAAGTTTTTGCTGTATGGCTGTGTGTGGAAAAAAAAAATGTATTGTGAGGCAGAAAAGTAAACACAAAGTAAACACAGTATTTCCGGACATTTCAAAGACATGGACATTTAGTACTAATAGTGTAATGATAATACCTAAAATTTATCCTGGGAATACTGGGCTTGAGGTGGGAATTCACCCCAAATTGAATGCCAGTTCATCACAGGGCACCAGGCAAACACTTTACACATTTATTCACACCTAGGGGCAATATATTGCAGTGCGGTGCATCATGTCATATGGACAACAATTTAAAAAAATCTTGACAACCCAGTATACCAGGTTTAATGACATCACAGCATCTGTTTACTTCACATTTTCAAAAAGTAGAATGAAAGTGGTCTACTGTAAACGTGAACATTAAGCACTCAGTTTTGAACCTCTTTTGCTCCATGTCTGTGATGTAGGAGTGCGAGAGAGAGCAGGAGGCTCACACAGTTCTGCAGCTCAAATATGATGAGATGAAGGAGATGTTCACTCACAAAGAGAAGTTACTGAAGGTAAACTTTGCTTCTCATGAAACCACGAGTGCTGTTGTAAACAGTGTGTGTGTGTGTGTGTGTGTGTGTGTGTATGAGAGAGAGAGAGAGAGAGAGTATTCTTGTTTTTAGGCTATTGTGAACAGTGTGTGTGTGTGCGCTATTGTGAACAGTGTGCGTGTGTCTATGTTCTTTTTTTTCTTAAATTTTGGTTAAGTTTTATCCTTTTTTCCCCAAAATGTTAAAAGTATATGAGTGTGTGTGTGTGCATAAAAGTAAATAAAGTTGATAAGCATTGTTTGTTGAACTTCCAGGTGTCACTGGCTGACGCCGAGCAAAGAAATGAAAAGGCTTGGGAGTCCACGATTCAACTGGAGAGAGAGAATTCTGACCTGATGCAGCAAGTGCAACAACTGCGTGCATCAGTGCAGGAGATGGGGGAACAGCTCTTCCAGACTCACATGGAATGTGACGAGCTAACGAAGGTAAGCGAGAAAAACCTTGCATTAAGCAGTTCCTTAAGAAATAATGTTCATGCTGCATGTTGACTTGCACCACAGGCTATACGTACTTATATGTATATGTATCAAATTGAATATTTTAAGCTGATTTTTTATTGAATGGAAGTGAACTATTGCAGATGTGACAATTAAGCATTCAAGTTTGAACCTGCTATAGCTAAACCATATTTATTGTCCACCCTGACTGCTGTGTAATTATTAAGGGTGTAGCAATATACTTCAGTCGCAATTCAATTCAATTCACGATACTGTCTTCACGATTCTATTCAATTTGAACAAAATTTGAATGAAGAAAAGTTATGATTGAAAAGACTCCTTTTTATTTCTAAATCATAAAAAATGCTAAACAGTGTGCATTTTCATCTCTATAATTTATAATACTAAGTAATTTTTTTAAAATCCTATTAACAGAGGTTAAATATTGTAAACAAAATGTACTACAAGTTTGTCATATCCTAAAAATAAATAAACAAATGTATAAGTTCTCTCAAATACTTGATTGAAGAAACAAAGTCTCTGACCTGGTGAGAAATGATTGATTGAACATAATGACCTCTTTAGCAGCCCCTGAGGCATCATTTTAACTGGGAACTAGAACTTCAACGTCAGCTAAAATGCCTGTTTTTCACAATCTCTGAGTTCTATGACGTGAATTGAACAGTCCCATGATGCACATCGTCACATTATTACAGCGTGATGCATCATGTCATTATGCATCGTTACACCCCTAATAAATATGGACAACAATTTTAAAAATCTTGACAACCCAATATTCCAGATTTAATGACATCACAGCATCTGTTTACTTCACATTTTCAAAAAGTAGAATGAAAGTGGTCTACTGCAAATGTGAACATTAAGCACTCAGTTTTGAACCTCTTTTGCTCCATGGCTGTGATGTAGGACTGTGAGAGAGAGCAGGAGTCTCATAGAGTTCTGCAGTTTAAGTATGATGAGATGCAGGAGATGTTCACTCACAAAGAGGAGTTATTGAAGGTAAACTTTGCTTCTCATGAAACCATGAGTGCTATTGTGAACAGTGTGTGTGTGTGTGTGTGTGTGTGTGTGTTCTTTTTTTTCTTAAATTTTGGTTAAGTTTTATCATTTTTTCCCCAAAATGTTAAAAGTATATGAGTGTGTGTGTGCATAAAATTAAATAAAGTTGATAAGCCTTGTTTGTTGAACTTCCAGGTGTCACTGGCTGACGCCGAGCAAAGAAATGAAAAGGCTTGGGAGTCCATGATTCAACTGGAGAGAGAGAATTCTGACCTGATGCAGCAAGTGCAACGACTGCGTGCATCAGTGCAGGAGATGGGGGAACAGCTCTTCCAGACTCACATGGAATGTGACGAGCTAACGAAGGTAAGCGAGAAAAGCCTTGCATTAAGCGGTTCCTTAAGAAATAATGTTCATGCTGCATGTTGACTTGCACCACAGGCTATATGTACTTATATGAATTTGTATCAAATTGAATATTTTAAGCTGATTTTTTATTGAATGGAAGTGAACTATTGCAGACGTGACAATTAAGCATTCAAGTTTGAACCTGCTATAGCTAAACCATATTTATTGTCCACCCTGGCTGCTGTGTAATTATTAAGGGTGTAGCAATATACTTCAGTTGCAATTCAATTCAATTCACGATACTGTCTTCACGATTCTATTCAATTCGAACAAAATTTGAATGAAGAAAGTTATGACTGAAAAGACTCCTTTTTATTTCTAAATCATAAAAAATGCTAAACAGTGTGCATTTTCATCTCTATAATTTATAATACTAAGTAATTTTTAAAAAATCCTATTAACAGAGGTTAAATATTGTAAACAAAATGTACTACAGGTTCATCATATCCTAAAAAGAAATAAACAAATGTATAAGTTCTCTCAAATACTTGATTGAAGAAACAAAGTCTCTGACCTGGTGAAAAATGATTGATTGAACATAATGACCTCTTTAGCAGCCCCTGAGGCATCATTTTAACTGGGAACTAGAACTTCAACGTCAGCTAAAATGCCTGTTTTTCACAACCTCTGAGTTCTATGACGCGAATTGAACAGTCCTATGATGCACATCGTCACATTATTACAGCGTGATGCATCATGTCGTTATGCATCGTTACACCCCTAATAAATATGGACAACAATTTTAAAAATCTTGACAACCCAATATTCCAAGTTTAATGGCATCACAGCATCTGTTTACTTCACATTTTCAAAAAGTAGAATGAAAGTGGTCTACTGCAAATGTGAACATTAAGCACTCAGTTTTGAACCTCTTTTGTTCCATGGCTGTGATGTAGGACTGTGAGAGAGAGCAGGAGTCTCACAGAGTTCTGCATTTCAAGTATGATGAGATGGAGGAGATGTTCACTCACAAAGAGGAGTTATTGAAGGTAAACTTTGCTTCTCATGAAACCATGAGTGCTATTGTGAACAGTGTGTGTGTGTGTGTGTGTGTGTGTGTGTGTGTGTGTGTTCTTTTTTTTTTCTTAAATTTTGGTGACGTTTTATCCTTTTTTCCCCCAAAACATTAAAAGTATATGAGTGTGTGTGCGCATAAAAGTAAATAAAGTTGATAAGCATTGTTTGTTGAACTTCCAGGTGTCACTGGCTGACGCTGAACAAAGAAATGAAAAGGCTTGGGAGTCTATCATTCAACTGGAGAGAGAGAATTCTGACCTGATGCAGCTAGTAAAAAGACTGCGTGCATCAGTGCAGGAGATGGGGGAACAGCTCTTCCAGACTCACATGGAATGTGACGAGCTAACGAAGGTAAGCGAGAAAAGCCTTGCATTAAGCAGTTTCTTAAGAAATAATGTTCATGCTGCATGATGACTTGCACCACAGGCCATGTGCACTTATATGTATATGTATCAAATTGAATATTTTAAGCTGATTTTTTACTGAATGGAAATGAACTATTGCAGATGTAAACTTTTAGCACTCGATTTTGAACCTTTTTTGCTTCATGTTTGTGTTTTAGGAGCGTGAACAACAGTGGCAGACTCACAGCGGCAGCCCTCCTGTCCAAGTGTGAAAAATGAAGAAGATAAAACATTCAATAAAATTGTGTACATTTCATGTTTTATTGTCGTGTGTCTTTCCATGTTTTTTCCAAAAGGGGTCCGCCTATGAGCATTGCCCCAGCAAAGATATTTAGTTTCCATGGACTACTCTATGATATCACAGGGGTGCAAAGAGACCCGTAGAGCTCTGGTGTGAGGAGCTGATGGAAATTTACCTAGCCCTCAAATTCTTCTTTTCTTAAACACAGCCAGGTGCTGGGCTAATCGAACACAAAGGGTCCACCAGGGACTGGAAGATGTTAATTAGATCATCACATTTAAGAAGAAACTGGCCCACTGAGTGGTGGATATCAACTCTTCAGTCTACAGGCAGGTCAGACAACCTGCCCATGCAGTGACAGGGTGAGTGTGGTTATCCAGGTATAAATGGGTGTATAGACTTATAGACTCTTGCCTTAAGTGACATTTGTGTTATTATCCACTGCATTTTATATACTGTATGATCAACAGGCACTCATAAGTACACTAAGGGTCAGTAAATACGCCTTACTAACTGAAACATTTCACTCCTTTTATGCATGTTTCGTGCAACATTAGTGACAATGTTTGCACTAACCATCACTAACCAATAAGACCAAAATAGAATTTTTGTTTTAAATGAGAAGCGTTATGTTTGGAGAAAGAAAAACACTGCATTCCAGCATAAGAACGTTATCCCATAAGAACCATTACATATCCCATAAGAACCTTATCCCTAACCCAAAAAACGTAGTCAAAACTGTTTGTCTTATTTGATACTTATTGTCACTAAGTGCAGTAATTCTTCTGTCAAAACATAGTCACTATAGTCTCCAACAAATTATCAAAAAAAAAAAAAATTAATTAGCCATTTCCATGACCTGCAAAAGCATTTTGCACAAACTCTCTGGCATGGAAGTCTACTTATAGATATACAGACACACAAACACACAAACGCAGACAGACAGACAGACACACACCTGTCTCGGGGTATGAGGCATTCCGGTAGCCAGGGTCTCTCTGTAGTTGCACCTCTTTCGGTGTAAATATAGATATACCTGCAAGTTAAGAACACAGTGCTCACAATACAATATATATATATATATATATATATATATATATATATATATATATATACATACACACACATACACATACACACACACACACACACACACACACACACACACACACACACACACACACAAATCAATCTAACAGGGCACACACAACAGGTGCAAACAAAAGGTGCCATGTTGTACGTTGTTTAACACATCTAAATGTAAATATCAGGAAATTAAAGTTGACATTCTGATCTATCTTCTCATTCATCTTTTGGTCTCAAACCCAAAGCTCTGGGTTTGAGACCCAAAGCCATTGGCCTTGCTGTTCCAATACTTTCAGAGGACACACACACACACGTGTGAACACCCTATGTGTATGGGTAGTATGTGTGTCTGTGTACATTTTTTTTTTTAAACTCATGCCCAGACTCTTGAAGTAAGAGTGTTTCATTGAATCATTAGCAGAAATCTGTTTCTTAGACTCGTACTAGGGAGAAGGGAAAAAAAGAAAAAAAGCAATGGGTAAGGCACAGTTCAGCCATATTACATCACAGAGACACACAGAGAGTGTGTACAACTGTGTGTGGTTCACAACTAAAGTGCTTACCTTAAGAAATGACAACAACAACTCAATTCCTTCAGTGTCTAACCTGTGAGAAGGGAGAGAAAGAGAGAGGGAGAGAAATGGAGGATACAGTGGGGGAAAAAAGTATTTGATCCCCTGCTGATTTTGTACGTTTGCCCACTGACAACGAAATGATCAGTCTATAATTTTAATGTTAGATATATTTCAACAGTGAGAGACAGAATAACAACAAAAAAATCCAGAAAAACGCATTTCAAAAAAGTTATAAATTGATTTGCATTTTAATGAGGGAAATAAGTATTTGACTTCGACTTAGTACTTGGTGGAAAAACCCTTGTTGGCAATCACAGAGGTCAGACGTTTCTTGTAGTTGGCCACCAGGTTTGCACACATCTCAGGAGGGATTTTGTCCCACTCCTCTTTGCAGATCCTCTCCAATTCATTAAGGTCATTTTCAATGCCCTGGCTGAGGGAAGGAGGTTCTCACCCAAGATTTGACGGTACATGGCCCCATCCATCGTCCCTTTGATGCGGTGCAGTTGTCCTGTCCCCTTAGCAGAAAAACCCCCCCAAAGCATAATGTTCCCACCTCCATGTTTGAAGGTGGGGATGGTGTTATGACTTGGGGTCATAGGCAGCATTCCTCCTCCTCCATACGTGGCGAGGCCATACATGTGCCAAAGAGATCTGACCACACCTGACCACAACACTTTCACCCAGTTCTCCTCTGAATCATTCAGGCAAACTTTAGACGGGTCTGTACATGTGCTTTCTTGAGCAGGGGGACCTTGCGGGCGCTGCAGGATTTCAGTCCTTCACGGCGTAGTGTGTTACCAATTGTTTTCTTGGTGACTATGGTCCCAGCTGCCTTGAGATCATTAACAAGATCCTCCTGTGTAGTTCTGGGCTGATTGCTCACCTTTCTCATGATCACTGAAACTCCATGAGGTGAGATCTTGCATGGAGCCCCAGACCGAGGGAGACTGACAGTTTCTTCCATTTGCGAATAATCGCACCAACTGTTGTCACCTTCTCACCAAGCTGCTTGGCGATGGTCTTGTAGCCCATTCCAGCCTTGTGTAGGTCTACAATCTTGACATCCTTGGACAGCTCTTTGGTCTTGGCCATGGTGGAGAGTTTGGAATCTGATTGATTGATTGCTTCTGTGGACAGGTGTCTTTTTACAGGTACCAAATTGAGATTAGGAGCACCCCCTTTAAGAGAGCGCTCCTGATCTCAGCGCATTACCTGTGTAAAAGACACCTGTGAGCCAGAAATCTTGTTGATTGATAGGGGATCAAATACTTATTTCCCTCATTAAAATGAAAATCAATTTATAACTTTTTTGAAATGCGTTTTTCTGGATTTTTTTGTTGTTATTCTGTCTCTCACTGTTAAAATACACCCATCATTAAAATTATAGACTGATCATTTCTTTGTCAGTGGGAAAACGTACAAAATCAGCAGGGGATCAAATACTGAGTGAGGCTCAGTGTGGTGACCACCAGTGGAGTGACAAATTAGAGTGGCAAATGAGAGGAAGGAAAAGAACAGCCTCGAAAAAATTCCACAGGATATCCTGCCGTACTGGCACATACACATACAGGTCAGGGATACTAGCAGCAAGTGGTAAGATAAACAAGTGCCCTTTAGACATTAAGGCACGCTGGCAAGCAGTCATTTCAGAACATAAGTGCCAAACTGCCATCCTGTAATTTGGTCCAATTCACTCTTACTATTGACACAAACAAGTCATGATGCTGAAAAGCCCATCAATAAACTTAACAGACATAAAATAACATTAAAAAGTTGCTTAAAATACACCCTAGCCACGATCCATTATTTACACCAGGACCATTTTTATTTAGTAATTTATCTAAACAAACACTTAGCATCCTAAACTCATCATTTTGTTTACTTTTTGCGTAATTACTGTATAATAAGCCTTAAAGATGGGAAATGTAAAGGAGTATAGGAGATCTCCCCTTGACGCACGCACAGACACACTCACGCACGCTGACACACAAGTGTACCTCGGTGCATGGTTGATGAAGGGCTGTAGTTTGTACTTGGGAAAGTTGTAGGATTTGAATTCTTCGACAGATGAGATTCCTGGCCAGTTGTCCTCTGTGGGTGTACCTACAGAACAAACCACAACAGCCAAATAGTGCTTGGCAATTAATTACGTCGAATCTTTATAAGACCTGTTTTTAAGATGAAAACCTTCCATCTCCACTCATTGCATTGGGAAGTTTTTTTTTTTTTTAAAGCAACATGGAGCTGAAAATCTATTATTATTGAACATGCAACAGGTAAGTGTTACTGCATCATAACACTAACAGCCTATCATTTCAAATGCAGGTTGTGCAAAATACTGCTTGACTTCTCATTTGACACCGATTTACCAGGGAAAAGAGGACACACACATTAGGCTGGATACATTTCAACATTTCGATATTAATAAAATCTGTCATGTTTATGAAGGTGTGCATTTCCTACTTTTTAAAGACATTTTGAGACCCTGGAATTAGACGATTGTACATGACTGTTAGCGAGAAATGTTAATATTTTATTTACATGTTATATACAGTACTGTGCAAAAGTTTTAGGCACCCTATTTCTTTTTTTTTTTAGTACAAACTTTATTTTTATTTTTTTTTATGACTTCTACATTATCAAGTCAGTACAAAAAACATTTTAGATTCCCAAAAAATAATTTATAGTAAAAATAGTTTTCTAGCACAAAATTAAATGTTACAGAAAATGTATGTATGTTATTAAAGAAAGCAGCATATTACGTAAGAGACTACTTTTCAGACAAAAAACACAATGAAGGCTGCTGGGTTTTGCTGAAAAAATAAAAAGTGAGTGCGAAAGTCAAAGTCTCCAGAAGAACTGTGGCTGGTTCTGCAAGATACTGAATAAAACTTACCAGCTCATTTCCTTATAAAACTGCACACATTGTACCGGAGACTACTACTTTTATTTTTATTTTTTTGTCACACCAAATATTGAGTTTCTTTCATTTACTACTGTTTACTGCTCTTTACGGTATTTTTTATGTAGAAACATTTCATTTGATTATTTTGAAGGCATCCTTGCTCTACAGCATTTCTTTGCATGTGCCTAAAACGTTTGCACAGTACTGTATGCTTATGTTGTATAAATATTCAAATTGAACAATTTTAAATTGAGTGGTGGGGGTTGATGTAATTTTTCAAAACATCTCCCCCAGTTGAATTTTAAAAAAAGAAAAAAATAAGTAGTAGTTTGACCACCTAACCATTACATTACACTTCATAGATTTGATGTCCTTGATTTTTTAAAGATTTTGGCACCTGGATACTGCTGTTCTGGAATAAAACCACCCAAACTGCCAGGTAAATTTCTTGGAGTTGTAGCTGGTATACAGGTATAAATGAGAAACTGGGGGAAATTTCTCAACCAGGGGAGATTTTAAAATACAGTTTCCCTTTATATATTAAAACATATTAACATATTAAAATAAAGTTTACACTTTATTCATTTATCATATTTTACTGTTTTAACCTTTTAGGTCAATACAAGTGTTTTTTATTTTAACATAAAATACTGCTGTTATGCTTTCTAACAGTACAGACTCTTTTCATCTTTGATTCTACTTCACATGATAATACTTTCCACTGCCCCAAGTTACCTCAAGAGCGGGCGTGTGAATTTCATCCTGCCTTGCTCTGTGGCCATCTTTAGAGCCAGAGGAACAGCCTCTTCCCAATGCGCTTTGACACACAAATGCAGCCACCTACATGTACATACACACTACGTACACACACACACACACACACACACACACACACACACACGTCATCTATGAGTATTTACTATATCAGTGACTCATTACTGGACGTTTTGGGATAATTTTAAATGTGTATATTGGTGCTTGCATAAAACATTATACAGGTGCATCTCAATAAATTAGAATGTCATGAAAAAGTTCATTTATTTCAGTAATTCAACTCAAATTGTGAAACTCGTGTACTAAATAAGTTCAATGCACACAGACTGAAGTAGTTTAAGTCTTTGGTTCTTTCAATTGTGATGATTTTGGCTCACATTTAACAAAAACCCACCAATTCACTATCTCAACAAATTAGAATACTTCATAAGACTAATAAAAAAAACATTTTTAGTGAATTGTTGGCCTTCTGGAAAGTATGTTCATTTACTGTGCATGTACTCAATACTTGGTAGGGGCTCCTTTTGCTTTAATTACTGCCTCAATTCGGCATGGCATGGAGGTGATCAGTTTGTGGCACTACTGAGGTGGTATGGAAGCCCAGGTTTCTTTGACAGTGGCCTTCAGCTCATCTGTATTTTTTGGTCTCTTGTTTCTCATTTTCCTCTTGACAATACCCCATAGAGAATCTATGGGGTTCAGGTCTGGTGAGCTTGCTGGCCAGTCAAGCACACCAACACCATGGTCATTTAACCAACTTTTGGTGCTTTTGGCAGTGTGGGCAGGTGCCAAATCCTGCTGGAAAACGAAATCAGCATCTTCAAAAAGCTGGTCAGCAGAAGGAAGCATGAAGTGCTCCAAAATTTCTTGGTAAACGGGTGCAGTGACTTCGGTTTTCAAAAAACACAATGGACCAACACCAGCAGATGACATTGCACCCCAAATCATCACAGACTGTGGAAACTTAACACTGGACTTCAAGCAACTTGGGCTATGAGCTTCTCCACCCTTCCTCCAGACTCTAGGACCTTGGTTTCCAAATGAAATACAAAACTTGCTCTCATCTGAAAAGAGGACTTTGGACCACTGGGCAACAGTCCAGTTCTTCTTCGCCTTAGCCCAGGTAAGATGCCTCTGACGTTGTCTTTGGTTCAGGAGTGGCTTAACAAGAGGAATACGACAACTGTAGCCAAATTCCTTGGCATGTCTGTGTGTGGTGGCTCTTGATGCCTTGACCCCAGCCCCAGTCCATTCCTTGTGAAGTTCACTCAAATTCTTGAATCGATTTTGATTGACAATCCTCATAAGGCTGCGGTTCTCTCGGTTGGTTGTGCATCTTTTTCTTCCATACGTTTTCCTTCCACTCAACTTTCCGTTAACATGCTTGGATACAGCACTCTGTGAACAGCCAGCTTCTTTGGCAGTGAATGTTTGTGGCTTACCTAGTGAACCAAACTGAGAGACCATTTTGAAGGCTCAGGAAACCTTTGCAAGTGTTTTGAGTTGATTAGCTGATTGGCACGTCACCATATTCTAATTTGTTGAGATAGTGAATTGGTGGGTTTTTGTTAAATGTGAGCCAAAATCATCACAATTAAAAGAACCAAAGACTTAAACTACTTCAGTCTGTGTGCATTGAATTTATTTAATACACGAGTTTCACAATTTGAGTTGAATTACTGAAATAAATGAACTTTTCCATGACATTCTAATTTATTGAGATGCACCTGTATGTAATACTGTACATGATTTGTAAGGGAAAAAACTTATGGTCCTGAGTACAGAATAACAGAGCCTCAGAGTAAGGAACAAAGATGAAAACACATTTAAGCGATTAAAAAAACATGACGAGTATCAAGTACATTCTTTTTTAATAGATCTGGAAACACATTATATAAATACACTGTTTGAGAAAAAGAGCTTAAGGCTTAGGTATAAATAAATCACTCTTCTGCATAAAACAATCTGTTCTCTTCTGTTTACCTGAAACGGATCTCAGCATTCCAGACACTGTTGAAGTTATACACCTCCTGCATTCTCTTAACATGAAAGACAGGAAGAGGGTCCTAAAGAAAACAGAGAGAGTATGCAAAGAGACCATAGACTGTTACGCTAAATGGAGGGAGGCAGGATGCATGCGCTGGGTAAACAGTCACTTTATTAGGGACAGAAGTATTCAAAAGTAATGGAACGTAAAAACGGGAAACAAACCGTAATCCACAAAACAGGTAAGGCAATAATCCAAAACAGATAATCCACAAGGCAGTAGTTCCAAAAGAGATAATCCACAAGGCAGTAATTCCACAAAAGCACAAAACATGGGAACAAAACAAAACCGAACCGAACGCACGAAACCAGACTATGGTACTGGAACTATGAACTATGAGCTTGAGAGCTAAGGGCTATGAGCTATGAGCTATGAGCTATGAACTATGAGCTATGAGCTATGAACTAAGGGCGAGAGAAAGCGAGAAGGTACCAGGCGTACAGCACATGCTAGGACGAACTCTAATACGTACAATACTCCTCGAGGAAGCAGAAACGGGAAGAGGTTTAAATAAGGAGGGTAAACGAGGTTAAACACAGCACACCTGAAACTCATAATTAAACAATAAACGGAAAACCTATGAATGAACGGGGGCGGAGACATGACGTAAACCAGAGAACAGAAATCCAATGAAAATACCGAGGAGGGGCATGACGTCAAACAAAAACAAAAGCACATGTCAAAGTAAACAAAACATGAGTTTATGAATGAGGAAGTAAACTGATGGCTGTTGTCAACGGCAGCACGGAGAACGAAATGCGCTAGTGAGTTGCGTCGCGGGCAACTCCGAGTACGAGGGGATCTCTAACATAGACATTCAGTGCAGGATACTGTATTTTTTTGGACAGTTAAAATGTAGTAATAGTGTTAGTGTGGGTCTCAGTACCTCCTGTAACAGCACAGCCAGGAACTCAATCAGCTGATGAGAGGAGAGCTGCTTTATATCAGCTTCACTGAAGCCTGACAGATCAGCATCTTTAGCCTGCCAATTCACACACACACACACACACACACATAATGAAAGTCTTCTTTCCATATAATTTAATGGAATATGTATATTTCCAAACAAAAAATTAAATGTTACAGAAAAATGTTTGTAAGTCTAAAGAAAGCAACATAGTACATGTAACATTACTCTTCAGACAAAAAACATAATGAAGAAAAGAAAAAAAAAAAGGGTTGTCACACCAATTATTGACTTTGTTTAGTTTAATGCTGTTTATATAAACATATTCATTTATATATACTTATACTATATATTTATATATATATATATATATATATATATATATATATATATATATATATATATATATATATATATACACACACTTAACGTTTTACATATATACATTTTACACAACATTTCATTTCATGATTTTTTAAGAAGTAGTTTACCTTCACCCATCTCTGGGCCAGTGCAGTGCAGGCATCTGCCAGAGTGGTGTCATACCTGAGCAAGGACAGTGTTTAGATGTCAAGCATATAGATACACTGAAGTACACATGCACACACACAACGATACTTACTCTGGCTTGACAGGGGCCATTCCTGGAGTGTGCATCCATGCATTCCAGTCCACTTTATTTAAGATGTCCACCTGTCATGGAGCAATACAGAAACAAGACAAAGTTGAGTTAGACCTCTCATTTATAAAAAAAAAAAAAAAAAAAGGTATCTGAGATACGTTTTCTGGAAGAATATAAAATGTCTCTGCATTGTTGCCCCCTCTGTTACCTACAAAGACCAGCTGGAAACAATTATTTAGTGTGACTCTAAAGTGATAGCAGAGTTGTCATATTTTTGAATGACTACTGTGTTCCTGTAACACGATTTATCACCAAAGTTTCAGAATCATCTGAGGAACTAAAGACTTGCAGAAAGTTCCCAACCGAGCACCACATTGTTCCCACACAAGACAAGTCTAGGACAGGGTTCGTACAAATGCTTCATAATGAAATTCCAGGACTTTTCAAGCACTATTTCTTTTTTTTTTTAAGGACTATACAAGAGATGTCATTCAAACATATCCTTTATTTCTTCTTTTTAAATACATTTTAAATAATAATAATAATAATTATATATATATATATATATATATATATATATATATATATATATATATATATATATATATATATTTTTTTTTTTTTTTAAAACAGCCAATTTTTATATGCCTCCTTGTCCAGCCATGCTGGACTAAATTTGTATTTCCCAGGCACTGCTTCATCTTCACCATAACATCTTTATACTCCAGGTGAGTGAGCACTGTTGCCAACAACTTTCAGTGGAAAGTCGCTAAATGTCGCTAGATCATTGCATCGTATTTTCATTCTGTGTAGTGTCAGCCCTTTACATCTGTTTGCTTCTTTGCTACTCTCCGAGATCACATACTGCATTTTAATACAGCCGAATTCCCAATAAAGCTGTTCTCATTTACATGTTTTTTTTCTATATCTGTTGACAGACAGCGGAACAAGTCTGAAATAGTGACTTAAACGCGGCCCTTTAAGACTACATGTTAACCAGCAGTCACTTCCAAGCCATTTCCAAGCTGCTGCTCTGCACTGCTAAAATCCTGATTTTATAACCGTGACGTCATCTGACAAAATCACTATACACACAAGCTAAAGACAATGGCTGTGCTGTGATTTCAGCTATAAGTAAAATGATCACTCGGAGAGAAAGTTAGAAGTGAAAGTACGTGCTGCTCCTCTCTGCCACTTATTGAACAGAGTAGCTGCAGAGAGAGGTGTACCTGCGGGGGGAAAGCAGGACCTCGCGATCACGGGGCAGTACTGGCCACTCTCTTCTACGGAAAGTAGCCAAGGTTTGCCCAAAAAGTCGCTAGATTTGACGCTAGGTGCTTTTGGGGGAAAAAATGTCACTAAAGGGCTCTGAAAAGTGGACAGGAGCTGTCGCTGTCAAAATAAGTGAGAGAGTGGCGGGATGAGGGGGAGGGGCTGCAGCAGGGAGTCATGTTTTGAGTGAAAGGATTGTATTCATGTTCTATCAAAAAATAAACACTTTATTATTTAGCAATTTCCTATTTATTGATTTTTTTTTAATATAATTCAAGCACTTTTTAAGCACCATTGGATTTTAAAAAATGGCTATTTTAAAGGTTTTTCAGTACTTAAATTTCAAAAAGCCAAATTCAAGCACCTGCTAGGAGGAATGCGAACCATTATGCCCAACAGACTACACAAACTGTAGGGTGATTACAACACTGTGGCATTGTTACGGCTTTACACACAAGGGGAGCTGGATGCATGCGCTGGGGAAAAGTCAGTTTATTAAGGAAGTAACCAAAAGTATTTGGACAGGGAAAAAGGAACACAAAGGCAGGGTCAAAAACAAACGATAATCCACTCGGTAATAAATCCACAAGGTATATAATCCACAAAACTAAGCAAGGTAATAATCCAAAGAGCAAAGCATTAATCCACAAAATAACAAGGAAAGAGTCCATGATCCAGGACACGCGAGGTGAGTGCACACAGAGGCACGTACATACATTACCGTTCAATCTAAACACAATATATTCCAATATAAAACTCCGCGCCCAAGCGGAGACACAAAGGGGTTTAAATAATCAAAATAAAACAAGAAACACCTGAAACTCATAATGACATTAAATGCAGAGAACCAATGAATATACGAGAGCGGAGACATAACGTGAGCAAAAAGCAAAGGACCAATATGTCACATGGTGACATAAACAAAACCAGAGTCTATAAATGGGAAAGCGGGGAATACAGAAACGCGCTACTCGGCAGTTATCACGAGTCGGCCGAGAGGGCGACTCCAACAGGCATGCAGCAAAATTATAGCAACACATGTAGAAGGCTTAGACTGTGGTTTTGCTGTTCCTTTCTTGTATGTGCAAAACATCCTACCGCAAGTTTTTTACTTGATAGCTAAATATGGTCACCCATTTTCACGGGTGTAGAATCCACATGGGCGTAGAATTGTTAATGTTGAATTTGCATGGATTACATACGTCTGGATCAGGCAGCGTTGCACGTTACATAATGGTTTCTTTTACTATGTTGATGCTAAATATTAATAGAAATAGTATAGAATAGAACACATTTTCATTTTATAAATACAATGAGTCATAACAGGCTGCTATAATAAATTAAATCGTTATGCAGCAGTGTAAGTTAGTAGTAGGTTAGTAGTATAGGGGGAAAAAGTGTAACCCTGCCATTTTTACATTACTCTATATAATTCAATAGAAAAGGAAGAGAACTGAAACAAAATCATCCACAAAATACAAGTATATATAATATACTGTGTGCTATGTATATGCAGAACAATGTACACTAAACACGATTTGCAATATTTAAATAATTCTGTGCAATATACAATATAACATGCAAGTACAGAATCATAAATTGCATATTAAGCCAATTAAGAGCAAGAAGAGATAAAAACGTCAGAAAAAAAGAATACCCTTGACATTCTGTCCCCACCACATCTGAAATGATGGCTATGCCCCTGATCATTTTGTGAAGCTTGAGTTTGACCATTTAATGATGATCATTGCATTGCATTCATCCCCATAGTTCCTGGACCATAGAGAAGTACTTACTCTGCAACTCTACTCTTGAAACTATGACACAAAAACTGAAATTGATCCTGGTTCCTGTAGGAAACACAAACTCGGTCTTGTACAGACCAGTACTTCTCACCTTGTCTTTGAAGTAGGTGAACAAGTAGTTTTTCCAATCATCGGTGGTCACACTGCTGTAGGCAAACATCTGGATGTAGGACTTCACAAAGCCCATAAACACTTCTGTACATGGCATATGAGACACAAAGATGTTCTTTGCATAGGTTTGTAAACTCACTGAGGACTGTACATCTTTTACTGAAACAATTATTACATAAATATCACAACACTACAACTACACTATATGGCCAAAAGTATGTGTACATCTGACCATCACACCCATATGTGGACCTTCCCCAAACTGTTACCACAAAGCTGTAAGCATACAATTGCCTAGAATATCTTTGTATGTTGTAGCATAAAAATTTCCCTTCACTTAGGGGCCCAAACATGGTCCAGCATGACAAAGCCCCTGTGCACAAAGCGAGGTCCATGAAGACATGAAGGTTTGCCATGGTTGGTGTGGAAAAACTCCTGACCTCAATCTCACTGAACACCTTTGGGGTGAACTGGAACACCAACTGTGCTCCAGGCCTCCTCGCCCAACATCAGTGCTTGAGCTCACTAATGCTCTTGTGGCCGAATGAGCACAAATACCCACAGAATGCAGCCAAAATTTAGTGGAAAACCTTCCCAGAAAAGTGGAGGCTGTTATAACAGCAAAGAGGGGACCAACTCTATATTAATGTCTATGGTTTTGGAATGAGATGTTCATCAAGCACATATGGGCGTGATGGTCAGGTGTCCAAATACTTTTGGCCATATAATGTATATGATACTTTTACGTGTGTGTGTGTCTGTCTGTCTACCTGGGCCTCCCATCAGCTCTTCCAGGTGGTAGAGGAGAGCAAAGCCTTTCTCATAAGGCACAGAGGAGAAGCATTCATCAGGGTCGACACCTTCCAGGTTTGGCACCAGGTTAGTATTGACATTATTTGCTCCGAAATGATTCACCTGCAAAAACACCACCACAGTCAATTAGCTGGTTGGGGTGTGTGTGTGTGTGTGTGTGTGTGTGTGTGTGTGTGTGTGTGTGTGTGTGTGTGTGTGTGTGTGTGTGTGAGAGAGAGAGAGAGAGATTAGAGTTCATAGATCACAAGGCTTTTGTTAGATGGGTTACACTGGGTTACACTATCTATGCAAGGCTCGTGGAGACCCAACTAATCCATTACTCTCAAGTTAATGTTTATTTGATGTACTTGTGTACAGACGTGGCCAAAAGTTTCGAGAATGACACAAATATTAATTTTTACAAAGTCTGCTGCCTCAGTTTTTATGATGGCAATTTGCATATACTCCAGAATGTTATGAAGAGTGATCAGATGAATTGCAATTAATTTCAAAGTCCCTCTTTGCCATGAAAATGAACTTAATCCCAAAAAAAACATGTCCACTGCATTTCAGCCCTTCCACAAAAGGACCAGCTGACATCATGTCAGTGATTCTCTCGTTAACACAGGTGAGAGTCTTAACGAGGACAAGGCTGGAGATCACTCTGTCATGCTGATTGAGTTGGAATAACAGACTGGAAGCTTTAAAAGGAGGGTGGTGCTTGAAATTATTGTTCTTTCTCTGTTAACTATGGTTACCTGCAAGGAAACACGTGCAGCCATCATTGCTTTGCACAAAAAGGGATTCACAGGCAAGGATATTGCTGCTAGTAAAATTGCACCTAAATCAACCATTTATCGGATCATCAAGACCTTCAAGGAGAGAGGTTCAACTGTTGTGAAGAAGGTTTCAGGGCGCCCAAGAAAGTCCAGCAAGCGCCAGGACCGTCTCCTAAAGTTGATTCAGCTGCGGGATTGGGGCACCACCAGTGCAGAGCTTGCTCAGGAATGGCAGCAGGCAGGTGTGAGTGCGTCTGCACGCACAGTAAGGCGAAGACTTTTGGAGGATGGCCTGGTGTCAAGAAGGGCAGCAAAAAAGCCACTTCTCTCCAGGAAAAACATCAGGGACAGACAGCTATTCTGCAAAAAGTACAGGGATTGGACTGCTGAGTACTGGGGTAATGTCATTTTCTCTGATGAATCCCCTTTCCGATTGTTTGGGGCATCTGGAAAAAAGCTTGTCCGGAGAAGAAAAGGTGAGCGCTACCATCAGTCCTGTGTCATGCCAAAAGTAAAGCATCCTGAGACCATTCATGTGTGGGGTTGCTTCTCAGCCAAGGGAGTGGGCTCACTCACAATTTTGCCTAAGAACACAGCCATGAATAAAGAATGGTACAAAAACATCCTCAGAGAGCAACTTCTCCCAACCATCCAAGAACAGTTTGGTGACGAACAATGCCTTTTCCAGCATGATGGGGCACCTTGGCACAAGGCAAAAGTGATAACGAAGTGGCTCGGGGAACAAAACATCGACATTTTGGGTCCATGGCCAGGAAACTCCCCAGACATTAATCCCACTGAGAATTTGTGGTCAATCCTCAAGAGGCGGGTGGACAAACAAAAACCCACAAACTCTGACAAACTCCAAGCATTGATTATGCAAGAATGGGCTGCCATCAGTCAGGATGTGGCCCAGAAGTTGATTGACAGTATGCTAGGGCGAATTGCAGAGGTCTTGAAAAAGAAGGGACAACACTGCAAATATTGACTCTTTGCATAAACTTCATGTAATTGTCAATAAAAGCCATTGACACTTATGAAATGCTTGTGATTATACTTCAGTAACAGTTAGTAACATCTGACAAAAAGATCTAAAAACAGTGAAGCAGTAGACTTTGTGAAAATTAATATTTGTGTCATTCTCAAAACTTTTGGCCACGGCTGTACATGGGGCAAAGATGAAGGGGATTGTTACAACAGCAAAAACCCCACACAGATTCATTTTTGTACCTTTGTGATTAAAAAAAAAAAAAAAAAAAAAAAAGCTTTTATGAGACAACAGATAAGCAAGAGTGGAATGATTATATACAACTTCAGTGCACTTCAGTGGTAAAAACTGCAGCACTGTTTCCAGACAAAAAGGACATTTCTTAATCAGCTGTACAAGCAAAGTGCTTCTGAAGCTGTAGGAGGTAAAACCTGTTGATATTCGAAATACCAACATGATGCACATCTGTATTTAGACCTCAGAATTTATTATTGATTTGCGCACTGCTCGGCTAAAAATATGAAATGCGATTTAAGGATAATACTAAATATAAATAAAAATAACACTATTAAATAATTAATGTATGAAGACCTACAGATGGCCCATTTGTTTTTGTTTTTTTGCCTGCATGCATGATCTTTCACCAAAGTTTAATTGGATAATTGTAGATGTGGATTTGAATTCTTCTCATTTGTATATCACAGATGTTATTGATAAGAGAACGCTGCACAAGATGCGT
The DNA here is from genome assembly GCA_023630585.1 of Cranoglanis bouderius. Taxonomy (NCBI): domain Eukaryota; kingdom Metazoa; phylum Chordata; class Actinopteri; order Siluriformes; family Cranoglanididae; genus Cranoglanis; species Cranoglanis bouderius. Next base: position 22,570,190 of record CM042538.1, read on the forward strand.
GAACTGTGCCCAGGTCATTTTTAATAAACTGTATATGACAAATGCAGTGGTGTGGCACAACTCTGAATACAAAGATCTTTTCCAGCATAAATATTGAGGTAAATTTGAAACCTTTAAGCCCTGACAGTACATGTGTGCTATGTTATGCACTGACATATGGATGAAGTAAGTACACCCTTGGCCTCAGAAGCTAGTATTGCCCCCTTTAGCAGAAATAACTTCTTGTAGGCTTTTTGCATAATTGTTCACCAGGCTTGCTGGAAATTCTGACGATACAATATTCTTTCACTTGCAAGATGTTTGAGGGCTTTCTTGCATGTACTGCCCGTTTCAAATCCTCCCACAACATTTCAATGGGATGATGAGGAGGAGGGAGAAGCCAGATGTGCATCCTCACAACCTGGCTTCTCCCTCCTCCTCCTCCTCTCTTCTTTCTGAGCCATTCCTTGGTGGATTTGCTAGTGTGCTTAGGATCATTATCCTGTTGAAAGGTCCACTTTCGGTTCAACTTCAACTTTCGGACAGATGGCCTCATATCATCTTCAAGCACTCTTTGATATGATGCAGAATTCATAGTTGAATCAATGAATGCAAACTGTCCAGTCCCTGAGGCAGAAAAGCATCCCCAAACCATAACAATTCCACCACCGTGCTACACAGTTGGTATGAGGTGCTTCTCTTGAAAAGCTGTCTTTGGTCTGTGCCAAACATGTCTGCTGTTACTGTGGCCAAACAACTCTATCTTTGATTTGTCTGTCCAGAGTACATTATTCCAAAAGGCCTGGTCTTTGCCTGTATGCTCAAACTGTAGTCTTGCTTTAATGTTCAACAGCAAAGGATTTTTCTTGGCACGCCTCCCATGCAGGTCAGATTTCTGCAATCTCTTTTTGATTGTAGACGCATGCACTTTGACACCAACATTTGCAAGACTTACTAGCAGATCCTGCGATGAAATTTTGGGGTTCTTGGAAACTTCTTTTTGCATCAGACAGCCCGTTCTTGGGCTGAATTTGTTGGGACGGCCAGTCCTGGACAAATTGTCAGTTGTGTGAGATCTGCAGCATTTGCAGATTATTTTCCTTACAGTGGATTGATGTATTTCAAATCATTTGGAGATCTTTTTACACTAGATATGAGAGGGGTATAAATAAGACAGGTTCCACCTGCACTCCCTAAGCACATTCTAATCACTGGCACCCAATCTTGAACACCTGATTCTAATTTTATGGATTTGAAGGTGTGATAAATGTAGGGATGTACTTACTTTGTCCATGTGACTGATCTGTTGTTTTGTTAATTTATATTGTGAAAATTACTACAAAATATCAATTTCATGTGTCATTTGATAGACTGAATCAACTTTATTAATAGGCACTGTTTCAAAGAGGATCAAATGTTTGCTTGCCCAAATATGTTTAAAAAAATACAAACAAAAAAACCCCAACAATATCCATGGGGTGTACTTATTTTTTCACATGACTGTACATAGATGATAAATTCATAGTATGTGTATGATGACTGACCAGAAATGCTCCCAGGTTTTATTAGTAACCAGGTTTCCAGTCCAGCTGTGAGAAATCTCATGAGCAATGACCTACAATCAGACAGATGAGATATCAACAATACACAAAAGACACAAAAATACACAAGAAAACATTCTCCACACATGTAGTGATATTCAAAAATAGCTTGGCACAAATTCATTACTCATTCATTTGCAAAGTTTAATGAGCCACCACACAAAAACAGTGACTTACAGTAGCAAGTGACCGGTCTCCAGCCTGGTAATAAACACAAGAACAGATTGTTAGACAGGATGCCGTAAAAAAACCACACACATACAGTACAAAGGACTAGTAACTAAGCTCATGAAGAAGGTGAGAAACCACAATTTCTACAAATGTCGCAGTTATTGTGGCTCATTAGTTCAAAGTCATACTTTAAAAAATGAAAGCTAGGCCTTGCAAGCCTCTCAGCAATCTTCAGCATCCTCTCCATCTAACACACATGAGCGCACACACACACGCGCACACACAGAAAGGACTCGTCAAACCAGCAGTCCTACATGAATTCGACGTGGCTCACAAAATCGTGTCACACTTACTTCAGAGAACTCAAATGCAGCCTGGTCCACATACTCCTTCTCTGACCAAACTCTGGACCTGGGCCCGATCTCCCTGTACAACACAGAAGACATATTTTCATAACCATCTAGCACTGCCAAGTCAAATCTATTGCTCTTGAGATATAACCTTTCTAGCTGCCTAATCAAATGTGGTATAATCTGTAACACCAATTTACACCTGCAAACACCAATGAGACTTTTATCTTCACTCACCATGGGTGTGAATGTGCCACAAAGGTTTAAACACTCTGATGAACTGAGGAGTGACAAAGTATTTTTAAGATACATGTCACCCAGACTCTCTAATGCTACACAATTCACTAACCTGAATGACTGAGAATGTGTGTTTTTACAACCAATATCTTCATTTTAAATTCAACATAAGGGAGTGATGTTAAACAACTGCAGGTTAAGAATGTTTCTGGTGTTGATATAAGAACATGTCCATTCCAATTTAATGAAATGTTTTTATAGTCACTAAAGCCTTTCATTCATAAAATGTCATTTTTATATCAACTTTTTAAGGAGTCAGATAAGCAGTCAGATAATGTGCATTTAGGAATCTTGGTTTTATACAAGACCAGCTGCTCATACACAGATGAAGTCTGAAGCAGTAATGGGGATTTTATACTGAGTATTCCTATTTGGATCAGAATCTCTAACATGAACAGAAATTCAGACAGAAGCTAAAAGGGAAGACGAGAGAAACTACCTGCTCTCTAGAGCTCCCACCACAAGCGCAATAAGGTAAGAAGGCATGGGCACCTGAGAAAGAACCATATGCATGCACAAGTATACACACACACACACACACAGAGAGGAAATAATGTACATGCTACTGTTACGACCCGTAGGGTGAAGGAGATGAGCAGGATGCATTTGCAGGGGAAAGTGGTCAGTTTAATAGGAACAAATGAAACTTCACTAAAGCTAAATAAGAAGAGTGATCTGGAAATCACGAGAACAAATTGCACGGTACTAGAAAGGTGATCTAGAAATCACGAGAACAAAGCGCAAGGTTAAACACATCTAATCTAAACTATAATAAAGCTAAACAAGAAGAGTGATCTGTAAATCACGAGAACAAACCGCACGGTACTAGAAAGGTGATCTGCAAATCACCGGAACATACGGCACGGTTAAACACATCTAATCTAAACTATAATAAACTAATACTCTGCCCCGAAGCGGAAACGGAGCGGCGTATTTAAACACTAAGAAATCACATGTCCAAATCGATAACAGCTGAACCCACTACATAAACAAATGAGGAGGCGGAGACATGACAAGAACCAAAACAAACGCACATGGGGAAACACAGGAGGCGGAGACATGACGTAGAACAAAAACATGAGCACATGGCAAAAGTAAACAAAATGTGAGTCCATGAATGAAACGTCCATCGGAGAGTTTTTGAATGGCGCTGGAATGTGTGCAATGGAATGCGGAAGTATGCCACTCGCTCCTCCCTGTTGAGTAGCGAGCGCTAGTCAGAGCCTAACAGAGCCCCCCCCAAGGCGCGGCTCCCGAAGCGCCACAAGTTCCATCCACTGTGGTGGACCTGGGTCCCTGGGCAGTATCCTGACCTCTGCCCTCCAGGACCTGAGGCTGGTTATGTCCAGTGTCCCGTAACCAGAGCAGAGCGTGTCGGGTTTTCCTTGAGAACTTGGACGAGAATTTGGACGGATGCCTGGTCTGGATTTCGGAGTTGCGCGTGACCTGGTGCTTGACCTGGAGCTTGACCTGGAGCTTGACCTGGAGCTTGACCTGGAACCAGGATCGGAGTCGGCTCTGGAACCAGGATCGGAGTCGGCTCTGGAACCAGGATCGGAGTCGGCTCTGGCACCTGGATCGGAGACGGGAACAGATTTGGAGAAAGGCTTGGGAACAGATTCGGAGAAAGGCTTGGGAACAGATTCGGAGAAACGCTTGGAAACAGCCTGGGAGAAAGGCTTGGAAACAGCCTGGGAGAAAGGCTTGGAAACAGCCTGGGAGAAAGGCTTGGAAACAGCCTGGGAGAAAGGCTTGGAAACAGCCTTCGAGACAGACCTGGAAACAGACTTCGAGACAGACCTGGAAACAGACTTCGAGACAGACCTGGAAACAGACTTCGAGACAGACCTGGAAACAGACTTCGAGACAGACTTCGAGACAGACTTCGAGACAGACTTCGAGACAGACCTGGAAACTGACTTGGAAACAGACTTCGAGACAGACTTGGAAACAGACTTCGAGACAGACTTGGAAACAGACTTCGAGACAGACTTGGAAACAGATTTCGAGACAGACTTGGAAACAGACTTCGAGACAGACTTGGAAACAGACTTCGAGACAGACATGGAAACAGATTTCGAGACAGACTTGGAAACAGACTTCGAGACAGACATGGAAACAGAACAGATCACTCGGTTAGATCGAAAACCATAAACCAAACCAACCATAAACAAAATCAAAAAGTTGGTTGGAAACAGCATTGGAAATTAAGCTGGAGACAGGGCTGGAGACAGAGGAGGAGACAGAGGAGTGAGCTGGGTTGGAAGCGGAGCTGGGAATCTAATCAGCCTCCGAACTGAGAATGAGAGCAAACACCCATCCAGAAATTAAACCTATGTGGCTAGTAACGAAATCAGGAACTGGACTTGGAACTGAACTAGGAACTGGGCTAGGAACAGGGTCGGAACCTGGACTTGGACTAGGAAATGGACTTGGAACTGGACTAGGAACTGGACGAGGAACTAGACTGGAACTGGGAACGGGAGCAGGACTGGGAACAGGACTGGGAACCTGACTGGGAACAGGATTGGGAGCAGGATTGGGAACATGATGGGGAACCGGCCTGAGAACTGGCTCAGAGATTGGCCTTGGAATAGGGCAAAAATCTGGACATGGACTTGGACATGGATTAGAATTAGGGCAGGAACCTGGACATGGACTTGGACTAGGATTAGGGCAGGAACCTGGACATGGTCTTGGACATGGACTAGGATTAGGGCAGGAACCTGGACATGGGCTTGGACATGGACTAGGATTAGGGCAGGAACCTGGACATGGACTAGCTTGAGAAGAGGTCATCCCATGGACCTCAGACATGCACAGGGCAGGAGTGGAGGTTTCTTTTCGAACCTCTGACGAGAACACGGCTTGGGCGGAGGTCTCCTCGTGGACCTCCGGTGTAAGCAGGCCAGGAGAGGAGGTTTCCTCTTGAATCTCTGACTGCTGCTTGGGGCTGGAGGACGCTTTGTTAACCTCCAGAGGCAGCTCCGCTGTGGAGACCTTCTGCTGGGCCTCAGGCTGGAGCTCGGGGCTGGAGGTCACCACGTTAACCTCCCTGAGCAGCTCCGCTGTGGAGATCTTCTGCTGGGCCTCAGGCTGGAGCTCGGGGCTGGAGGTCACCACGTTAACCTCCCTGAGCAGCTCCGCTGTGGAGACCTTCTGCTGGGCCTCCGGCTGGAGCTCGGGGCTGGAGGTCGCCACGTTAACCTCCCTGAGCAGCTCCGCTGTGGAGACCTTCCGCTGGGCTTCCGGCTGGAGCTCGGGGCTGGAGGTCACCATGTTAACCTCCTTGAGCAGCTCCGCTGTGGAGACCTTCTGCTGGGCCTCCAACTGGAGCTCGGGGCTGGAGGTCGCCATGTTAACCTCCAGGAGCAGCTCCCTTGAGGAGACCTCCTGCTGGAGCTCGGGGCTGGAGGTCGCCACGTTAACCTCCTTGAGCAGCTCCGCTGTGGAGACCTTCCGCTGGGCCTCCGGCTGGATCTCGGGGCTGGAGGTGGCCACGTTAACCTCCTTGAGCAGCTCCGCTGTGGAGACCTTCTGCTGGGCCTCCGGTTGGAGCTCGGGGCTGGAGGTCGCCATGTTAACCTCCAGGAGCTGCTCCCTTGAGGAGACCTTCTGCTGGGCCTCCAACTGGAGCTCGGGGCTGGAGGTCGCCACGTTAACCTCCTTGAACAGCTCCCTGGAGGAGACCTCCTGCTGGGCCTCCTGCTGGAGCTCGGGGCTGGAGGTCGCCACGTTAACCTCCTGTGGTAGCTCCGTGGAGGAGACTTCCTGCTGGGTCTCCGGCTGGAGCTCTGAGGGAGCCCTCCTGTGGAGCCGCTTATGCACCCGCCAGCTGCCCTTGAAGCAGCCTTGGGAGCAGAAGTAGCTGCTCCTGACTCCCTGGTTCCTGCAGGTGGGACACTGCAGGATGGCTGGTCGGGTGCATCCCTCGGTGGCACACTCCTGGGTTTGGGGATGAGAGGTGTAGGTCACCATGTTAGCCCGCTTACTCTCGTAGTACTCCAGGAGTGTTTGACCAGGTCAGTCGCCCAGACGATCCTTCCCCAAAAATGTCCTGAGGTCGGGTTGGAAGTCTGGGCTTCCGAACACCTGGACCAGTAGATCCACAAAGCCCGAAACTGTTTGGAGCTGCGTGGATCTACTGGTAAGGTGAAGCATCGCCCATTGGCGAGCGGAGCCGACCAGACGAAGAGGAGGAACCCCAACCACTCTTCTTCGTCGGGTTTGGGGTCCTCCAAGCTCAAAAAATAAAGCTGCGCCTGCAAAATGTAGCATTGTGGCCAAGTGGAAAAACCGTCATATTCATCAGGAGGATAGATGAAAGTCCACTGAGGAAAAAACATAGAGTTAATAGCAGGCATTTCAATTGTAGTGTGACAGGGCGTGGCGTGGCGTCGCTTTCCCCGCTGCATCCATTTTTTGTGTGGAGTATTCTGTTATGACCCGTAGGGTGAAGGAGATGAGCAGGATGCATTTGCAGGGGAAAGTGGTCAGTTTAATAGGAACAAATGAAACAAAACCTTCAAATGAAACTTCACTAAAGCTAAATAAGAAGAGTGATCTGGAAATCACGAGAACAAATCGCACGGTACTAGAAAGGTGATCTAGAAATCACGAGAACAAAGCGCACGGTTAAACACATCTAATCTAAACTATAATAAACTAATACTCCGCCCCGAAGCGGAAACGGAGCGGCGTATTTAAACACTAAGAAATCACATGTCCAAATCGATAACAGCTGAACCCACTACATAAACAAATGAGGAGGCAGAGACATGACAAGAACCAAAACAAACGCACATGGGGAAACACAGGAGGCGGAGACATGACGTAGAACAAAAACATGAGCACATGGCAAAAGTAAACAAAACGTGAGTCCATGAATGAAACGTCCATCGGAGAGTTTCTGAATGGCGCTGGAATGCCTAAAGGGAAAACCTAACAGCTACAATGCATCAACATCACGTTTTACCACAGTTTAATCAATAGCATTCAAAATTGCCCGCAGTGATGTGACTTCCGTTCAGCTGAATAAAAACACGAATGTGTTTTGTCGGATAAGTCTTAGAGCCACTAATTAAGATACAAGAGAGGAAGTAAACATTTCAAATAATTAAATATGAAAAACAGACACTTTTTGGAGAGCATTTCAACAGTTCTTTATTTTAGTATCCGCACATTTTGTGTGACATTGTTAATCCACTAAATAATTGAAGAATAGCACTAATAACACCAACCAACTAACACTATAATATAGGAACCATAAAAAATTTGCTTATGATCATAAACAGTGCATTTATCATTTCCCAGTGTTGATGTCATTATCATTATTCAGTGCATATTCATTTCATCAATATAGAATTTCATGATCAACTTTTTAATAAATTCATTCTTAATTTGGTGAAAACACAGTAAATCTTAAAGCTTTATTGATCTGCAGACAACTCAAGTGTCACAACTTGAGCAGAAAGAAGAAGTGAAACTGAGAGAGAAAAGCATGTTGGCTAACCGGTTGTCGGAAGCGGTAAATGATTCTGCTGCGGTCACTAGGATCTGGCTCCTGTCAATCACGCACTGCACTCATAATTGCTATCAGCTCTTTGGGCACTGACACCTATGACACACAAACATAGACGCGCACAAACATACAACATACTGACTAAATTAACAAGTCCCCCTTTATCTATGCAAATGTTAATCCTAAAACCAGTCAGTGGAGGATCTGTGATGTTGTGGGGCTGTTTGTCCTCTAAAGGTCCTTAGGATACATGGCATCATGGACTCCAAGAAATACAAGGAGATTTTGAATGAATATCTGGTTACCTCTGCCAAGAAGTTAAACGTAGGTTGTGGTTGGATCTTCCAGCAGGACAAAGTTCCAAAAATGATTCTGTAGTCACTGAATCTCTATGCAGAATCACAATCTCCTTCTGACGGCTTTTGACCTAAACCCCACTGAAAACTGTCGGAAAGAGATTCTGTATTGTAATGGGGTGACAATAATTGTGACGTTTTTATTAAAAACATAGTTAAAATAAACGTATTTAAATATAAGTGTTAGATTTCTTTATACTTTCAGTGAAATTAAGCTAAATAACCACAAGGACATTTAATTCATAACCTGTTTTAGAACACAGCTTTAGGTCTAGTGTTGGACAATATGGCAAAATTGAAAAATAAAAAATGATGGAAGTGCATTAAGAGCTGCTAGTTTTCGGCAGCTGTATGTGAGGTTGAGTGTGGTACCTGAGAATAGTAGGTGTGTTTCACTGATGGAGTGTCCTGGCAGGGCAGCACAGACCTGCAGTGAGTAGCCTGTTGGATTAAAGAAAAGATTATAGAGCTTGGTTATGCCAGAGCCATATCACCCTGCAGGTCTTGCCCGGTTTCCCACTGAATCTATGCAGGGTTCAGCCTAGCCAGTACCTGGATGGGAAACCTCCTGTGGAAAAGTAAGGTTGCTGCTGGAAGTGGTATTAGGGAGGCCAGCAGGTGGTGCTCTCCCTGTGGTCTGTGTGGATCCTAACGCCCCAGTATAGTGATGGGGACACTATACTGTAAAAAGAACACCATCTTTCGCATGAGACGTTAAACCGAGGTCCTGACTCTCTGTGGTCATTAAAAATCCCAGGCCACTTCTCGTAAAGAGTAGGGGTATCACTCAGGTGTCCTGGCGAAATTGCCCCATTGGCCCTTGTCTATCATGGCCCCCTAATAATCTCCATTGATGAATTGGCTATATCTCTCCTCTCCACCAATAGCTGGTGTGTGGTGTGCGTTCTGGCGCACTATGGCTGCCGTCACATCATCCAGGTGGATGCTAAACACTGGTGGTGGTTGAGGGGATTTCCCTCCATACTATGTAAAGCGCTTTGAGTGTCTAGAAAAGCACTATATAAATATTATTATTATAATTGTGCACAATAGAGAAGAGAGTCATAGGTGTGTGGTTGCATTCGTCTTACATTCAGACTCATTTTAAAAATATGAAAAGTGAATCATGTGCATAGAAAAACTGTATATGGGAAATTAAAAGAGCAATCTGTAATTTCTCAAGTTGTATGTGAGGGGAGTCGCAGTTTCAGTGCTACTAACTGCGTCGAACTGAACTCCTACCCTGACACTATGTATTCATCTTTTAAGGAAAAGGATTAGGACCGAGCAGCTTTGTTTCCAGGCTGAAAAAAATGTAAACCAAAGCTTTAAAATAAAGATACTATCCCACAGTGTTGCAGGGCAGTAATGTGAAACATTTGATAAGGTATTTTAAGGTTAATACACGATTACTACAGCTCTAGAAGTACATTTAAAAATGACAAACTGTACCTTTAAAGATTTTGTTAGCGTATTAGTGGGTTTTTTTTTTGTTTGTTTGTTTTTGTTTTCATTATGATGGCAAACCATAAAAGGCCTTTCAAGGACACTGCAGTTAGGGTAAATACAGTATAGATGCACTCTTACAGAAATACACCATTAGTGTTATACTCAATTTTAATTACAGGGTGTCACCAAAAAACAATACATAGGGGAAATTAACGCTTTTTAGCAAAATGTCTTCCAAGTTTTTTCATAATGAGTTTATATTAGACAAAATATAATTTGACAAAAGAAGAACGTAATGAAATCATTCTCATGGCTGGATCAGGAAGCTGTCTCAAGGTTGTGATGAACATGCAATTACATGCATAACACCAGATATATTATCACGAGTTCATCATGAGTTTGAGAGACGACTCTGTGTGTGTTTACAAAGAAACTGCAATTATGCACAGGATGTTTTGTAAATAAAGTTACATTTTGCAAAAAGGTGTTAATTTCCCCTATGTATGGAGACTTTTGGGACACCCTGTATATGATTATCTTATGAAGCTAATGGCATTAAGCACTGACCCTCATGTATTCTTGTCACTTGGACACAGATCAATGATAACAGTCATGAAGCAGATGAAGCTGATATACACTTGAGATAACACAGACAGTAATGTTGAAAGTCTAGCTATGCACTTGCAGAAATGTGTGATTCAACCACATCGCTTATGAGTTTTTGTGGTTTCCCTGTAACATGACAAGCTGACATTTTCTTGTCTTATTTACTTATATATTAACTTATTTCCAATGCACGAAAGGGCTCTGTAGTTTCTCAAGCTGTGTTTTGTTTTTGTCCAATTAACTTTAAGAGAGAGAAAGAGAGGCTTGTGAGGAAATAACTATACAGCTGCTAATAACAGAAGTGAGCATGCCTGTTGTGTTTAATGCCTGACATCCTGACCTTACAGGATGAGAGGACATACCTGGCACTGGCTGAGGTACGGGTGCTTTTTCCCAGCGGTTTGTGCAGGAGTGAGCCCCTGAAGAGTTGAAGCCTTTGGCGACGTCTCAAACTCAATCTCCACAATCACATGCTGCCCACTGAACACACATCATCACACATCTGCTCTACATTACGCTGTTTAGATCAGAGCTACTCATGTACATTAAAGTGGTAATCTCATGTTCACCCATAAATCAACAGTTCAGAACCTTGTAATGACATGGTTCTGACCTTCTTGGCATAAATTAGTTTGAAATGTTATAAATATGGAATTTACATGTTGCTGAATACTACCACCATCTTAATTTACAGAAACCTTTGACACAACGTGTGCATTCTATGTTTCTATGGGCTCTGTTGCCTCTACGCCTTCGATTAAAAAATAAAATAACACCCACAATAACAGTCCCACTAATAAACTCCCCAAACTACAGCCCTATATGAGCAGACTAAACTACAGAGATGAAGAGTGTGGTGATACCGTGAGAGCTCAAAGGGCAGGCTGATCTCCAGAGGGCTGCCTTTATAACCCTGCTTCTCTCCCAGGCTGAACTCGGCAGCCGGGGATGTCACATCAATCTATATCTATGTGCATTTTATAAGTGTCCATGAGGTTGTTAGAGTAAAATGGTTATCATCTAAATGCACGAGCCATGATCACAGACTACTCAGTGAACACACAGCCAGCTCGGATGCTGAATTTTAACCAACTCACTTTAGTCCATGTGACGGAAGTCGGGCTGTTGCATCACGGGAAATGTATTTTCATAAGTTTCCGGGTTTGACCCGTGTAAGGGGACCTGCCCTGGTATTAAAAGAAAATGCAGGGAAATCTGTAACTGTTTAATTAACGCAAAGTCTACACATACAGTCCCCTCCGAAAGTATTGGAACAGCAATTTGTTTTTGCTATACACTGGACATTTGGGTTTCATCAAAAGATGAATATGGACGATAGATCAGAATTTCAGCTTTCATTCCCTGATATTTACATCTAGATGTGTTAAACAACCGTTAAAGCACCGTTAGTGGCACACCACCCAATCGTTATATGAGCAAAAGTATTGGGACAGGCAGTCTTATAGTAAATAATAATATTTGGTTGCTTTGCTTGTATGGAATAATTTATTCAATCAAAGTATAATCCAATCGTGTATAATCAATGTATAAGACATGAGAGAGTATTCATGCATGTTAATCAAGGAAACTAGGACAAATTAATGTAACTCTAGCTTGTGGGAAATCACTGAGCACACATTTCTCACTCCTAGTTTGTGTCTTTTCGAATACAGTTGAGCCTGTCCTCTGTATCTTTTTGCTAGCTTGGTATTTGTTATTCCTTGGCATGCATCCATTATGATTGGGAAGACTTATGAGTGTCTTATTGTTCCAACTGCAGAAGTTAGAACAATACAGAATGTGCACATACGCAAAGGACTGATAAGGCCATCTGTGCAGGAAGATGCTCGTTAGAGAAGAACGTGGGTCAATATCACTATAAAGTGCCTTTGGTGTCCTCATCTGAATCACTCAGTCATCATGAACATAATGAAATTCTGAGGTTTTATTATAAATGGCCAAACATTTGCACACATACAAGTACAATGATAAGTCTCTTGAAATGTGTTTCTCTCATTTTATACCATTTTCTTTGATTGGGTGTATGTGTTTTTGGCATGTCCCTCACACTGCTCAGCTAACTTCAGTGAGTGGAAAAAGTGGAAAAATGACATAAAATTAAAATACTTCTTGAATGTTCTTATTGTCCTCAACAAGTTATTTGACAAAACAAGTCACTTTGATCATTTATATTCTATTTTCATGATAATATTAAGCATTTTGCACGTGTCCCTGAAATTGCTGTCCACCCTGTCATTATAGGGTAAACGGCGCTTTAAAAAACCATCTGATGTACTGATCTGATGTGACATCCCCTCCTCCATTTTGCCTTTCTTCAGTGGAGGTTAAAACATCTGCTGCACACACAGTAAGTATCTACACTTATATTTCCTAATTTTCATCATACTATGTTTGTAGTTGGGTGTTGTCAAGCTTAACATGCCCACCCTGTCATAGTGAAATATTAATGAATATAAAAAATGTTCAGAAATTCAAAATATATATTTTATATATAAACAGTGCACAGTCAGCTTCAACACTGAATCACTTTGCTAACTGCAGGTACACCATGTGTTCATTAAATGCTAACTTTAGACAAAAATGTCCACCCTGTCATGGAAGGCTTGGTGACAGGGTGGACAATGACAGGGTGGACATTTTTGTCTAAAGTGGTACATGACAGGGAGGACATGTGCATAGTTTTTGCCACATTTAGAATTTTTTTTCACATATTACAACAGTTATAACACATTATAAAAGTTGATGCTATACATGAGCGGACTATATGAACTTTTGGCAATACCGCTATCAGCAAGTGTTTTGATGATGATGATGATGATAATTTGATGATATTCTTTTTCCTATGTAATAAAAGATTGTAATCAAAACAAAGTCCATATAATGGATTTCATTGCCTGTTTGAGAAAATACAGCCCTAACAATGTAAATGAATAAGACTAGGCAAGCCTAGTTTAGCTGGATCAATTAAAGGGGGGAAACAGCAGTTTGTAAGGGAAAGTTTTGAATTGTTTTGAAATATTATTTTTATTCAAGGAATGAGTCTAAGTGGAGCTGAGATAGCAAGGAGATATAGGGAACGTCATGATGCTGACCCAGAGAGAAGAAGAAAGTACCTTGAGAAAGAGTGGGAAAAATGGAAAAAAGACAGAGAGAAGAAGGGTATTAATGAGCTCAGCGAGAGAGAGAAAAGGGTGAAAAGAAAGAAATGGAAGGAGGCAAAAAGGCAAGCCAGGGCCAGAGCCAGAGCCAGTGCTTTGCGACAGTCAGGGACACCACCCAAGTCTCTTAATATTCCTGAAACTCCTGTAAATCAGCCTGAGCCAGGCCCCTCCAGGTTAGAACATGGAAGTTTAGATACAAAATTCATTAGAAAGTTTAGATTTATTTGAAGGACAATTATCAACTGTTTATTTTCCCATTAATTGATATATTGATAACTAACTCCATAAAATCTTACTAAAAATCCTAACAAATGTTTGTGTCTTAGGCAACAGCGTCAAGGGGAACGGATTCATTTTGGACTGCACCCGCTTTAAGCTTCAGGAGGTCACTCTCACTGATGTTCCACTTTCATCTGATAAGTCCAAAGCATGTGGAAAGACACAAGATATCCAGATGAGACCAGAAATGATTGAGTCAAAGCACATCGGAGAGTGGTGCGTTGTGAGTTATGACAGTGAAGGCTACCCAGGTGTCATCATGGGCGTGAACGGGCACAGTGTGAAAGGCAAGTGTTTGCACCGCAATGGCACAAACAAGTTCTTTTGGCCAGGTCCCCGGGAGGACATCAGATGGTACCCTGATTGGCAGATACTTTGCCTAATGCCAGAACCACAAGCTCTGAACAGGCGCTCTCTACAGATTGATCTGTCTGTTTGGAGGTATGTGGAAGATCAATTACAGTGATGCAGAAAATGAATTCCTGAAATCATTATTTATATTGCTTAAGGGTTTCTTGTTGTTCCTGTTGTTTCTCTGATGTTCCTGTTCTCTTCTAGTTCACCAATTGAAGCATTTGTTCACCCTGTCATCTTCAACTTTTATGAAAATAAACAAATTATTTTAACAAGGTAGCAAAACCTTGTGTGTGATTTCTTAATAAACAAATGAGGGCCAGTTAGTATTGTTTGAAAGTTTGACCAAATATCTTTGTTGTTAGATTTTATTTAGAAAAGAACATGCAACTATCACATATTTTATTGGGCAATAAATATTTTGGCAGCAATTTCAAAAGACTTTTCCCATTAACTAAAATGTTTTGTTGGGAAAGGGACACATTATTTTTCTGCAAATCTATATTTTATAATCGCTATGCACCTTTTGTGGTTTGCTCGTACACTGTCTGCTTGCATTTAATTTATAAAGAAAAGTGCTGGAGCTTGACCAACATGCATTTCTAACAGCCTAAGGTCTCCTTAATACAACAAATATGAAGTTAAATGGAAAATCTCAGATTTTTATTTTGGAAATTGTGAAGTCTCAAAGGCACTTTATGCTGATTTTGACCCACACGCATGTGTGTTGGTTGGCTAAAATACTTCCTTTATACTCTTATCACATAGCAGAGAGATGAGCAAAGATGAGTCTTTGTTCTGAAAGTTTAGAGAAGAATGTACCGAGATTGAGTCAGTTAGTTGTTCTGCAGATCAGCTCAGACTTTGTTGCTTTTATAATAAAGTCTATTTTTTGGCATCAAGACCCCAAGAGTGTTTTTTTTTTTTTTTTTTTTGATTGTTTGTTTGTTTGTTTTTTGAAGAGGAAGAAGAATCAGATTCTTCCACACTTACAATAACTGCATCAGGCTGGTGACCCACTGACATCATCAAAGTGTTGCATTCTTCTTTTGTGATGCTCAAACCAAGAGTAGACATTCAGAGCTATTAAGTATTTAAACAATCAATCTAACAGGACACACCTGGACAACAAGAAATACCTGTGAGTCGTGTGTTCCAATACTTTTGATCACTCGAAATATGAGCGGGTTCAAACAAAATGTTATAAGTTGTTTAACACATCTAGATGTATATATCAGGAAATTAAATCTGAAATTCGGATCCAACGTCTCATATTCATCTTTTGATCTCAAACTCAAATGTGTTCAGTGTATAGCAAAAACACAAGAATGGGCCTTGCTGTTCCAATACTTTTGGAGGGGACCGTGTGACTGTTTTTAAGAAAATATAAGATGACGTGAGAGCGGGGATGGCTAGTAGGGCTAAACCCCCTCTCTTTCAAAGATAGAAATACATCAGTACAGGCAGCAGTGGAAAAGGTACCAAGAGAATGTACTTGAAGTAGAAGTATGTTACTGTGTCAAAGTCTTACTCAGTTAATTGTAGAACATGGAGCCAAAAATCTACTTGAGTGAAAGTCAAAAAGTATCTCCATTTAAACATACTCAGATATACAAATCTCCGTTTAAACATACTCAAGTATTCAATTATTAATATTTACAGACATTAATATTTACTTATTTTAAATGGGTGTGAGGGTGGTGGTATCTCAGACGTTGGACTTCTGGCTGGAAGATCATGAGTTCAAATCCCAGCACTGCCAAGCTGCCCTGAGCAGGACCCTCAACCCTCAACTGCTCAGTTGTATAAATGAGATAAAGTTGCTCTGTGTAAGGGTGTCTGCCCAATAGCATAAATGTAGCTAGTTATTTAATTTAAAAAAATAAATAAATTTTAAGTGAAAACACAGCTGATAAATATAGCAACTGGGCAAGAGAAAAATAGTGAAAACCATCTCATGGCATTTGAGAATTTTTTTTAATTTATTGATTTTATTTAATTTTTTTACATGTACTTCAAATGAGAAAATGAAAATGTGAGGAGTAACAACTGTTATTTTCTCTTGAAAATTTACTTGAGTAAAGTACATATCTTCCATAATAGTATTTAAGTGCCGTAGAAAATACAATTACTCAAGGATTTTCCACCTCTTTATAAAATGTTTCTATGTCAGGTAATTGGCTGTTAAGAAATGTCTTAAGGGTGAATATTTTGATATTTGTGGAGTCAAGCACAACAGCACCACTGATGATCATAAGAAAAAATACAAAAATCTTTCAAAAATAGAGTGATATGAAGAAAGTGAAGCTGATTTCTTTCTAGCCCACACTGAGTATTTCACTTGAGAAGGTGAGCGTGAGGTACAGTCATGGGTGTAATGAACATAAACAAGGTGGACACACAACAGTTCTTTAAGCTTTATGGTTTTTATTGTTTGTTTGTTTGAACATGATTATAACTTTTCTGTTTAAATTACCTAGTAGAGTATTACGGGCTTAAAACATTTGAACACTAGGTGTGTGTGTGTGTGCGTGTGTGTGTGTGTGTGTGTATCTATCTATCTAGACCTGAATGTTAAATTCATTAATCATGTTTATGAACACATTGGCAATTTTACTGACGTCTTTGATGCATTGCATTCCTACACATGAACAGTCTCTATAATTTTTTTTTTTTTAAATTGGTGATATTTTGAAACATTCAACATTTATATGACAATTTTGAGTATTAAAAAAACATCTGAGACTTGGTGTAATGGTTAGATGACAACAAAAACAAACGAGCATTTCATACTGTACAGTGTTTATTGTACTGTGAAATAAATGGGCTTAACTGATTAAGGTTTTGTACCCTAGATTTGTGAATTAAAGTGAGCCAGTCATTTGTATGGACTTTACATCTCACAGAAGAAGGGTGTGATTGTCGCCCTCTTGTGGTCAACCTTATGAATAAAGCCTCAATGCACATTTTTTTTTATCTTACATGCCCAGCCAGGTTTTACTGACTGTCACTCATAGGCAAATACCATTAAGGACACATTTTTTTATTCTTAATTTGTGGGCCAACAGTGCATTTTAATTTTAATATCATCCAAAGACTAGATTTAAAAAAAAAAAAAAAAAGACTAATTTTATAAAGTTTCAGTACAAAAAATCAGCTGGGAAAGATTGATTTTGATGTCTGTTGTTTTAAAAGAAATGACCCAATTCACCAGTAGTGTTTTGCCTTAAGAGGTGTTCAGATCAATGAATAAATTGAAATATTATATGTTGTGCAGTATACCAATAATTCATTCACCTTTGAAATGTATTCTTTTCCATCTTAAATAATTTAGTTAATGTAAAAGTTGTAGGATAAATATGATAACGTTATGAGTTATTTCATTTTGGCTTCATGCAGCTTGTTTGTGTAAGATAATTGTGGCCCTGGCTGTTTGCAATCTAAGCGTCAGAAACATGTTTGTGCACACATTATATTAATTATGTCTACATTAAAATGTATTCCCATTCAGGAAAAAATAATTATTTATGCCCAAAGACTACCAAACTGACCACGTGACATTGCCAAACACACTCCTAAACGTCTCAATGATTTACTTTTTTCATTTTTATAATCCATGATGTAATATAAGAGCATATGAGCCATGGTAAAAGAACTGTTGACTGCGTCATGATTGCGCATTTTTTTCTGGAATAGCTCCTATAGTGTATTTTCATATATTAACCTAATGTATTTTTATATATTAGCTGACAGTATTTAACCAACCATTTCCATGTATTAACCAATAAATCAATTGTAAGGGAAATCAATCATTGGTTAAAATTAATCAGGAGATGAAACCTTTAGTATAAGGTAAAAAGCAGGCCTTGAAATTTTTGGCATATGATCTCAGTGTGAAACTCACTATCTGCATAGTTGAAACCAAGTAAGGCCTTGTCATTTTTGGCTGTCAAGACCAATTAAGGCCTTGAGACGTCTAGCCTTGAAACTTTTTAAAAAATACACTGATAGACCTCGCGCCACGGTTGTTTATGAGATACATAGAAAGACACATAATTGTGGCAAGCGCCAGAGGTGTAATTAAAGAAAAAATGGGGAAACCCCGCCTGAATGTGATCATTGTATTAGAAATGTATAAAAACTGATGTATTGGCTGTATTTGTCAGATGGTCTGCAGACGTCTCGGCTTTGTTGTGTTTTCAATAAAGTCTGATTTTTGACATCTTAAACCCCAGACTGTCGAATACTTTTTTATAGAATAACCAGGACATTTTCCACAATAGAAATTGGCGTCACGAACAGGATTTGAAAAGGAGCCTGAGAGGGGTGAGACGCCGTGCAGAGCCGCTCCGCGGTGGGCCACACAGACAGGCTAAATAAAGGTAAGCAATTTTGCTTTTGGTAAAGTTGTTTGTGTGATCCGCTGTGGTCGGTCTGAGCGGTAGGAACACTCATGTGCTTCTTCAAATAAAGAACCAAATTGTGCAGAGGGGGTTTTTGATCTCAAAAAGGTACAAACTGCATGCAGAATATATTTTACTGTTAAGTGGGCCTTGATGGATAACAGTGGAATATATACAGGGTAGAATATATTTTATTGCTGAGTGGGCCTTGATGGACAGCAGTGAGATATATAAATAGGTATTTTTGCTGATAAGTGGGCCTTGAAGGATATCAGTAAAATACAAGGAAAAAGTGAAGAGAAGCGCTAAAATCCTGCTAAGAGGGCAGGTCACTCAAGAGGAGTGTAAAACCCTGCTAAGAGGGCAGGTCACTCAAGAGGAGTGTAAAATCCTGCTAAGAGGGCAGGTCACTCAAGAGGAGTGCAAGAACACCCTTGGGATGGGTGTTGTCCCGGGAATTGTGCAAGAGGCACATAATTATGAAAGATGAAATATTAGCAGCGCAAGAGGCGCAGAGAACTGAATAAAAACACCGCAAAATTTAGGACACTGCTTGTGAGTCCGCTTTATGTGTTATTTGTTAGTCCTGATAAAAGGAGCTTTACTCTGTGTAAGTAATTGTCTATCTTCTGATTTCTTAGGTGCTGTCCCTGGTTTAAGGGTTCTGGAGAGGTTTGTCTCTTTCCGGGTGAGTTCCTGGTGGGTTTGGTTTGCCTAATCTCAAATCACTCTCAACGCCGGCTGTGGGGCTCTGTGAATCTCCTGTCACTGATCTAGGCTTGCCAGCGCCACACTGATCTAGCAAATTGGACGGACCAATTTAACCATTCAGTGTGCCACTCGCTGGGCACTGAGTGCTCTGTTTTGTGTGTTGTCCGTTTGTGTTAAGGATCTCGGTCTCATGGTGTCTGGTACTGCCATAAAGTGTGGTGCATGGGAGTTGGAGTGTTCTCAGTTGTGTGATTGGGTGTGTGAGGTGGGTGTCCTTTCCTGGCTAGGTTCCGCTTGGTGAGGGCGACTTGTTTGGAGCCCGACCGAGGGAGTCTCTGTTATATAGACAAGTATATGTGTCTTGGTATGAATATATGAATCAAGACCATTTTATTGGAAAAAAGAAGTGAGTAAAAAGGGTATACTTATATGCTGTCGTGTGCACAAATATGAGACAGAGGATTCATATGTAATAGAAAAAACTGCAGTTGCTGTGTGTGTGTTGAAAACTACAGAACAGCCTAGAAATTGGTTTTGTAGTTATTTTGGCCATTTGCCTAATTGTATTCGTTGTAGGCCAGACCAAGAGTTGTCTGAGCTTTCCTCCCAAAGGTGGTTTTGTAGATTATTCTTAGACACCCTTCTAGTTGCCGATGTTATAAAGTAGATAAAAGGAGAAAACACTGCATGAGTGACCGTGTGAGTGATAAGTGAAGGGGATCCCCGTTTGTAAGCGTGTGTCCAAATGAGTGACAAGGCCTCTGTTTATGTAAATGTGCCTGTGTGTCTGTGAGTGAGTGAGGAGAGCGTGCACATCCTTATCTGTGTGTGTGTGTGTGTGTGTGTGTGTGTGTGTGTGAGTAAGAAAGAGAGAGAGAGAGAAGCACTGATGTGTGCATGAGTGGGTGTTGATGTTGGCCCTGAGCCAGCTGACACAAAACTTTTTGTTATTAACTTATTGTTATTCTTTTTGTTATTATTTCTTAAATTTTTGTTTTATCTCTTTCTTTTCTTTTTTCCCTTCTCTCATGCCAAGGAGGAGTCGTGGTAAAGGGAAGCGGAGAAGAAGTTCAAAGCAGATAGAACAACTGGTAGCTTTGTTTAATATTTTTGAAGTGCAAGGTGGTCCCAGTCCAGATTTTAGAGTACATGCACATTTAACATCATATAGGGAGTTTACACACCCGTGTGGAATCAGAGTAGTATGGGCTAAAATACATGTGATAGCAGAGGATCGGGGAAATTGGTTTACAAATAACCATAAAATAATTGAGTTTCATTGTGGAGATCATATTATTTGGACGAATAATGAAGATATAAGCCCAGTAAGTCGATTCGAATTGATGCTCCCAAGTGGTAAACTTGTTGCTGTGGCATGATCTTGTGTAGAGTTATACATGATTGAATGTGTGACTGTGTGTTTGTGGATAGGCCTAGGAGTAGGTTTGCTTGTGTGTGTGTGCGTGCTTAAAGTTAAGACTAATAGTAACCAGGAGAGTGTTGACTCTGCATGTGTGATCAATACAAACCTCCCTAGAAATTGGTTCTGCAGATTGTTTGGACATTCTCCTAACTGCCGTCATTGTAACCCAGATGCGGAGACCCAGTCCCTGCTGAGCAATTTGTAAATTAGTATATGTCTGTTTCTCATCCTCACATATTTTATTTTTCATTTCCATTTTACTGGGATTACCAATTGCCATTGATACAGTTGGGGTTTAGAAGTTTAGGTTGGAATATATAACAAATTATCCTAGAATAGAGGAATTTGGTCCTTCAACAAATAAGATATTAAAAGAAGCACTCAAGAAAGGGAAAAGGATTAATTTGTGTAGAATAGAGTTTTATTTTTGTGGGCACCAGGCCAGGGATCATTATGGTTATGTAAGCACATATGAAAGTAGGAGACATCACGTTTTGGAAGTGTGCCATTCATTCAACTATAGAAGCACATTGAATTAAAAGGTAAAAAGAGTTAATGAATGAGAGAGTGCGCCAAGCTATCTTAGAGACAAGGGGAATTAGTAATCACTTTTGGCAGGAGAAGTATTATCTGCAGGGAGGAACCTTAAGGCGTGAACTAACAGACCAAAAGAAGAACGAACTCCTAGTACGAATAACTAGAATACAGAATATAGTAGAGGTACAAAACGAGTGGTCTTACTGAACAAATAGTTCAATTGATTTCTGCCATGATGCATCCCAAACGTGTAGCAATCATTAAATGTCAGGCGCACAAAAAGAGCAATGACTACATTACTAAAGGGAATAATGCTGCAGATTTAGAAGCAAAGAAAGCGTCAGGATGTCAAGTAGCAGTAATAGCTCCAATGGTTCTTATTCAGCCTTAGCCTAACTTAGATGACATAGCCCGCATACAACACCAGGCATATGCTTATGAACTCTCTGTATGGCAACAGAGAGGTGCGACTAGAGATGTCAATGGCATATAGCGTTCGCATGAAGGACACATAATTGCACCCACAGCACTACTTACAATACTGATTTCTGATGCGCATGGTTTTGATCATTGTGCACGAGGAGAAGTGATAAGAAAAATAAAACAGCAGGGATACTGGTCCCCGTATCTGCAAGCAATGGTAGATAATTTCCTGTCTGAGTGTGAAGTGTGTGCTCAAAATAATGTCAGGAAAGGGACATCAGCACCAATAGGACACATACCAGTACCAGAAGGACCATTCAAACACCTGGTAATGGATTATGTAGACATGGTGAGAAGTGTTGGAGGAAAAAGGTACATGTTGGTAATAATTGACAGATTCAGTAGATGGGTTGAAGCAATACCATCAAAAGACCAGGCTGCGGGAACGGTGATTAAATTTTTGACTAGGGAAGTAATACCTAGATTTGGCATACCATCACAGATAAGCTCTGATAATGGATCAGCTTTTGTTCAGAGAACTGTAAAAACAGTCTTACAGCAGTTAAGAATAAAACAGAGGTTGGGTTGTGTTTATCATCCCCAGTCGCAAGGAATGGTGGAAAGAGTGAATGGTACGCTTAAGGCTAAGCTCAACAAAATATGTGCAGACACTAAACTTAACTGGGTGGATGCATTTCCCCTTGCCCTGATGAGCTATCGCATGCAAACCAACAGAATAACTAACTTGACACCACATGAGATGCTTATTGCTTGGTATCATTTGAATCACTGTACTAGAGTGCCTAGACTAAGGCCTAGGAGACGAGACAAGCAGATTGCTGAAGAAGAGGAGGATCCAGCAGTTGATACATCAGAGGAGAGTCAGGAAGAGGTAAGAGAAGGAGAGGAAGAGCCGGAGCCGGGCCCAAGTCGTGAAGGACAGGAAGAAGAAACAGATCCTGGAAGGGACGACGACACAGTAGAGTCTGCTTCAGCAGCATCGGAAAGAGATGACGCTCCAGTTGATGCACCTGATTCTGGGCCTGCTGTGCCTGTCGAAGGAGAAGAAGAGGACTCGCCACCAGCTCCAGATGAACAAGAGGGTGAGTCAAACCTTCCTACTGAACTTGGCATTGCTCAGCTTCTTGCATCTCCTTCCGCAGACGAAGGCTCTTCCGCCACTCTCCTACCGGGATTCCCAACAATCAACTTTGCAGACACTGATTGGTCTCCAGACTTTGACTTAATCACAGACTAACACCCATGAGAGTAAGACGCCAACAGGTAAAGTCTCAGGAGAAGAGGTATCGTATGAACGAACTGTGCTGATGACTAACAAAGTACTCAGAAAGTTCAGACGAAGCGCAACGGGAAGAGAGACATTGACCTCAGACCCTAATGATGTAATGTTGGCTCCTAATGGTAATGATAAATTGTTGAAAATGGCACATGACAATGGTTGGTATAAGTGGGCGGAGTACACAGCAAAGAAAACAGGAATAAACAATTGTCTGTTATGTTTGCCGTCGCCCCTTAAGAGACTCATAGTAGTGCCCAACCAATATGACTATAGACAATGTGCCAAGTTTAACGCAAAAGATTGCAGCATAAGAGAAAGAGATAAACCCTATTGTCCTGCTGAATGCTTGTCCTACTTGGGCTGTCCAGAATTTCATAAATACTATAACTCAACGGGATGGGGTAGAGAGTGTCAGCGTCTGGATATTCGTATCGACACTAGAAAAAGGGAAACCCCTGTAGTGTATGAGATTGATCGCACACTTGAGTATGAATGCTTTAGCAAATCTAGTGGCCGGTATGATATGGGAGAATTCCAAGGTAATTGTGTAGTTACTTGGCATCTAGATAAAAACACTTTCTATCAGGAGGGTTATTTACGCAAAACTGTATATCATGCCACGGCAACAGTGACAGGGAGTTTTCCAGTTATCACTTTGCCTAACTGCACACGTCAGACCCTAACATTTCCGCTGATATCCCCGTATGAGGAGCAGACAGCAGCAGTGGCAGATTATTTTTGGTTGTGTGGAGGTAGGCGTTTGAGGGCTACCTTGCCTAAAGAATGGGCAGGGTTATGTGCTAGGGTAAGATTGATTCAAGAGATAACTATGATGCACTGGGAACCTAAGAACACTGCTGAGCAAAAATCACGTAGAGTGAAAAGGGCTTATGCACCAGATCCCCAAGTGACTATAGATTCTATAGGGCAACCAAGGGGTATACCCAATGAATTTAAGGCTAGAAATGAAGTAAAATCAGGATTTGAGTCTATATTAGTCTGGATAACTCCTAACAAGAACACAGAATGGATCAACTACATTTACTACAACCAGCAGAGATTTATTAACTATACAGACGATGCCCTGTCAGCATTGGGTGAGCAGTTGAGTGCAACGAGTAAAATGACATGGCAAAACCGACAAGCTCTAGACTGGTTATTAGCAGAGAAAGGAGGTGTTTGTGTGATGTTTGGGGATCAGTGTTGCACCTTCATTCCTAATAATACTGCACCTAATGGAACATTCACTGAGGCTATGAACAAATTGAAAAAGCTACGCCAGGAGGTGACAGAGAATGCGGGAAGGGACATGCATTCTTGGGATTGGTTCGAGTCTACTTTTGGAAAGTGGGGAGCATGGCTCTCAAAAATGGGAATAATGTTGGGTGCAGTAATCATTATTGGAGGACTATTGTTTTGCTGTGTTTTTCCTGTCTTAAAGTCTTTTGTGATTAATGCTACTGTCAAACAGATGTCTCTTGTGAAGGGAGTAACTATGGACATAAGAGATCCCTATGATCCTTATCCAGACTGGCCTCCTAAGCCAGACTGGATTCCGGACCAACCTCAGGATGATACGGACTCTGATTCTGTGAGTTTGAAAACACCCCTTTATTCTGTGGCCACTATGTCCAGCTCCTCAAGTGAGGACGAAGAAGCAGTGTGATGAGCCATACCCTGGGTGTGGCTAGCCTAACCTCTCCCCAAGGGTGACCCTCTACGATACGCAAAGTATCTGGGTTGAAGAAAGACATCGCTCCGCTGGATAACCATCCATCAGTCAACTGAGAGACTAGGCTACTTTTATACATTTTTATATTTACTACTGAATTTTATGTCTTCACTACTGATTGTAATCGAGTGCACTGACATATATCCTACTGAATTTTCACTATTGATTGTAACTGATCACACTGGATTAGTATTAAGACTACTACTGATTATGTTTTATTGATTATGAGACTTGATTTCCATTACACATTATTTTATGCAAATCGTTAATGTATTCTACACAGCCGTGACAACCACGGGCAAGGGCTAAACCATTTACATGCACATGCTTATAACACTATGTTTATTTTGAGTGTTAGGTTTAGGGAGATGGGATCTTTTACTCCTTCTTAGTCAAGTGTGGGGGGAGATGTTTGGTCCCGTTCTCCACAAGAGTGCAGCTTCAGAATTTGATCATTGCTAGATCTGAAGAGGTGATCGCCCAGATCACTAGTTAGTGTAAGTGAGTGGATTGAGTTGTGAGGCTGCTCTCTTGAAGTAGGTGGGACTTAGTAAGTCCCAAAGGGAGGGATTTATAGTGTATTTTCATATATTAACCTAATGTATTTTTATATATTAGCTGACAGTATTTAACCAACCATTTCCATGTATTAACCAATAAATCAGTTGTAAGGGAAATCAATCATTGGTTAAAATTAATCAGGAGATGAAACCTTTAGTATAAGGTAAAAAGCAGGCCTTGAAATTTTTGGCATATGATCTCAGTGTGAAACTCACTATCTGCATAGTTGAAACCAAGTAAGGCCTTGACATTTTTGGCTGTCAAGACCAATTAAGGCCTTGAGACGTCTAGCCTTGAAACTTTTTAAAAAATACACTGATAGACCTCGTGCCACGGTTGTTTATGAGATACATAGAAAGACACATAATTGTGGCAAGCGCCAGAGGTGTGATTAAAGAAAAAATGGGGAAACCCTGCCTGAATGTGATCATTGTATTAGAAATGTATAAAAACTGATGTATTGGCTGTATTTGTCAGATGGTCTGCAGATGTCTCGGCTTTGTTGTGTTTTCAATAAAGTCTGATTTTTGACATCTTAAACCCCAGACTCTCGAATACTTTTTTATAGAATAACCAGGACATTTTTCACAATACTCCTGAATGTGATATCACAGAAGAATTCTCATTCTGCCCTGAAAATCTCTGGAAAGAACGTGAAGCTTTCATACCACCACTGTTTGCTGATTGCTGTGTTTTGAACGTGCTCTGAACAGTAGTAGGCAAATATGCAAGATTTCCTTGGTTTATTTCGCTCTGGAGTAGCGGATCTTATGCTGCGCCCTCTGCCGTGTACCGCCGGAGTTGCAGCCACAGCCGTGGGCATTGCTTATTACATTAACAAGCGTGGCAATGGGAAGAAGAGAACTGTGGCCGAAGGTTAGCTAATTTCTTTTTCTTGTTTCTTAGTCCAGTCTTAGACATGTATATAGTTAACATCAGTTAACTATATTTACTACCGAAGCTGTGGGGCAAAAAAACTGCTGGGCTTCAGGCAGGAAAAACGTTTGAATAGGTCTGCTATAGAGATACACCAGGATCAGAACTGGAAAATACATCTTGTCTGAAAGTCAAAATATAAATAATAAGTAGCTTATTTTATTCAAACTCTGGTGATTATGTGACGATGTTATGCCATGGCTTTTTGTATTTAGACCCAGTGCAGGATCAAGCCAGGGAACTGGTTGTGGACCAGTCCATGGAGGCTTCTCAGGACCAGGCCATGGAGCATCCTGAGTCTCCACCCACAGCACATCCTCGTGCTTGCTGCAGTGCTCCTGAGGTAAAGCTAAACACATTTGTTATGCTCCTAACATTAAAATTTAATATATACATATACATATAAATGTATATATATATATATATATATATATATATATATATATATATATATATATATATATATATATATATATATATATATATATATATATATATATATATATATATATATATATATATATATATATATATACACACACACACACACACACACACACACACACACACACACACACACACACACACACATTTGATCATCTTTAAAACAGTGCCTATATTAATGATGTTGAGTTGAGAAGGCAAGGGACACATTTGGCACATAGGTAAATGAATGCAGCAGTATAACATGCAAAACGTAGCTTAGGGCACAATGTAGCGAACACAGCTGTAGGACGTTAGGAATAAGATGCAAATAAACAGTTGTAGTAACATGATGCAAATAAATACCAAGAGGCAAGTGTGGGGAAAAGAGACATGTTTATTCAGGAAAAAGGGCAGTACAGATTAGTCTGGAAAAAGGAGAGCCCGCCTCGCGCTGGGAACAACTGGAGTAAAAGGCGGAGAAAGAGGAATAATGATAGGAGGGACGACTGGACTCGTCGGGGAATAATCCGTGGGAGAGACAGGAGTAGACAAAGTTGACTCATCCAAATCCTGAAAAACACTGGGAGACAGGGGAGCTTTAGAGTCCCAGGGACAACCCTCCACATGAGGGCAACAGTCAGTCTGAGTAGACTGAGATGTGGTCATCACCAGAAACATCGGGGTTTGGGTAGAACGAGAATTGGTAAATGACACAGGTGTTTGCATAGATACGGACTCCATTTTAACCCTTTGTGAAATTTGGACCGGAAACAAAGGATCATTAGGTACAGGGGTGCTATAGAGCTGCTCCAGGTATTCAGAAATACCGGTGGCCAAGTGCGTTAGCTGATAGCGACGGTAGAGAGCAAGTTCAGATGACCCCGAGGAAGTAGGGAAAGAACCACATGGGCGGGCTAGAATAAAACACAGATGATGGACATGAGTCAGGTGTAGGAACACCCACGCTTGCCCGGAATTAAACAAGCTAAGTAGCCGGACAATAACATAAGATAGTAATAGTCATACTTAAGGCATGTAGTGAATAAACAGCAGGGCATAAACAGCTTGCTAAAAAATCTAGAGACACAGCTTACAGACTATATCCAAAAGCATTACGTCTCACAAAAACAGCATTAAGAGTAGAAGGCATAACAAACGTAAGTGCATAGACTGAAATAATAAAATGAGAAGAGTCAACTGAAACATTTTAGGCATCTTGCAAAAAGAACAACGGCAAGGCGTCTGGTAGCACGGTAATCCACTGCTGAATGCGCCAAAAGGAAGTTTAGATTAAATACAGACAGTTTTTTTTTAATAACAAATGACGCCAAAGGCTGAAAATAAGGGGAAATCTAGAAGACAGGAACACCCAAAAAAGGGCATAAGGCAATGAGTAAAACCGGGAAATAAGGGGAAATTCCGAGAACAGGATATGAATCAAGAATGACGCATAAAGAGGAGGTTCCCAGAAAAGTGGAAAATAAGGGGAATTCGGCGAAGGATGCAAATTAGAATAGGAGGGGCCAGAAGGGCCATAGTAGAAAATAAGGGGAATTTGCCAGGGCATATGCAAATTAAGAAAGGAGGCGCGGATAAATAGAGGGGACGTTCTGGGGATTTTTTGAGAACACAGAGGACTCTGAGGTTGCAGTGGATGCTGATGTACTTGCTTACAATAACATAGAAATGTGTTTTGTATTGTGACTGTTGTTCTCCTTGAGCTCAATGGATTTTTATGTTTTTGGATTGCATTAAAACAACGTTTGCTCTTTCTCATCCAAGTCTAAAGAGTCTCGATTTATTGGTAGTAGTTTAAGTGAAACAAGAGTCGGAAAAGACTAAAACAGCCGAGAGGGACTTCAACTCCACCCTGGATGTCGGAGCTCAGAGGGAGGCTCCTCTCTGAGGTCTGGATTTTCCGACATTAATGAAGCTGATATCCTTGAAAAAACCACAAGGAAAATTTGCTTTATCAATCATTTATTCAACAGAAATATCAATAGATGTGATATTCTTCTGTGGAAACAGTAGGTACACCCTTGGGCTCAGAAGCTAGTATTACCTCCTTTAGGAAGCAGAAATAACATTTTGTAGGCATTTTGCATAATTGTCCACCAGGCTTGCTGGAATTTTTGACCACTCTTCCATGCAATATTCTTTCTTTTTGAGCCATTCCTTGGTGGATTTGCTAGTGTGCTTAAAATCATTATCCTGTTGAAAGGTCCACTTTTGGTTCAACTTCAGCTTTCGAACAGATGGCATCACACTATCTTCAAGCACTCTTTGATATGATGCAGAACTCATGGTTGAATCAATGAATGCAAGCTCTCCAGTCCCTGAGGTAGTGAAGCAACCCCAAGCCACAACCTTTCCACCACCGTGCTACACAGTTGGTATGAGGTGCTTCTCCTGAAAAGCTGTCTTTGGCCTGCGCCAAGCATGTCTGCTGTTACTGTGGCCAAACAACTCTATATTTGATTCGTCTGTCCAGAGCACATTATTCCAAAAGGCCTGCTCTTTGCCTACATGCTCATTATCAAAATGTATTCTTGCAAAGACTTTTTCATGGCATGTCTCACATGCAGGTCAAATTTTTCAATCTCTTTCTGATTGTAGAAGCATGACACCAGCAGTTGCAAGACTTAGGTGAATTTTGGGTTTCTTGGAGACTTCTTTTTGCATCAGACAGACTGCTCTTGGCCTGAATTTGCTGGGACGGCCAGTCCTGGGCAAATTGGCAGTCCTTTGAAATCTGCGCCATTTGCAGATTATTTTCCTTACAGTGGAATGATTTATTTCAAATAATTTCTTAATAATAATAAGATCTTTTTAAATCCTTTGCCAGACTCATAGGCATCCACAACCTTTTTTTCTGAAGGCCTTACAGAACTCTTTAGATCTTGGCATAATGACACCACACACCTCAATAGCAAAGGGAAGACCAGACACTAGATATGAGAGGGGTATAAATAAGACAGATTCCACCTGGACTCCCTAAGCAGGTTCTAATTACTGGCACCCAATCTTGACCTGATTCTAATTATATGGATTTGAAGGTATGATAAATGTAGGGGTGTACTTACTTTTTCCATGTGGCTGGTCTGTTTTTTTTTTTTTTTTAATTTATTTAAATTGTGAAAATTACTACAAAATGTCAATTTTATGTGTCCTTCTATAGAGTGTATCACCTTTATTAATGGCCACTGTTTCAAAGAGGATCAAGTGATTGCTTGTCCAAATATGTAAAAAAAAAAAAAAAAAACAAACAAAAAAAAAAGAAAAGCAACAATTTCCATGGGGTGTACTTATTTTTTTCCACATGACTGCATGTGTATATACATCGTAAAGTCATAAATTTGTGTTTGTGTTAATTCTTGTTACATACTTATTAGAAACTTTGTCCTTTGGTCCCTAAAACATTTTAGGCTTCCACATGACCTTATGTGTGTGTGTGTATGTGTGTGGAGAGATGAATAGGTAGATAGATAGGTAGTCTATTAATGTCAGCAGAGTTGCAGATATTGACTGTACTTAATATTTACAGCATTAATACTGTATTGTTTCTTTACACTAATGACACTTTGTACTATATTTTTAAAAAGATGGCAAATCTGTATTTTTATAGGATTACATATTGGTAAAAAGTATATTACTGTAAAATGTCACCCAAAATCTGATTATAAATTGGATAAACTCAACAGCATTTGGATGATGCATTTCAGGATTCTCAGTCTGAGGCTGAGGAGAAAATTCAGATGCTTGTAGCATCCAATGCTCAGCTCGAAGATAGAGTGAGGGAGCTGGAGAACTTGCTTTGCGAGGCGCACAGGAAGTGTGAGGCCAGAACCTCGGTATGTGAAGTACAAAATACAAAGTACAAAATAAACTGTTTCAAGTTTTCATAATTTTATCCCTGACTGAACATACACATTTAAGCCTTTGTGGTCCCCATGTTCTTAATTGTACTTGAACAAAACTCACTGTATTTTGAAATGACACATATTAACTGAAACGAAATGGTCCATTAAGTGCTCAAGTTTTTGCTGTATGGCTGTGTGTGGAAAAAAAATATGTATTGTGAGGCAGAAAAGTAAACACAGTATTTCCGGACATTTCAAAGACATGGACATTTAGTACTAATAGTGTAATGATAATACCTAAACTTTATCCTGGGAATACTGGGCTTGAGGTGGGAATTCACACCAGATTGAATGCCAGTTCATCGCAGGGCACCAGGCAAACACTTTACACACTTATTCACACCTAGGGGCAATATATTGCAGTGCGGTGCATCATGTCATATGGACAACAATTTAAAAAAATCTTGACAACCCAGTATTCCAGGTTTAATGACATCACAGCATCTGTTTACTTCACATTTTCAAAAAGTAGAATGAAAGTGGTCTACTGTAAATGTGAACATTAAGCACTCAGTTTTGAACCTCTTTTGCTCCATGTCTGTGATGTAGGAGTGCGAGAGAGAGCAGGAGGCTCACACAGTTCTGCAGCTCAAATATGATGAGATGAAGGAGATGTTCACTCACAAAGAGAAGTTACTGAAGGTAAATTTTGGTTCTCATGAAACCACGAGTGCTGTTGTGAACAGTGTGTGTGTGTGTGTGTGTTTGTGTGTGTGTATGAGAGAGAAAGAGAGAGTATTCTTGTTTTTAGGCTATTGTGAACAGTGTGTGTGTGTGTGTGTGTGTGTGTGTGTGTGTGTGTGTGTGTGTGTGTGTGTGCTATTGTGAACAGTGTGTGTGTGTGTGTGTGTGTGTGTGTGTGTTCTTTTTTTTTCTTAAATTTTGGTGAAGTTTTATCCTTTTTTCTCCAAAACATTAAAAGTATATGAGTGTGTGTGTGCATAAAAGTAAATAAAGTTGATAAGCCTTGTTTGTTGAACTTCCAGGTGTCACTGGCTGACGCTGAGCAGAGAAATGAAAAGGCTTGGGAGTCCATTATTCAACTGGAGAGAGAGAATTCCGACCTGATGCAGCAAGTGCAAAGACTGCGTGCATCAATGCAGGAGATGGGGGAACAGCTCTTCCAGACTCACATGGAATGTGACAAGCTAACGAAGGTAAGCGAGAAAAGCCTTGCATTAAGCAGTTCCTTAAGAAATAATGTTCATGCTGCATGTTGACTTGCACCACAGGCTATATGTACTTATATGTATATGTATCAAATTGAATATTTTAAGCTGAATTTTTATTGAATGGAAGTGAACTATTGCAGACGTGACAATTAAGCATTCAAGTTTGAACCTGCTATAGCTAAACCATATTTATTGTCCACCCTGGCTGCTGTGTAATTATTAAGGGTGTAGCAATATACTTCAGTCGCAATTCAATTCAATTCACGATACTGTCTTCACGATTCTATTCAATTCGAACAAAATTTTAATGAAGAAAAGTTATGACTGAAAAGACTCCTTTTTATTTCTAAATCAAAAAATGCTAAACAGTGTGCATTTTCATCACTATAATTTATAATTCTAAATAATTTTTAAAATAAAATCCTATTAACAGAGGTTAAATATTGTAAACAAAATGTACTACAGGTTCATCATATCCTAAAAATAAATAAACAAATGTATAAGTTCTCTGAAATACTTGATTGAATAAACAAAGTCTCTGACCTGGTGAAAAATGATTGATTGAACATAATGACCTCTATAGCAGCCCCTGAGGCATCATTTTAACTGGGAACTAGAACTTCAACCTCAGCTAAAATGCCTGTTTTTCACAACCTCTGAGTTCTATGACGTTAATTGAACAGTCCCATGATGCACATCGTCACATTATTACAGCGTGATGCATCATGTCATTATGCATCGTTACACCCCTAATAAATATGGACAACAATTTTAAAAATCTTGACAACCCAATATTCCAGGTTTAATGACATCACAGCATCTGTTTACTTCACATTTTCTAAAAGTAGAGTGAAAGTGGTCTACTGCAAATGTGAACATTAAGCACTCAGTTTTGAACCTCTTTTGCTCCATGGCTGTGATGTAGGACTGTGAGAGAGAGCAGGAGTCTCACAGAGTTCTGCAGTTCAAGTATGATGAGATGGAGGAGATGTTCACTCACAAAGAGGAGTTATTGAAGGTAAACTTTGCTTCTCATGAAACCATGAGTGCTATTGTGAACAGTGTGTGTGTGTGTGTGTGTATGTGTGTGTTCTTTTTTTTCTTAAATTTTGGTGACGTTTTATCCTTTTTTCCCCAAAACATTAAAAGTATATGAGTGTGTGTATGCATAAAAGTAAATAAAGTTGATAAGCTGTAGGGCTAAAATATGTAAAGTTAATTATTAGCCCACTGCTCTTCTATAACCAACGACGGAAATAGGTACAGCGAAGGTTAATGTGTGTTTTAATATATGATTTAAATATCTGACTCCATTTAATTGATTATCTGACTCCAATAGAATAATCTTCTAGTTAGTGCTAGAAGTGTTAGCACTCAGTGTTCTACTAATATTTACTCCTAAGCAGCTTCGAACGAAGCTTTCATTAAAATGACGTTCCTACATCAGAGACTTTCATGTAGCTTTTTATTAAACCATTATTTTGTTAGCTCAGAGGTTTCTATCAACGTGCAAGCCTAGGCATTATTTTACTTATCAGTGGTTCTGTTTAAACTTGCAAGTATTAACCTTTACTTT
This sequence comes from Cranoglanis bouderius, assembly GCA_023630585.1. Classification (NCBI taxonomy): domain Eukaryota; kingdom Metazoa; phylum Chordata; class Actinopteri; order Siluriformes; family Cranoglanididae; genus Cranoglanis; species Cranoglanis bouderius. Next base: position 22,603,455 of record CM042538.1, read on the forward strand.
TGGCTTGTCAGAGGTTGACCTTAAACGTGTCTAACGTATTATACACTTTTAGTTTAAGAAGTTATTCATAATAAGAATACCAAACATAGGCACAGAGTATTTAGAAGTAGAATAACAAATGCATTTAATACGAGAACACAACTGAATGATACATAAAATAGAGACAAGAGTAACTTACAAGATTACAGTCAGCGTCATGAACCTCGGATGCAGAATGGTATAAGCATCTATGGCGAAAGGCCCTTCGGATGTTACAAGCCTCCCTGATGTTATAAATGTCTGATGTTATAAGCTTCTGATGTTATAAGCTTTTTTTTCTCTCTACCAAGCAGATCCTCTTATACCCTTGACCCTCTTTGAAATGTATAGTGACCAGGATACCAAATGGAGATGAAACCAGGTGTTTTATGGCAGGGGGGACCCCAATGTGTTTTATGGCAGGGTTCTCTCACTTTAAGGAGCTGTATGTTAATTAAGTTCCCAAGAATGAGTTCATGCAAATCAGGGGGTGCCTGTGTGTGTGTGTGTGTGTGTGTGCGCGTGTGTGTGTGTGTGCAAAGAGCACTTATTACAACATATATTGTAAATGTTATTTCCTAAACTATATGATATTTATGATATCACCACATCGTTCACCATGAAATATGGATACAAATGACACCAAACATGCCCTGAGGAATACTGTAATTAAACACAGTTTAGATAACCAGTTTTAGTTCACCTGGTATCTCTGAAACACATTCCTGATCATTTTAACCTTAATCACATTACTACCACAATTTTATAAATCTACTACAAATCCCTCCTCCGGGACGTCTGAATGCAGAGTCATTTTAACGGCCCGAGAACATGTGGCAGTCATCATAGGTTGAAGGGCAGTGATGTCTACAGGTGATCATAGAGCTGACCAGAACACAACTCCTGAAGATTCAGTTCCACCAGGCATCTTTAGCTGTGTGGAGTAACTGGTCAGGAATCTTGCTGTCTGGTTTGCACTCTGTTGCAGCTGAAGTCAGTTACTTGATGTGGGCTCCTGTGCCCTCCCAGCAGGGTGTGTCTGTCCTTCCAGCAGAAAGATGAATCAGTGTCCAGTGGTACTCTTGTCCAAGATGCATGAATGTCCCATTTTGAAGTTTCTTCTTACTTCCTTTGCGGGACGCAGGAGAACCCATATTTCGAAGAGGTCCTCAATCCTTCAGAAACTTTTCTCTGTTATTTGGACAAACACTTGGATACACTGATATACTTCCATTTGACACATATTGCAACTGTAAACTCAGACAGACAACATACACATGGCATAGTTTCATATTTCATGGAAACAACAATGTGGTGAATATTTTTTTTTATCTTTAAGTGATTAAACCATTTGGTCCCATTTGATAACCTGATCCTGATCTCTAATAAATGATTAAATCTAGAAAAGTATGCTCAGGATGTATAAAAGGGTGTGCGTTAATGTTACTTAAAAATAACAATATACTCAACAGATATTGAAGGTAAGTTGCTCCTGTACAAACTGAACATATATTTCTCATAGAAGAGTTAATTTAACTCATAATATAGTTTTTAATCTTAAAAAGCCTATGCATGTAGTTCAGCAGCTATAGTGGAAGCAAACTTAAATGATTTAATATGGTAGGACTATGAATAATAAAACTCAAAATAAAATCTCACAAATGTGAAGAATAAAAGGATGTGATATTGGTTCACAAATAAACCTGATTTTGTGCTTAATTAGTATGTAGTTATAACAGTTGTTAAACTATATAAATACATTTTCTGCGTGTTGAGTAGACTATACTGATACCCTCCTCAGGTACTGAGAAGTAGTCTAATATAATCTAGTTGAAAGTTAAAACAAACAAAAAGGTACAGAAATAAAAAAGAAAAATTAAGATGTTAATGTGAATAACCCATTTTTTTTCTGATATACAAATCTCAGTGGATCCAGAGTTTCTTCTGGAAACACTGGGTGCATGAATAAACATTGAATGGGACACTAGCCCATTACAAAGGCTTCACACAAACTCTCACACATGCACACACACGCACACGCACACACACATTCACACCTAGGGTCAATGTAGGGTGCTTAGAACACCTACTGGCAGGCTAATTCCTATATGTATTAAGACACCTAGTTTGTGTTTCCTTATGTGTGTCTGTTATTATGTGTGTGACTATGTGTTTTACTTAAGCGTAAGCAATAGAGCATGACAAGGTGTGCTGTTATAGAAAATTAATCAATGGCTTTGGACAATTGAATATTGGGAATTCCACAGCGCTGTGAGATGAATATAAATAAAATGCTCCAGCAAGAGGCAATATGACATTTATTTTTTATCAATTAGTGTTGCAAAATTTGGAAAAATCCTGGTGCTAAACCAGGGAGCCATAGTAAAAATAATAATAATGCTCAAGTTGTGAACTGGCTCTGTTTACTATCCTGTTGCTGTGTGAGAGCATTTTATATTAACTACAGAGGTGTAGCACCTCTAAATGCTGTGGGGAGAAGCATTACAAGTTAAAATTCAACAGTCAACTCTACTCCTTTGTAGGGCTTTGTTGGTGTTATTTATGGCAGAAATAACCCACACAATGCCATTAGGGGAGATCAGAAAATGTTCAACATAGGTAACAGAGTCTTGAATAATCTAATGACTATTTCAAGATCAGATTGTAGTTTTAATCTGAAACATAAGATCACTGGCTGTGGTTAACATTTACAACTTTGGTAGGCCTAAATGCTACAATTTTTACCCAAACCCAGTCTTATGCTACAATTTTAACTACTTTAGTCTAAACGTACTTCAGTACATTAACAACTGTAACAACTTTAGCGACATTAGCCTAAATGCACTATAATGCATTAACAACTATTCAACATCAGCTAAAGCCACATTAGTCTAAATGGCTAATCAGCCACTCTATAACTCTATATGTGTTCTTATAAAAACAGTAGTGTTTGTATTTGATGTAAGAAACTGTGATTTTAACAATATAAGCTTAATTCAGATGTCAAAGAGTTTTTAAGCCAGTCTGTTACAACAGATCGTTATTTGGACATCTCAGAAATCTTTGTCAGGACGGAAGTACACAAAGCACAGAAGGTCATTAACCATGGCATCATCAAAAACAATGTGTAATATTAGAGGACAGCGAAGCCCTTTGCTAAAAGCCCTAAAATTCTTGGCACTTCATTAAATAGAGCTATAAGCTCACACAGTGTTTTTTGCAAAGGCACATTTATGTGAGCTGTATGACCTGAATGTGCATTTTTGCGCCGAAGGAAATAAGGTGGTGGACGTCCGTTCCCTAAAGACCAGCACTTCTGGACTGCATGGCCAATTTTGTGGCAGAAGGAACAGAATTTTCCTTGCTTCGTATGTGACTGGGATTGCATATGTTGGTTTAAACATATTTCTGTGGCTTTAAATTCTGGCTTCTCATCTACTATCCACTGAACTGACGCAATCTGGTGTTTGTCCTGTCTATTGCGCCTTTCTATTTCGGATGCCCAGATAACTATCGAATTGAACGTGTTTGCAGGTGGATTTGCGCCCAAAGTGCCTGTTGCACATGTGGACCTGCATTGTTTTTAAGGTACTCCAGCAGAATCTGATTGTCTTTAGTTGGTTCAGCAAAGCTGGAGAACTCCCTAAAGGTTACCCAAAGGTGCTCAGCAAATTCTTCAAAAGATTCCTCTCCTTGTTTTAAGCCCATTATTCTGTCCCATTGTGCCGGAACGTCTCCTCTAAAGATAAGAGCTTGTTTAAGTCTTGCTAGCACATCAGTGTTTGTTTCTCCCAATAAAGGATTAATTATTGTGCCATTCTGTAACTCTCCTGGAATTTTCGACACTAATTCACGTGGGATAGTTGTGAGCACTATCTGCCAAACGTCTCTTAACTCCAGACTAAATGTACTGGCTTCTAACATTAAGCTACTCCAGTACGGTTCAAACGGACCTGTACAGGGAAGAGGGCCGAGTTTATTTGCATATGCTGCACATTCTTGAAAAGATAGCTGTCTGCTAATATCAAATCTCTCCCCGTTGGGGGCGGTCATCGTTTTTATTACAGCTATGTGTGATGAATTAGCTGCTTTTGATCTAGTATGGACAGGGCTACGGGCCCCAAGTCCTAACCCCGGAATGGCTGCGGCTAGTGTGGGGCCACTTCTCTGTCTGCTTGGGCTTTCTTCTAACATGGGTGCCGACGCAACTGTACGGGCCTGAGCTAGAGGCAGTTGTGTGGCACTGTCACCACAGCTGGCAGTGTGGGTTGGCTGAAATGGTGCTACGTCACCCTGCCGACGAGCCTCAGCTAAACTGGTGCTAGCCGCAAACATTAGCATATCATCGTCTTCCTCAGTGTTTTCTGACTCAGTTGGCGATGCGTTGGGGCCTAAATGTTGCCTGAGCGCGGATATGGGAACTCCTACACGGTCACAGCACTTCTCAAGTGTTGTACTATAGTTTTTACTCTCTTCGAACGCAGACTGCAGATGATGTATCTGTTGAATGAACATTTGGCTTTGTCTTGCCCAGTTCTGTTTATCATATAAGAAGCTATCGATCGTTGCTTGCATTCTCTTCATTTGTTCAGACTGAGCGCGTTGAGATATACGCAAATTCTCCAACTCTGAATTACTTTCTTTTCAAGCGATATTACAATTATGGTACACTAAGTACCCGACAGCTGAGAGAAGCTGATGCAGTTGAAGCTTGCTTGAAAACTGCGCACATCTAGCCTTGGTGCCTAGTGTATAACCACCGGACGAATACCACTCATAAATGTCTTCGGTGTTGGCTGCTAGGTCTAGACCCTCATTGTCCAATTGGACTAAAATATCCTGTACCTCGGTTGCCCATGTTTCTAAAAATTTTATAAATCTACTACTATCTAAGCCTTGTTTGTTGAACTTCCAGGTGTCACTGGCTGAGGCTGAGCAACGAAATGAAAAGGCTTGGGAGTCCACCATTCAACTGGAGAGAGAGAATTCTGACCTGATGCAGCTAGTACAAAGACTGCGTGCATCAATGCAGGAGATGGGGGAACAGCTCTTCCAGACTCACATGGAATGTGACGAGCTAACGAAGGTAAGCGAGAAAAGCCTTGCATTAAGCAGTTTCTTAAGAAATAATGTTCATGCTGCATGATGACTTGCACCACAGGCTATATGCACTTATATGTATATGTATCAAATTGAATATTTTAAGCTGATTTTTTACTGAATGGAAGTGAACTATTGCAGATGTAAACTTTTAGCACTCGATTTTGAACCTTTTTTGCTTCATGTTTGTGTTTTAGGAGCGTGAACAACAGTGGCAGACTCACAGCGGCAGCCCTCCTGTCCAAGTGTGAAAAATGAAGAAGATAAAACATTCAATAAAATTGTGTACATTTCATGTTTTATTGTCATGTGTGTCTTTCCATGTTTTTTCCAAAAGGGGTCCACCTATGAGCATTGCCCCAGCAAAGATATTTAGTTTCCATGGACTACTCTATGACATCACAGGGGTGCAAAGAGACCCGTAGAGCTCTGGTGTGAGGAGCTGATGGAAGTCTACCTAGCCCTCAAATTCTTCTTTTCTAAAACACAGCCAGGTGCTGGGCTAATCGAACACAAAGGGTCCGCTAGGGACTGGAAGATGTTAATTAGATCATCACATTTAAGAAGAAACTGGCCCCCTGAGTGGTGGATATCAACTCTTCAGTCTACAGGCAGGTCAGACAACCTGCCCATGCAGTGGCAGGGTGAGTCCAGTTAACCAGGTATAAATGGGTGTAACTTATAGACTCTTGCCTTAAGTGACATTTGTGTTATTATCCACTGCATTTTATATACTGTATGATCAACAGGCACTCATACGTACACTAAGGGTCAGTAAATACGCCTTACTAACTGAAACATTTCACTCCTTTTATGCATGTTTCGTGCAACATTAGTGACAATGTTTGCACTAACCATCACTAACCAATAAGACCAAAATAGAATTTTTGTTTTAAATGAGAAGCGTTATGTTTGGAGAAAGAAAAACACTGCATTCCAGCATAAGAACCTTATCCCATAAGGTATATATCCTTATGTATATATCATACATAAGATATATCCCCTAAGAACCATTACATATCCCATAAGAACCTTATCCCTAACCCTAACCCAAAAAACGTAGCAAAACTGTTTGTCTTATTTGATACTTATTGTCACTAAGTGCAGTAATTCTTCTGTCAAAACATAGTCACTATAGTCTCCAACAAATTATCAAAAAAAAATAAAAAATTAATTAGCCATTTCCATGACCTGCAAGAGCATTTTGCACAAACTCTCTGGCATGGAAGTCTGCTTATAGATATACAGACACACAAACACACAGACACACAGACAGACAGACACACCTGTCTCGGGGTATGAGGCATTCCGGTAGCCAGGGTCTCACTGTAGTTGCACCTCTTTCAGTGTAAATATAGATATACCTGCAAGTTAAGAACACAATGCTCACAATACAATATATATATATATATATATATATATATATATATATATATATATATATATATATATATATATATATATATATATATATATACACACACACACACACACACACACACACACACACACACACACACACACACACACACAAATCAATCTAACAGGGCACACACAACAGGTGCAAACAAAAGGTGCCATGTTGTAAGTTGTTTAACACATCTAAATGTAAATATCAGGAAATTAAAGCTGACATTCTGATCTATCTTCTCATTCATCTTTTGGTCTCAAACCCAAAGCTCTTCTGTGTATAGCAAAAACAAAAGTATTGGCCTTGCTGTTCCAATACTTTCAGAGGACACACACACACACGTGTGAACACCCTATGTATATGGGTAGTATGTGTGTCTGTGTACATTTTTTTTAAAATTTTTTTTTTTAAACTCACTCTCAGGCAGTGTGTGCACGCGCATGCCCAGACTCTTGAAGTAAGAGTGTTTCATTGAATCATTAGCAGAAATCCGTTTCTTAGACTCGTACTAGGGAGAAGGGAAAAAAGAAAAAAAGCAATGGGTAAGGCACAGTTCAGCCATATGACATCACAGAGACACACAGAGAGTGTGTACAACTGTGTGTGGTTCACAACTAAAGTGCTTACCTTAAGAAATGACAACAACAACTCAATTCCTTTAGTGTCTAACCTGTGAGAAGGGAGAGAAAGAGAGAGGGAGACAAATGGAGGATACAGTGGGGGAAAAAAGTATTTGATCCCCTGATGATTTTGTACGTTTACCCACTGACAACGAAATGATCAGTCTATAATTTTAATGTTAGGTGTATTTTAACAGTGAGAGACAGAATAACAACAAAAAAATCCAGAAAAACCCATTTCAAAAAAGTTATAAATTGATTTGCATTTTAATGAGGGAAATAAGTATTTGACCCCTTCGACTTAGTACTTGGTGGAAAAACCCTTGTTGGCAATCACAGAGGTCAGACGTTTCTTGTAGTTGGCCACCAGGTTTGCACACATCTCAGGAGGGATTTTGTCCCACTCCTCTTTGCAGATCCTCTCCAAGTCATTAAGGTCATTTTCAATGCCCTGGCTGAGGGAAGGAGGTTCTCACCCAAGATTTGACGGTACATGGCCCCATCCATCGTCCCTTTGATGCGGTGCAGTTGTCCTGTCCTCTTAGCAGAAAAACACCCAAAAGCATAATGTTCCCACCTCCATGTTTGAAGGTGGGGATGGTGTTATGACTTGGGGTCACAGGCAGCATTCCTCCTCCTCCATACGTGGCGAGGCCATACATGTGCCAAAGAGATCTGACCACACCTGACCACAACACTTTCACCCAGTTCTCCTCTGAATCATTCAGGCAAACTTTAGACGGGTCTGTACATGTGCTTTCTTGAGCAGGGGGACCTTGCGGGCGCTGCAGGATTTCAGTCCTTCACGGCGTAGTGTGTTACCAATTGTTTTCTTGGTGACTATGGTCCCAGCTGCCTTGAGATCATTAACAAGATCCTCCTGTGTAGTTCTGGGCTGATTCCTCACCGTACTCATGATCATTGAAACTCCACGAGGTGAGATCTTGCATGGAGCCCCAGATAGAGGGAGACTGACAGTGTCTTCCATTTGCGAATAATCGCACCAACTGTTGTCACCTTCTCACCAAGCTGCTTGGCGTTGGTCTTGTAGCCCATTCCAGCCTTGTGTAGGTCTACAATCTTGTCCTTGACATCCTTGGACAGCTCTTTGGTCTTGGCCATGGTGGAGAGTTTGGAATCTGATTGATTGATTGCTTCTGTGGACAGGTGTCTTTTTACAGGTAACAAATTGAGATTAGGAGCACCCCCTTTAAGAGAGTGGGTTCATTAAAATGCAAATCAATTTATAACTTTTTTGAAATGCGTTTTTCTGGATTTTTTTGTTGTTATTCTGTCTCTCACTGTTAAAATACACCTATCATTAAAATTATAGACTGATCATTTCTTTGTCAGTGGGCAAACGTACAAAATCAGCAGGGGATCAAATACTGAGTGAGGCTCAGTGTGGTGACCACCAGTGGAGTGACAAATTAGAGTGGCAAATGAGAGGAAGGAAAAGAACAGCCTTGAAAAAATTCCACAGGATATCCTGCCGTACTGGCACATACACATACAGGTCAGGGACACTAGCAGCAAGTAGTAAGATAAACAAGTGCCCTTTAGACTTTAAGGCACGCTGGCAAGCAGTCATTTCAGAACATAAGTGCCAAACTGCCATCCTGTAATTTGGTCCAATTCACTCTTACTATTGACACAAACAAGTCATGATGCTGAAAAGCCCATCAATAAAGTTAACAGACATAAAATAACATTAAAAAGTTGCTTAAAATACACCCTAGCCACAATCCATTATTTACACCAGGACCATTTTTATTTAGTAATTTATCTAAACAAACACTTAGCATCCTAAACTCATCATTTTGTTTACTTTTTGCGTAATTACTGTATAATAAGCCTTAAAGATGGGAAATGTAAAGGAGTATAGGAGATCTCCCCTTGACGCACGCACAGACACACGCACGCACGCTGACACACAAGTGTACCTCGGTGCATGGTTGATGAAGGGCTGTAGTTTGTATTTGGGAAAGTTGTAGGATTTGAATTCCTCGACAGATGAGATTCCTGGCCAGTTGTCCTCTGTGGGTGTACCTACAGAACAAACCACAACAGCCAAATAGTGCTTGGCAATTAATTACCTCGAATCTTTATAAGACCTGTTTTTAAGATGAAAACCTTCCATCTCCACTCATTGCATTGGGAAGTTTTTTTTTTAAAGCAACATGGAGCTGAAAATCTATTATTATTGAACATGCAACATGTAAGTGTTACTGCATCATAACACTAACAGCCTATCATTTCAAATGCAGGTTGTGCAAAATACTGCTTGACTTGCTTGACCGATTTACTAGGGAAAAGAGGACACACACATTAGGTTGGATACATTTCAACATTTCGATATTAATAAAATCTGACATGTTTATGAAGGTGTGCATTTCCTACTTTCTAAAGACATTTTGAGACCCTGGAATTAGAAGATTTTACATGACTGTTAGGGAGAAATGTTAATATTTTATTTACATGTTATATACAGTACTGTGCAAAAGTTTTAGGCACCCTATTTCTTTTTTTTTTAGTACAAACTTTATTTTTATTTAGTTATTTTTTTATGACTTCTACATTATCAAGTCAGTACAAAAAACATTTTAGATTCCCAAAAAATAATTTATAGTAAAAATAGTTTTCTAACACAAAATTAAATGTTACAGAAAAATGTATGTATGTCATTAAAGAAAGCTGCATATTACGTAAGAGACCACTTTTCAGACAAAAAACACAATGAAGGCTGCTGGGTTTTGCTGAAAAAATAAAAGTGTGCGAAAGTCAAAGTCTCCAGAAGAACTGTGGCTGGTTCTGCAAGATACTGAATAAAACTTACCAGCTCATTTCCTTATAAAACTGCACACATTGTACCGGAGACTACTACTTTTATTTTTATTTTTTTGTCACACCAAATATTGACTTTCTTTCATTTACTACTGTTTACTGCTCTTTACGGTATTTTTTTATGTAGAAACATTTAATTTGATTATTTTGAAGGCATCCTTGCTCTACAGAATTTCTTTGCATGTGCCTAAAATGTTTGCACAGTACTGTATGCTTATGTTGTATAAATATTCAAATTGAACAATTTTAAATTTAGTGGTGGGGGTTGATGTAATTTTTCAAAACATCTCCCACAGTTGAATTTTAAAAAAGAAAAAAATAAGTAGTAGTTTGACCACCTAACCATTACATTACACTTCATAGATTTGATGTCCTTGATTTTTTAAAGATTTTGGCACCTTGGTACTGCTGTTCTGGAATAAAACCACCCAATCTGCCAGGTAAATTTCTTGGAGTTGTAGCTGGTATACAGGTATAAATGAGAAACTGGGGGAAATTTCTCAACCAGGGGAGATTTTAAAATACAGTTTCCCTTTATATATTAAAACATATTAATATATTAAAATAAAGTTTACACTTTATTCATTTATCATATTTTACTGTTTTAACCTTTTAGGTCAATACAAGTGTTTTTTATTTTAACATGAAATACTGCTGTTATGCTTTCTAACAGTATAGACTCTTTTCATCTTTGATTCTACTTCACATGATAATACTTTCCACTGCCCCAAGTTACCTGAAGAGTGGGCGTGTGAATTTCATCCTGCCTTGCTCTGTGGCAATCTTTAGAGCCAGAGGAACAGCCTCTTCCCAATGCGCTTTGACACACAAACGCAGCCACCTACATGTACATACACACCACGTATACACACACACACACGTCATCTATGAGTATTTACTATATCAGTGACTTATTATTGGACATTTTGGGGTAATTTTAAATGTGTATATTGGTGCTTGCATAAAACATTATATGTAATACTGTACATGATTTGTAAGGAAAAAACTTATGGTCCTGAGTACAGAATAACAGAGCCTCAGAGTAAGAAACAAAGACGAAAACACATTTAAGTGATTAAAAAAACATGACGAGTATCAAGTACATTCTTTTTTAATAGATCTGGAAACACATTATATAAATACACTGTTTGAGAAAAAGAGCTTAAGGCTTAGGTATAAATAAATCACTCTTCTACATAAAACAATCTGTTCTCTTCTGTTTACCTGAAATGGATCTCAGCATTCCAGACACTGTTGAAGTTATACACCTCCTGCATTCTCTTAACATGAGAGACAGGAAGAGGGTCCTAAAGAAAACAGAGAGAGTATGCAAAGAGACCATAGACTGTTATGTTAAATGGAGGGAGGCAGGATGCATGCGCTGGGTAAACAGTCACTTTATTAGGGACAGAAGTATTCAAAAGTAATGGAACATAAAAAAGGGAAACAAACCGTAATCCACAAAATAGGTAAGGCAATAATCCAAAACAGATAATCCACAAGGCAGTAGTTCCAAAAGAGATAATACACAAGGCAGTAATTCCACAAAAGCACAGAACATGGGAACAAAACAAAACCGAACTGAAGCAAACGCACGAAACTAGGCTATGGTACTGGAACTATGAACTATGAGCTTGAGAGCTAAGAGCTATGAGCTATGAACTATGAGCTATGAGCTATGAACTAAGGGCGAGAGAAAGCGAGAATAACCGAATAGGTTGGAGGTTGCCACGCTAACCTCCAGGTGGCGCTCCGCTGGGGAGACCTCCTGCTGGGCCTCCGGCTGGCGCTCGGGGCTGGAGGTTGCCACGCTAACCTCCAGGTGGCGCTCCGCTGGGGAGACCTCCTGCTGGGCCTCTGGCTGGCGCTCGGGGCTGGAGGTTGCCACGTTAACCTCCAGGAGCAGCTCCGCTGAAGAGACCTCCTGCTGGGCCTCCGGCTGGAGCTCGGGGCTGGAGGTTTCCACGCTAACCTCCAGGTGGTGCTCCGCTGGGGAGACCTCCTGCTGGAGCTCGGGGCTGGAGGTTGTCACGTTAACCTCCAGAGGCAGCACCGCTGAGGAGACCTCCTGCTGGGCCTCCGGCTGGTGCTCGGGGCTGGAGGTTGCCACGTTAACCTCCAGGAGTAGCTTCGCTGAAGAGACCTCCTGCTGGGCCTCCAGCTGGAGCTCGGGGCTGGAGGTTGCCGTGCTAACCTCCAGGTGGTGCTCCGCTGGGGAGACCTCTTGCTGGGCCTCCGGCTGGCGCTCGGGGCTGGAGGTTGCCACGTTAACCTCCAGGTGGCGCTCCGCTGAGGAGACCTCATGCTAGGTTTTCTGCTGGAGCTCGGGGCTGGCTCGCCGGGTGCATTTCTTGGTCTGGGGCTGAGAGGTGCAGGCCGCCATGTTAGCCCGGTCCCTCTCATAGTGCTCCAGGAACGACTGGTCGGGGTCACCGGGCAGGCGCACAGAGCGAAAAAGGGTGTTTAGGTCAGGGTTAAACTCTGGGCGCCCGTATTCCTGGAGCAGGAGTTCCACAAATCCCGAGACAGTCTTCATTTCCCAGTACCCACTGTCCAGGTGAACCTCCGCCCACCAGCGAGCTAAGCCGACCAAACGGGATTGGAGGAACCTCGCCCATTGTTCTTCGCTGGGTTTCGGACACTCCAAACTTACAAAAAATCCCTGGGCCCGTAACAAAAAATATTGGGGGTACCACCAGACGCCATCATAGGCGGTAGGAGGAGGAAGACAGGCCCGAAAAGAAATAGAATCCAGTGGGGGAACAAAAAGTGTGGCACGGTTAGTCATAAGTTTGCCCGCTGCATCCATGTTTGGCGGAGTATTCTGTTACGTTAAACGGAGGGAGGCAGGATGCATGCGCTGGGGAAACAGTCACTTTATTAGGGACAGAAGTATAAAAAAGTAATGGAACATAAAAACGGGAAACAAACCGTAATCCACAAAATAGGTAAGGCAATAATCCAAAACAGATAATCCACAAGGCAGTAGTTCCAAAAGAGATAATCCACAAGGCAGTAATTCCACAAAAGCACAAAACATGGGAACAAAACAAAACCGAACCGAAGCGAACGCACGAAACTAGGCTATGGTACTGCAACTATGAACTATGAGCTTGAGAGCTAAGGGGTATGAGCTATGAGCTATGAACTATGAGCTGTGAGCTATGAACTAAGGGCGAGAGAATGCGAGAAGGTACCAGGCATACAGCACATGCTAGGACAAACTCTAATACATACAATACTCCTCGAGGAAGCAGAAACAGGAAGAGGTTTAAATAAGGAGGGTAAACAAGGTTAAACACAGCACACCTGAAACTCATAATTAAACAATAAACGGAAAACCTATAAATGAACGGGAATGAAACCAATGAAAATACCGAGGCGGGGCATGACGTCAAACAAAAACAAAAGCACATGTCAAAGTAAACAAAACATGAGTTTATGAATGAGGAAGTAAACTGACGGCTGTTGTCAACGGCGGCACAGAAAACGAAATGCGCTAGTGAGTCGCATCGCGGGCAACTCCGAATACGAGGGGATCTCTAACATAGACATTCAGTGCAGGATACTGTAGATAAATTCAGCTCTGGTGTTAAATGTGTAGTTCTTCTGAATGTGGAATAAGTATTTTTTTGGACAGTTAAAATGTAGTAATAGTGTTAGTGTGGGTCTCAGTACCTCCTGTAACAGCACAGCCAGGAACTCAATCAGCTGATGAGAGGAGAGCTGCTTTATATCAGCTTCACTGAAGCCTGACAGATCAGCATCTTTAGCCTGTCAATTCACACACACACACACACACACACACACACACACACACACACACACACACACACACACACACACAATGAAAGTCTTGTTTCCATATAATATAATGGAATATGTATATTTCCCAACAAAAAATTAAATGTTACAGAAAAATGTTTGTAAGTCACTAAAGAAAGCAACATAGTACATGTAACATCACTTTTCAGACAAAAAACATAATGAAGAAAAGAAAAAAAAAAGGGTTGTCACACCAATTATTGACTTTGTTTAGTTTAATGCTGTTTATATAAACATATTCATTTATATATACTTATACTATATATATATATATATATATATATATATATATATATATATATATATATATATATATATATATATATATATATATACACTTAACGTTTTACATATATACATTTTACACATTTCATTTCATGATATTTTAAGAAGTAGTTTACCTTCACCCATCTCTGGGTCAGTGCAGTGCAGGCATCTGCCAGAGTGGTGTCATATCTGAGCAAGGACAGTGTTTAGATGTCAAGCATATAGATACACTGAAGTACACACACACACACACACACACAACGATACTTACTCTGGCTTGACAGGGGCCATTCCTGGAGTGTGCATCCATGCATTCCAGTCCACTTTATTTAAGATGTCCACCTGTCATGGAGCAATACAGAAACAAGACAAAGTTGAGTTAGACCTCTCATTTATTAAAAAAAAAAAAAAAAAGGCATCTGAGATACGTTTTCTGGAAGAATATAAAATGTCTGCATTGTTGCCCCCTCTGTTACCTACAAAGACCAGCTGGAAACAATTAATTAGTGTGACTCTAAAGTGATAGCAGAGTTGTCATATTTTTGAATGACTACTGTGTTCCTGTAACACGATTTATCACCAAAGTTTCAGAATCATCTGAGGAACTAAAGACTTGCAGAAAGTTCCCAACCGAGCACCACATTGTTCCCACACAAGACAAGTCTAGGACAGGGTTCGTACAAATGCTTCATAATGAAATTCCAGGACTTTTCAAGCACTATTTCTTTTTTTTTTTTTCAAGGACTATACAAGAGATGTCATTCAAACATATCCTTTATTTCTTCTTTTTAAATACATTTTAAATAATAATAATAATAATAATAATAATAGTAATAATAATAATAATAATAATAATAATAATTATTATTATTATTATTTTTATTATTTTTTTTTTTAAAACAGCCAATTTTTATATGCCTCCTTGTCCAGCCATGCTGGACTAAATTTGTATTTCCCAGGCACTGCTTCATCTTCACCATAACATCTTTATACTCCAGGTGAGTGAGCACTGTTGCCAACAACTTTCAATGGAAAGTCGCTAAATGTCGCTAGATCATTGCATCGTATTTTCATTCTGCGTAGTGTCAGCCCTTTACATCTGTTTGCTTCTTTCCTACTCTCCGACATCACATACTGCATTTTAATACAGCCGAATTCCCAATAAAGCTGTTCTCATTTACAGGTGCATCTCAATAAATTAGAATGTCGTGGAAAAGTTCATTTATTTCAGTAATTCAACTCAAATTGTGAAACTCGTGTATTAAATAAATTCAATGCACACAGACTGAAGTAGTTTAAGTCCTTGGTTATTTTAATTGTGATGATTTTGGCTCACATTTAACAAAAACCCACCAATTCACTATCTCAACAAATTAGAATACTTCATAAGAACAATAAAAAAAAACATTTTTAGTGAATTGTTGGCCTTCTGGAAAGTACATTTACTGTACATGTACTCAATACTTGGTAGGGGCTCCTTTTGCTTTAATTGCTGCCTCAATTCGGCGTGGCATGGAGGTGATCAGTTTGTGGCACTGCTGAGGTGGTATGGAAGCCCAGGTTTCTTTGACAGTGGCCTTCAGCTCATCTGCATTTTTTGGTCTCTTGTTTCTCATTTTCCTCTTGACAATACCCCATAGAGAATCTAGGTCTGGTGAGTTTGCTGGCCAGTCAAGCACACCAACACCATGGTCATTTAACCAACTTTTGGTGCTTTTGGCAGAGTGGGCATGTGCCAAATCCTGCTGGAAAATGAAATCAGCATCTTCAAAATGCTGGTCAGCTGAAGGAAGCATGAAGTGCTCCAAAATTTCTTGGTAAACGGGTACAGTGACTTTGGTTTTCAAAAAACACAATGGACCAACACCAGCAGATGACATTGCACCCCAAATCATCACAGACTGTGGAAACTTAACACTGGACTTCAAGCAACTTGGGCTATGAGCTGCTCCACCCTTCCTCCAGACTCTAGGACCTTGGTTTCCAAATGAAATACAAAACTTGCTCCCATCTGAAAAGAGGATATTGGACCACTGGTCAACAGTCCAGTTCTTCTTTTTGTTAGCCCAGGTAAGACGCCTCTGACGTTGTCTGTGGTTCAGGAGTGGCTTAACAAGAGGAATACGACAACTGTAGCCAAATTCCTTGGAACGTCTGTGTGTGGTGGCTCTTGATGCCTTGACCCCAGCCTCAGTCCATTCCTTGTGAAGTTCACTCAAATTCTTGAATCGATTTTGCTTGACAATCCTCATAAGGCTGCGGTTCTCTCGGTTGGTTGTGCATCTTTTTCTTCCACACTTTTTCCTTCCACTCAACTTTCTGTTAACATGCTTGGATACAGCACTCTGTGAACAGCCAGCTTCTTTGGCAATGAATGTCTGTGGCTTACCTAGTGAACCAAACTGAGAGACCATTTTGAAGGCTCAGGAAACCTTTGCAAGTGTTTTGAGTTGATTAGCTGATTGGCATGTCACCATATTCTAATTTGTTGAGATAGTGAATTGGTGGGTTTTTGTTAAATGTAAACTAAAATCATCACAATTAAAAGAACCAAAGACTTAAACTACTTCAGTCTGTGGCATTGAATTTATTTAATACACAAGTTTCACAATTTGAGTTGAATTACTGAAATAAATGAACTTTTCCACGACATTCTAATTTATGGAGATGCACCTGTACATGTTTTTTTTCTATATCTGTTGACAGACAACGGAACAAGTCTGAAATAGTGACTTAAACGCGGCCCTTTAAGACTACATGTTAACCAGCAGTCACTTCCAAGCCATTTCCAAGCTGCTGCTCTGCACTGCTAAAATCCTGATTTTATAACCGTGACGTCATCTGACAAAATCACTACACACACAAGCTAAAAACAACGGCTGTGCTGTGATTTCAGCTATAAGTAAAATGATCACTCGGAGAGAAAGTTAGAAGTGAAAGTACGTGCTGCTCCTCTCTGCCACTTATTGAACAGACTAGCTGCAGAGAGAGGTGTACCTTCGGGGGGAAAGCAGGACCTCGCGATCACGGGGCAGTACTGGTCACTCTCTTCTACAGAAAGTAGCCAAGGTTTGCCCAAAAAGTCGCTAGATTTGATGCTAGGTGCTTTTGGGGGAAAAAATGTCACTAAAGGGCTCTGAAAAGTGGACAGGAGATGTAGCTGTCAAAATGAATGAGTGAGTGGCGGGATGAGGGGGAGGGGCTGCAGCAGGGAGTCATATTTTGAGTGAAAGGATTGTATTCATGTTCCATCAAAAAATAAACACTTTATTATTTAGAAATTTCCTATTTATTGATTTTTTTTTTTATAATTCAAGCACCATTGGATTTTTAAGCATCATTGGATTTAGGTATGTTGGTTTGTGTGTCTTACAGACTCCTGTAGTTCTTTCCAACCTCCCATCGCTTTAAACTGCCTGAACTGCTCTCCGTCCATCGCCTGCCAATCATTCTCTCCAGATATACAGTGTGTCCCTCATTCAACCTACAAAGAGTCAAAGATATACATGGGGCAAAGATGAAGGGGATTGTTACAACAGCAAAAACCCCACACAGATTCATTTTTGTACCTTTGTGATTAAAAAAAAAAAAAGAAGCTTTTATGAGACAACAGATAAGCAAGAGTGGAATGATTATATACAACTTCAGTGCACTTCAGTGGTAAAAACTGCAGCACTGTTTCCAGACAAAAAGGACATTTCTTAACCAGCTGTACAAGCAAAGTGCTTCTGAAGCTGTAGGAGGTAAAACCTGTTGATATTTGAAATACCAACATGATGCACATCTGTATTTAGACCTCAGAATTTATTATGGATTTGAGCACTGCTCGGCTAAAAATATGAAATGCGATTTAAGGATAATACTAAATATAAATAAAAATAACACTATTAAATAATTAATGTATGAAGACCTACAGATGGCCCATTTGGTTTTTTTTTGTTTTTGCCTGCATGCATGGTCTTTCACCAAAGTTTAATTGGATAATTGTAGATGTGGATTTGAATTCTTCTCATTGGTATATCACAGATGTTATTGATACAAGAACGCTGCACAAGATGCGTGAACTGTGCCCCGGTCATTTTTAATAAACTGTATATGACAAACGCAGGGGTGTGGCACAACTCTGAATACAAAGATCTTTTCCAGCATAAATATTGAGGTAAATTTGAAACCTTTAAGCCCTGACAGTACATGTGTGCTATGTTATGCACTGACATATGGATGAAGTAAGTACACCCTTGGCCTCAGAAGCTAGTATTGCCCCCTTTAGCAGAAATAACTTCTTGTAGGCTTTTTGCATAATTGTCCACCAGGCTTGCTGGAAATTCTGTCGATACAATATTCTTTCACTTGCAAGATGTTTGAGGGCTTTCTTGCATGTACTGCCCGTTTCAAATCCTCCCACAACATTTCAATGGGATGATGAGGAGCAGGGAGAAGCCAGATGTGCATCCTCACAACCTGGCTTCTCCCTCCTCCTCCTTTCTTCTTTCTGAGCCATTCCTTGGTGGATTTGCTAGTGTGCTTAGGAACATTATCCTGTTGAAAGGTCTACTTTCAGTTCAACTTCAACTTTCGGACAGATGGCCTCATATCATCTTGAAGCACTCTTTGATATGATGCAGAATTCATAGTTGAATCAATGAATGCAAGCTGTCCAGTCCCTGAGGCAGAAAAGCATCCCCAAACCATAACAATTCCACCACCGTGCTACACAGTTGGTATGAGGTGTTTCTCTTGAAAAGCTGTCTTTGGTCTGCGCCAAACATGTCTGCTGTTACTGTGGCCAAACAACTCTATCTTTGATTTGTCTGTCCAGAGTACATTATTCCAAAAGGCCTGGTCTTTGCCTGTATGCTCAAACTGTAGTCTTGCTTTAATGTTCAACAGCAAAGGATTTTTCTTGGCACGCCTCCCATGCAGGTCAGATTTGTGCAATCTCTTTCTGATTGCAGAAGCATGCACTTTGACACCAACATTTGCAAGACTTACTAGCAGATCCTGCGATGAAATTTTGGGGTTCTTGGAAACTTCTTTTTGCATCAGACAGCCTGTTCTTGGGCTGAATTTGTTGGGACGGCCAGTCCTGGACAAATTGTCAGTTGTGTGAGATCTGCAGCATTTGCAGATTATTTTCCTTACAGTGAAATGATGTATTTCAAATCATTTGGAGATCTTTTTACACTAGATATGAGAGGGGTATAAATAAGACAGGTTCCACCTGCACTCCCTAAGCACATTCTAATCACTGGCACCCAATCTTGAACACCTGATTCTAATTTTATGGATTTGAAGGTGTGATAAATGTAGGGATGTACTTACTTTGTCCATGTGACTGATCTGTTGTTTTGTTAATTTAAATTGTGAAAATTACTACAAAATGTCCATTTCATGTGTCATTTGATAGACTGAATCAACTTTATTAATAGGCACTGTTTCAAAGAGGATCAAATGTTTGCTTGCCCAAATATGTAAAAAGAAAAAAAAAAAAAAAAAAAAAAAAATCCATGGGATGTACTTATTTTTTCACATGACTGTACATAGATGATAAATTCATAGTATGTGTATGATGACTGACCAGAAATGCTCCCAGGTTTTATTAGTAACCAGGTTTCCAGTCCAGCTGTGAGAAATCTCATGAGCAATGACCTACAATCAGACAGATGAGATATCAACAATACACAAAAGACACAAAAATACACAAGAAAACATTCTCCACACATGTAGTGATATTCAAAAATAGCTTGGCACAAATTCATTACTCATTCATTTGCAAAGTTTAATGAGCCACCACACAAAAACAGTGGCTTACAGTAGCAAGTGACCGGTCTCCAGCCTGGTAATAAACACAAGAACAGATTGTTAGACAGGATGCCGTGAAAAAAACACACACATACAGTACAGAGGACTAGTAACTAAGCTCATGAAGAAGGTGAGAAACCACAATTTCTACAAATGTCGCAGTTAATGTGGCTCATTAGTTCAAAGTCATACTTTAAAAAATGAAAGCTAGGCCCTGCAAGCCTCTCAGCAATCTTGAGCATCCTCTCCATCTAACACACATGCGCGCACACACACACGCACACACAGGCGCACACATAGAAAGGACTCGTCAAACCAGCAGTCCTACATGAATTCGACGTGGCTCACAAAATCATGTCACACTTACTTCAGAGAACTCAAATGCAGTCTGGTCCACATACTCCTTCTCTGACCAAACTCTGGACCTGGGCCCGATCTCCCTGTACAACACAGAAGACATATTTTCATAACCATCTAGCACTGACAAGTCAAATCTATTGCTCTTGAGATATAACCTTTCTAGCTGCCTAATCAAATGTGGTATAATCTGTAACACCAATTTACACCTGCAAACACCAATGAGACTTTTATCTTCACTCACCATGGGTGTGAATGTGCCACAGAGGTTTAAACACTCTGATGAACTGAGGAGTGACAAAGTATTTTTAAGATATATGTCACCCAGACTCTCTAATGCTACACAATTCACTAACCTGAATGACTGAGAATGTGTGTTTTTACAACCAATATCTTCATTTTAAATTCAACATAAGGGAGTGATGTTAAACAACTGCAGGTTAAGAATGTTTCTGGTGTTGATATAAAAACATGTCCATTCCAATTTAATGAAATGTTTTTTTTATAGTCACTAAAGCCTTTCATTCATGAAATGTCAGTTTTATATCAACTTTTTAAGGAGTCAGATAAGCAGTCAGATAATGTGCATTTAGGAATCTTGGTTTTATACAAGACCAGCTGCTCATACACAGATGAAGTCTGAAGCAGTAATGGGGATTTTATACTGAGTATTCCTATTTGGATCAGAATCTCTAACATGAACAGAAATTCAGACAGAAGCTAAAAGGGAAGACGAGAGAAACTACCTGCTCTCTAGAGCTCCCACCACAAGCGCAATAAGGTAAGAAGGCATGGGCACCTGAGAAAGAACCATATGCATGCACAAGTATACACACACACACACACACACACACACACACACACAGAGAGGAAATAATGTACATGCTACTGTTACGACCCGTACGGTGAAGGAGATGAGCAGGATGCATTTGCAGGGGAAAGTGGTCAGTTTAATAGGAACAAATGAAACAAAACCTTCAAATGAAACTTCACTAAAGCTAAATAAGAAGAGTGATCTGGAAATCACGAGAACAAATCGCACGGTACTAGAAAGGTGATCTAGAAATCACGAGAACAAAGCGCACGGTTAAACACATCTAATCTAAACTATAATAAACTAATACTCCGCCCCGAAGCGGAAACGGAGCGGCGTATTTAAACACTAAGAAATCACATGTCCAAATCGATAACAGCTGAACCCAATACATAAACAAATGAGGAGGCGGAGACATGACAAGAACCAAAACAAACGCACATGTGGAAACACAGGAGGCGGAGACATGACGTAGAACAAAAACATGAGCACATGGCAAAAGTAAACAAAACGTGAGTCCATGAATGAAACGTCCATCGGAGAGTTTCTGAATGGCGCTGGAATGCGTGCAATGGAATGCGGAAGTATGCCACTCGCTCCTCCCTGTTGAGTAGCGAGCGCTAGAGAAGGGAAAACCTAACAGCTACAATGCATCAACATCACGTTTTACCACAGTTTAATCAATAGCATTCAAAATTGCCCGCAGTGATGTGACTTCCGTTCAGCTGAATAAAAACACGAATGTGTTTTGTCGGATAAGTCTTAGAGCCACTAATTAAGATACAAGAGAGGAAGTAAACATTTCAAATAATTAAATCTGAAAAACAGACACTTTTTGGAGAGCATTTCAACAGTTCTTGATTTTAGTATCTGCACATTTTGTGTGACATTGTTAATCCACTAAATAATTGAAGAATAGCACTAATAGCACCAACCAACTAACACTATAATATAGGAACCATAAAAAATTTGCTTATGATCATAAACAGTGAATTTATCATTTCAAAGTGTTGATGTCATTATCATTATTCAGTGCATATTCATTTCATCAATATAGAATTTCATGATCAACTTTTTAATAAATTCATTCTTAATTTGGTGAAAACACAGTAAATCTTAAAGCTTTATTGATCTGCAGACAACTCAAGTGTCACAACTTGAGCAGAAAGAAGAAGTGAAACTGAGAGAGAAAAGCATGTTGGCTAACCGGTTGTCGGAAGCGGTAAATGATTCTGCTGCGGTCACTAGGATCTGGCTCCTGTCCATCACGCACTGCACTCATAAGTGCTATCAGCTCTTTGGGCACTGACACCTATGACACACAAACATAGACGCACACAAACATACAACATACTGACTAAATTAACAAGTCCCCCTTTATCTATGCAAATGTTAATCCTAAAACCAGTCAGTGGAGGATCTGTGATGTGGTGGGGCTGTTTGTCCTCTAAAGGTCCTTAGGATACATGGCATCATGGACTCCAAGAAATACAAGGAGATTTTGAATGAATATCTGGTTACCTCTGCCAAGAAGTTAAACGTAGGTTGTGGTTGGATCTTCCAGCAGGACAAAGTTCCAAAAATGATTCTGTAGTCACTGAATCTCTATGCAGAATCACAATCTCCTTCTGACGGCTTTTGACCTAAACCCCACTGAAAACTGTCGGAAAGAGATTCTGTATTGTAATGGGGTGACAATAATTGTGACGTTTTTATTAAAAACATAGTTAAAATAAACGTATTTAAATATAAGTGTTAGATTTCTTTATACTTTCAGTGAAATTAAGCTAAATAACCACAAGGACATTTAATTCATAACCTGTTTTAGAACACAGCTTTAGGTCTAGGGTTGGACAATATGGCAAAATTGAAAAATAAAAAATGATGGAAGTGCATTAAGAACTGCTAGTTTTCGGCAGCTGTATGTGAGCTTGAGTGTGGTACCTGAGAATAGTAGGTGTGTTTCACTGATGGAGTGTCCTGGCAGGGCAGCACAGACCTGCAGTGAGTAGCCTGTTGGATTAAAGAAAAGATTATAGAGCTTAGTTATGGCAGAGCCACATCACCCTGCAGGTCTTGCCCGGTTTCCCACTGAATCTATGCAGGGTTCAGCCTAGCCAGTACCTGGATGGGAAACCTCCTGGGGAAAAGTAAGGTTGCTGCTGGAAGTGGTATTAGGGACGCCAGCAGGTGGTGCTCTCCCTGTGGTCTGTGTGGATCCTAACGCCCCAGTATAGTGACGGGGACACTATACTGTAAAAAGAGCACCATCTTTCGCATGAGACGTTAAACCGAGGTCCTGACTCTCTGTGGTCATTAAAAATCCCAGGCCACTTCTCGTAAAGAGTAGGGGTATCACCCAGGTGTCCTGGCAAAATTGCCCCATTGGCCCTTGTCTATCATGGCCCCCTAATAATCTCAATCCATGAATTGGCTATATCTCTCCTCTCCACCAATAGCTGGTGTGTGGTGTGCGTTCTGGCGCACTATGGCTGCCGTCACATCATCCAGGTGGATGCTAAACACTGGTGGTGGCTGAGGGGATTTCCCTCCATACTATGTAAAGCGCTTTGAGTGTCTAGAAAAGCACTATATAAATATTATTATTATTATAATTGTGCACAATAGAGAAGAGAGTCATAGGTGTGTGGTTGCATTCGTCTTACATTCAGACTCATTTTAAAAATATGAAAAGTGAATCATGTGCATAGAAAAACTGTATATGGGAAATTAAAAGAGCAATCTGTAATTTCTCAAGTTGTATGTGAGGGGAGTCGCAGTTTAAGTGCTACTAACTGTGTCGAACTGAACTCCTACCCTGACACTATGTATTCATCTTTTAAGGAAAAGGATTAGGACCGAGCAGCTTTGTTTCCAGGCTGAAAAAAATGTAAGCCAAAGCTTTAAAATAAAGAAACTATCCCACAGTGTTGCAGGGCAGTAATGTGAAACATTTGATAAGGTGTTTTAAGGTTAATACACGATTACTACAGCTCTAGAAGTACATTTAAAAATTACAAACTGTACCTTTAAAGATTTTGTTAGCGCATTAGTGGGTTTTTTTTTTTGTTTGTTTGTTTTTGTTTTCATTATGATGGCAAACCATAAAAGGCCTTTCAAGGACACTGCAGTTAGGGTAAATACAGTATAGATGCACTCTTACAGAAATACACCATTAGTGTTATACTCAATTTTAATTACAGGTGTCACCAAAAAACAATACATAGGGGAAATTAACGCTTTTTAGCAAAATGTCTTCCAAGTTTTTTCATAATGAGTTTATATTAGACAAAATATAATTTGACAAAAGAAGAACGTAATGAAATCATTCTCATGGCTGGATCAGGAAGCTGTCTCAAGGTTGTGATGAACATGCAATTACAAGCATAACACCAGATATATTATCACGAGTTCATCATGAGTTTGAGAGACGACTCTGTGTGTGTTTACAAAGAAATGGCAATTATGCACAGGATGTTTTGTAAATAAAGTTACATTTTGCAAAAAGGTGTTAATTTCCCCTATGTATGGAGACTTTTGGGACACCCTGTATATGATTATCTTATGAAGCTAATGGCATTAAGCACTGACCCTCATGCATTCTTGTCACTTGGACACAGATCAATGATAACAGTCATGAAGCAGATGAAGCTGATATACACTTGAGATAACACAGACAGTAGTGTTGAAAGACTAGCTATGCACTTGCAGAAATGTGTGATTCAACCACATCGCTTATGAGTTTTTGTGGTTTCCCTGTAACATGACAAGCTGACATTTTCTTGTCTTATTTACTTATATATTAACTTATTTCCAATGCAAGAAAAAGGGCTCTGTAGTTTCTCAAGCTGCGTTTTGTTTTTGTCCAATTAACTTTAAGAGAGAGAAAGAGAGGCTGGTGAGGAAATAACTATACAGCTGCTAATAACAGAAGTGAGCACGCCTGTTGTGTTTAATGCCTGACATCCTGACCTTACAGGATGAGAGGACATACCTGGCACTGGCTGAAGTACGGGTGCTTTTTCCCAGTGGTTTGTGCAGGAGTGAGCCCCTGAAGAGTTGAAGCCTTTGGCGACGTCTCAAACTCAATCTCCACAATCACATGCTGCCCACTGAACACACAACATCACACATCTGCTGTACATTACACTGTTTAGATCAGAACTACTCATGTACATTAAAGTGGTAATCTCATGTTCACCCATAAATCAACAGTTCAGAACCTTGTAATGACATGGTTCTGACCTTCTTGGCATAAATTAGTTTGAAATGTTATAAATATGGAATTTACATGTTGCTGAATACTACCACCATCTTAATTTACAGAAACCTTTGACACAACGTGTGCATTCTATGTTTCTATGGGCTCTTTCGCCTCTACAGCCTTCGATTAAAAAATAAAATAACACCCACAATAACAGTCCCACTAATAAACTCCCCAAACTACAGCCCTATATGAGCAGACTAAACTACAGAGATGAAGAGTGTGGTGATACCGTGAGAGCTCAAAGGGCAGGCTGATCTCCAGAGGGCTGCCTTTATAACCCTGCTTCTCTCCCAGGCTGAACTCGGCAGCCGGGGATGTCACATCAATCTATATCTATGTGCATTTTATAAGTGTCCATGAGGTTGTTAGAGTAAAATGGTTATCATCTAAATGCACACAGAAAGCTGGCTACTATAAATCAGTTTAAATACAGCCTTACAAAATATAGTTGACACATATTTCAGAAATCTTCGTGAATACTGGGATGTAAAAGTAAGATCAAGCTTGCACTGGTTTATACAAGCAGAGATTGCACCATGCAGAAATCACTCAACTATTAGTATAGTGATCTGTAGCTGTGACACAGAATATCATATAGATATTTCTAACAATATACACTTTACACAACACAGCTTACATTACACACAGCTGCCTGGTTTAATAGAATAGCTTTACAGCTTCGTAGCCTTCGTAGCTAGCTAGCTTTGCCTGGAGGAAAATAATCTATAATAGTAATATAGAGATTTTACCAGATCAGAGACTTTATCCTGCAGCACCTCCACTGTGAGAGCGACCTTCCCTTTCAGCACATGACTGTCGAAGTCTACATGATAATACAGGTTCACATGGCGAGTAACACACTTGGAGAAAGAAGAGAAAGAGCAGGGGTCTGACACACGAGCCATGATCACAGACTACTCAGTGAACACACAGCCAGCTCGGATGCTGAATTTTAACCAACTCACTTTAGTCCATGTGACGGAAGTCGGGCTGTTGCATCACGGGAAATGTATTTTCATAAGTTTCCGGGTTGACCCGTGTAAGGGGGACTGCCCTGGTATTAAAAGAAAATGCAGGGAAATCTGTAACTGTTTAATTAATGCAAAGTCTACACATACAGTCCCCTCCGAAAGTATTGGAACAGCAATTTGTTTTTGCTATACACTGGACATTTGGGTTTCATCAAAAGATGAATATGGACGATAGATCAGAATTTCAGCTTTCATTCCCTGATATTTACGTCTAGATGTGTTAAACAACCGTTATAGCACCGTTAGTGGCACACCACCCAATCGTTATATGAGCAAAAGTATTGGGACAGGCAGTCTTATAGTAAATAATAATATTTGGTTGCTTTGCTTGTATAGAATAATTTATTCAATCAAAGTATAATCCAATGAAGTATAATCAATGTATAAGACATGAGAGAGTATTCATGCATGTTAATCAAGGAAACTAGGACAAATTAATGTAACTCTAGCTTGTGGGAAATCACTGAGCACACATTTCTCACTCCTAGTTTGTGTCTTTTCGAATACAGTTGAGCCTGTCCTCTGTATCTTTTTGCTAGCTTGGTATTTGTTATTCCTTGGCATGCATCCATTATGATTGGGAAGACTTATGAGTGTCTTATTGTTCCAACTGCAGAAGTTAGAACAATACAGAATGTGTACATACGCAAAGGACTGATAAGGCCATCTGTGCAGGAAGATTCTCGTTAGAGAAGAACGTGGGTCAATATCACTATAAAGTGCCTTTGGTGTCCTCATCTGAATCACTCAGTCATCATGAACATAATGAAATTCTGAGGTTTTATTATAAATGGCCAAACATTTGCACACATACAAGTACAATGATAAGTCTCTTGAAATGTGTTTCTCTCATTTTATACCATTTTCTTTGATTGGGTGTATGTGTTTTTGGCATGTCCCTCACACTGCTCAGCTAACTTCAGTGAGTGTAAAAAGTGGAAAAATGACATGAAATTAAAATACTTCTTGAATGTTCTTATTGTCCTCAACAAGTTATTTGATAAAACAAGTCACTTTGATCATTTGTATTCTATTTTCATGATAATATTAAGCATTTTGCACGTGTCCCTGAAATTGCTGTCCACCCTGTCATTATGGGGTAAACGCCACTTTAAGAAACCATCTGATGTACTGATCTGATGTGACATCCCCTCCTCCATTTTGCCTTTCTTCAGTGGAGGTTAAAACATCTGCTGCACACACAGTAAGTATCTACACTTATATTTCCTAATTTTCATCATATTATGTTTGTAGTTGGGTGTTGTCAAGCTTAACATGCCCACCCTGTCATAGTAAAATATTAATTAATATAAAAACTTGTCAGAAATTGAAAATATATATTTTATATACAAACAGTGCACAGTCAGCTTCAACACTGAATCACTTTGCAAACTGCAGGTACACCATGTGTTCATTAAATGCTAACTTTAAACAAAAATGTCCACCCTGTCATTGTCCACTCTGTCATGGAAGGCTTGGTGACAGGGTGGACAATGACAAGGTGGACATTTTTGTCTAAAGTGGTACATGACAGGGAGGACATGTGCATATTTTTTGCCACATTTAGAATTTTTTTCACATATTACAACAGTTATAACACATTATAAAAGTTGATGCTATACATGAGTGGACTATATGAACTTTTGGCAATACCGCTTTCAGCAAGTGTTTTGATGATGATGATGATGATAATTTGATGATATTTTTTTTCCTATGTAATAAAAGATTGTAATCAAAACAAAGTCCATATAATGGATTTCATTGCCTGTTTGAAAAAATACAGCCCTAACAATGTAAATGAATAAGACTAGGCAAGCATAGTTTAGCTGGGTCAATTAAAGGGGGGAAACAGCAGTTTGTAAGGGAAAGTTTTGAATTGTTTTGAAATGTTATTTTTATTCAAGGAATGAGCCTAAGTGGAGCTGAGATAGCAAGGAGATATAGGGAACGTCATGATGCTGACCCAGAGAGAAGAAGATAGTACCTTGAGAAAGAGAGGGGAAAATGGAAAAAAGACAGCGAAAAGAAGGGTATTAATGAGCTCAGCGAGAGAGAGAAAAGGGCGAAAAGAAAGAAATGGAAGGAGGCAAAAAGGCAAGCCAGGGCCAGAGCCAGAGCAAGTGCTTTGCTACAGTCAGGGACACCACCCAAGTCTCTTAATATTCCTGAAACTCCTGAAAATCAGCCTGAGCCAGGCCCCTCCAGGTTAGGACATGGAAGTTTAGATACAAAATTCATTAGAAAGTTTAGATTTATTTGAAGGACAATTATCAACTGTTTATTTTCCCATTAATTGATATATTGATAACTATCTCCATAAAATCTTACTAAAAATCCTAACAAATATTTTGTGTCTTAGGCAACGGCGTCAAGGGGAATGGATTCATTTTGGACCGCACCCGCTTTAAGCTTCAGGAGGTCACTCTCACTGATGTTCCACTTTCATCTGATAAGTCCAAAGCATGTGGAAAGACACAAGATATCCAGATGAGACCAGAAATGATTGAGTCAAAGCACATCGGAGAGTGGTGCGTTGTGAATTATGACAATGAAGGCTACCCAGGTGTCGTCATGGGCGTGAACGGGCACAGTGTGAAAGGCAAGTGTTTGCACCGCAATGGCACAAACAAGTTCTTTTGGCCAGGTCCCCGGGAGGACATCAGATGGTACCCTGATTGGCAGATACTTTGCCTAATGCCAGAACCACAAGCTCTGAACAGGCGCTCTCTACAGATTGATCTGTCTGTTTGGAGGTATGTGGAAGATCAATTACAGTGATGCAGAAAATGAATTCCTGAAATCATTATTTATATTGCTTAAGGGTTTCTTGTTGTTCCTGTTGTTTCTCTGATGTTCCTGTTCTCTTCTAGTTCACCAATTGAAGCATTTGTCCACCCTGCCATCTTGTTGTCCACCCTGTCATCTTCAACTTTTATGAAAATAAACAAATAATTTTAACAAGGTAGCAAAACCTTGTGTGTGATTTCTTAATAAACAAATGAGGGCCAGTTAGTATTGTTTGAAAGTTTGACCAAATATCTTTGTTGTTAGATTTTATTTAGAAAAGAACATGCAACTATCACATATTTTATTGGGCAATAAATATTTTGGCAGCAATTTCAAAAGACTTTTCCCATTAACTAAAATGTTTTGTTGGGAAAGGGACACATTATTTTTTCTGCAAATCTATATTTTATAATCACTATGCAATGAAAATGTATTTATTCTACTTTGAATTTGTCCATGACAGGGTTGACATCTTTTGTGGTTTGCTCGTACACTGTCTGCTTGCAGTTAATTTATAAAAAAAAAAGTGCTGGAGCTTGACCAACATGCATTTCTAACCTCCTAAGGTCTCCTTAATACAACAAATATGAAGTTAAATGGAAAATCTCAGATTTTTATTTTGGAAATTGTGAAGTCTCAAAGGCACTTTATGCTGATTTTGACCCACACGCATGTGTGTTAGTTGGCTAAAATACTTCCTTTATACTCTTATCACATAGCAGAGAGATGAGCAATAGAGAGTCTTTGTTCTGAAAGTTTAGAGAAGAATGTACCGAGATTGAGTCAGTTAGTTGTTCTGCAGATCAGCTAAGACTTTGTTGCTTTTATAATAAAGTCTATTTTTTGGCATCAAGACCCCAAGAGTGTTTTTTTTTGATTGTTTGTTTGTTTGTTTTTTGAAGAAGAAGAAGAATCAGATTCTTCCACACTTACAATAACTGCATCAGGCTGGTGACCCACTGACCTCATCAAAGTGTTGCATTCTTCTTTTGTGATGCTCAAACCAAGAGTAGACATTCAGAGCTATTAAGTATTTAAACAATCAATCTAACAGGACACACCTGGACAACAAGAAATACCTGTGAGTCGTGTGTTCCAATATTTTTGATCACTCGAAATATGAGTGGGTTCAAACAAAATGTTATAAGTTGTTTAACACATCTAGATGTATATATCAGGAAATTAAATCTGAAATTCGGATCCAACGTCTCATATTCATCTTTTGATCTCAAACTCAAATGTGTTCAGTGTATAGCAAAAACACAAGATCACGTGAGAGCGGGGATGGCTAGTAGGGCTAAACCCCCTCTCTTTCAAAGATAGAAATACATCAGTACAGGCAGCAGTGGAAAAAGTACCGAGAGAATGTACTTGAAGTAGAAGTATGTTACTGTGTCAAAGTCTTACTCAGTTAATTGTAGAACATGGAGCCAAAAATCTACTTGAGTGAAAGTCAAAAAGTATCTCCATTTAAACATACTCAGATATACAAATCTCCGTTTAAACATACTCAAGTATTCAATTATTAATATTTACAGACATTAATATTTACTTATTTTAAATGGGTGTGAGAGTGGTGGTATCTCAGACGTTGGACTTCTGGCTGGAAGATCATGAGTTCAAATCCCAGCACTGCCAAGCTGCCCTGAGCAAGACCCTTAACCCTCAACTGCTCAGTTGTATAAATGAGATAAAGTTGCTCTGTGTAAGGGTGTCTGCCCAATAGCATAAATGTAGCTAGTTATTTAATTTAAAAAAATTAATAAATTTTAAGTGAAAACACAACTGATTAGTATAGCAACTGGGCAAGAGAAAAATAGTGAAAACCATCTCATGGCATTTGAGAATTTTTATTTTATTATTATTATTTTTTTTACATGTACTTCAAATGAGAAAATGAAAATGTGAGGAGTAACAACTGTTATTTTCTCTTGAAAATTTACTTGAGTAAAGTACAAATCTTCCATAATAGTATTTAAGTACCGTAGAAAATACAATTACTCAAGGATTTTCCACCTCTTTATAAAATGTTTCCATGTCAGGTAAGACATGGCTGTTAAGAAATGTCTTAAGGGTGAATATTTTGATATTTGTGGAGTCAAGCACAACAGCACCACTGATGATCATAAGAAAAAATACAAAAATCTTTCAAAAATAGAGTGATATGAAGAAAGTGAAGCTGATTTCTTTCTAGCCCACACTGAGTATTTCACTTGAGAAGGTGAGCGTGAGGTACAGTCATGGGTGTAATGAACATAAACAAGGTGGACACACAACAGTTCTTTAAGTTTTATGTTTTTTTATTATTTGTTTGTTTGAACATGATTATAACTTTTCTGTTTAAATTATCTAGTAGAGTATTACGGGTTTAAAACATTTGAACACTAGGTGTGGTGTGTGTGTGCGTGTGTGTGCGTGTGTGTGTGTGTGTATCTATCTATCTAGACCTGAATGTTAAATTCATTAATCATGTTTATGAACACATTGGCAATTCTACTGACGTCTTTGATGCATTGCATTCCTACACATGAACAGTGCCTATAATTTTTTTTTTTAAATTGGTGATATTTTGAAACATTCAACATTTATATGACAGTTTTGAGTATTAAAAAACATCTGAGACTTGGTGTAATGGTTAGATGACAACAAAAACAAATGAGAATTTCATACTGTACAGTGTTTATTGTACTGTGAAATAAATGGGCTTAACTGATTAAGGTTTTGTACCCTAGATTTGTGAATTAAAGTGAGCCAGTCATTTGTATGGACTTCTCTCACATCTCACAGAAGAAAAGTGTGATTGTCGCCCTATTGTGGTCAAACTTATGAATAAAGCCTCAATGCACTTTTTTTTTTTTTTTTTAATCACACAAGCCCAGCCAGGTTTTACTGACTGTCACTCATAGACAAATATCATTAAGGACACATTTTTTTATTCTTAATATGTGGGCCAACAGTGCATTTTAATTTTAATATCATCCAAAGACTAGTTTTTTTTTTTTTTTTTAAAGACTAATTTTATAAAGTTTCAGTACAAAAAATCAGCTGGGAAAGATTGATTTTGATGTCTGTTGTTTTAAAAGAAATGACCCAATTCACCAGTAGTGTTTTGCCTTAAGAGGTGTTCAGATCAATGAATAAACTGAAATATTATATGTTGTGCAGTATACCAATAATTCATTCACCTTTGAAATGTATTCTTTTCCATCTTAAATAATTTAGTTAATGTAAAAGTTGTAGGATAAATATGATAACGTTATGAGTTATTTCATTTTGGCTTCATGCAGCTTGTTTGTGTAAGATAATTGTGGCCCTGGCTGTTTGCAATCTAAGCGTCAGAAACATGTTTGTGCACACATTATATTAATTATGTCTACGTTAAAATGTATTCCCATTCAGGAAAAAACAATTATTTATGCCCAAAGACTACCGAACTGACCACGTGACATTGCCAAACACACTCCTAAACGTCTCAGCGATTTACTTTTTTCATTTTCATAATCCATGATAAAATATGAGCATATGAGCCATGGTAAAAAAAAAACAAAAAAAAAAAAACTGTTGATTGCGTCGTGATTGCGCATTTTTTTCTGGAATAGCTCCGGAATGTGATATCACAGAAGCATTCTCATTCTGCCCTAGAAATATCTGGAAACAACGCGAAGCTTTCATACCACCACTGTTTGCTGATTGCTGTGTTTTGAACGTGCTCTGAACAGTAGTAGGCAAATATGCAAGATTTCCTTGGTTTATTTCGCTCTGGAGTAGCGGATGTTATGCTGCGCCACCTGCCGTGTACCGCCGGAGTTGCAGCCACAGCCGTGGGCATCGCTTATTACGTTAACAAGCGTGGCTATGGGGAGAAGAGAACTGTGGCCGAAGGTTAGCTAATTTCTTTTTCTTGTTTCTTAGTCCAGTCTTAGACATGTATATAGTTAACATCAGTTAACTATATTTACTACCGAAGCTGTGGGGCAAAAAAACTGCTGGGCTTCAGGCAGGAAAAACGTTTGAATAGGTCTGCTATAGAGATACACCAGGATCAGAACTGGAAAATACATCTTGTCTGAAAGTCAAAATATATATAATAAGTAGCTTATTTTATTCAAACTCTGGTGATTATGTGACGATGTTATGCCATGGCTTTTTGTATTTAGACCCAGTGCAGGATCAAGCCAGGGAACTGGTTGTGGACCAGTCCATGGAGGCTTCTCAGGACCAGGCCATAGAGCATCCTGAGTCTCCGCCCACAGCACATCCTCGTGCTTGCTGCAGTGCTCCTGAGGTAAAGCTAAACACATTTGTTATGCTCCTAACATTAAAATTTAATATATACATATACAAATAAATGTATATATATATATATATATATATATATATATATATATATATATATATATATATATATATATATATATATATATATATATATATATATATATATATATATATATGTATATATACACACACACACACACACACATTTGATCATCTTTAAAACAGTGCCTATTAATGAAGTTGATATACTTGAAAAAACCACAAGGAAAATTTGCTTTATCAATCATTTATTCAACAGAAATATCAATAGATGTGATATTCTTCTGTGGAAACAGTAAGTACACCCTTGGGCTCAGAAGCTAGTATTACCTCCTTTAGGAAGCAGAAATAACATGTTGTAGGCGTTTTGCATAATTGTCCACCAGGCTTGCTGGAATTTTTGACCACTCTTCCATGCAATATTCTTTCTTTTTGAGCCATTCCTTGGTGGATTTGCTAGTGTGCTTAAAATCATTATCCTGTTGAAAGGTCCACTTTTGGTTCAAATTCAGCTTTCGAACAGATGGCATCACACTATCTTCAAGCACTCTTTGATATGATGCAGAACTCGTGGTTGAATCAATGAATGCAAGCTCTCCAGTCCCTGAGGCAGTGAAGCAACCCCAAGCCACAACATTTCCAGCACTGTGCTACACAGTTGGTATGAGGTGCTTCTCCTGAAAAGCTGTCTTTGGCCTGCGCCAAGCATGTCTGCTGTTACTGTGGCCAAACAACTCTATATTTGATTCGTCTGTCCAGAGCACATTATTCCAAAAGGCCTGGTCTTTGCCTATATGCTCATTATCAAAATGTATTCTTGCAAAGACTTTTTCATGGCATGTCTCACATGCAGGTCAAATATTTCAATCTCTTTCTGATTGTAGAAGCATGCACTTTGACACCAGCAGTTGCAAGACTTAGGTGAATTTTGGGTTTCTTGGAGACCTCTTTTTGCATCAGACAGACTGCCCTTGGCCTGAATTTGCTGGGACGGCCAGTCCTGGGCAAATTGGCAGTCCTTTGAAATCTGTGCCATTTGCAGATTATTTTCCTTACAGTGGAATGATTTATTTCAAATAATTTGGAGATCTTTTTAAATCCTTTGCCAGACTCATAGGCATCCACAACCTTTTTTTCTGAAGGCCTTACAGAACTCTTTAGATCTTGGCATAATGACACCACACACCTCAATAGCAAAGGGAACACCAGACACTAGATATGAGAGGGGTATAAATAAGACAGATTCCACCTGGACTCCCTAAGCAGGTTCTAATTACTGGCACCCAATCTTGACCTGATTCTAATTATATGGATTTGAAGGTATGATAAATGTAGGGGTGTACTTACTTTTTCCATGTGGCTGGTCTGTTTTTTTTTTTGTTTGTTTGTTTTGTTTTTTGTGTTTTATTTAAATTGTGAAAATTACTACAAAATGTCAATTTTATGTGTCATTTGATAGAGTGTATCGCCTTTATTAATGGCCACTGTTCAAAGAGGATCAAGTGATTGCTTGTCCAAATATGTAAAAAAAAAAAAAAAGAAAAGAAAAAAGAAAAGCAACAATTTCCATGGGGTGTACTTATTTTTTCCACATGACTGTGTGTGTATATATATCGTAAAGTCATAAATTTGTGTTTGTGTTAATTCTTGTTACATACTTATTGGAAACTTTGTCCTTTGGTCCCTAAAACATTTTAGGTTTCCACATGACCTTATGTGTGTGTGTGTGTGTGTGTGGAGAGATGAATAGGTAGATAGATAGGTAGTCTATTAATGTCAGCAGAGTTGCAGATAGTGACTGTAGTTAATATTTACAGCATTAATACTGTATTGTTTCTTTACACTAATGACACTTTGTACTATATTTTTAAAAAGATGGCAAATCTGTATTTTTATAGGATTACATATTGGTAAAAAGTATATTACTGTAAAATGTCACCCAAAATCTGATTATAAAATTGGATAAACTCAACAGCATTTGGATGATGCATTTCAGGATTCTCAGTCTGAGGCTGAGGAGAAAATTCAGATGCTTGTAGCATCCAATGCTCAGCTCGAAGATAGAGTGAGGGAGCTGGAGAGCCTGCTTTGCGAGGCGCACAGGAAGTGTGAGGCCAAAACCTCGGTATGTGAAGTACAAAATACAAAGTACAAAACAAACTGTTTCAAGTTTTCATAATTTTATCCCTGACTGAACATACACATTTAAGCCTTTGTGGTCCCCATGTCCTTAATTGTACTTGAATAAAACTCACTGTATTTTGAAATGACACATATTAACTGAAACGAAATGGTCCATTAAGCGCTCAAGTTTTTGCTGTATGGCTGTGTGTGGAAAAAAAATATGTATTGTGAGGCAGAAAAGTAAACACAAAGTAAACACAGTATTTCCGGACATTTCAAAGACATGGACATTTAGTACTAATAGTGTAATGATAATACCTAAAATTTATCCTGGGAATACTGGGCTTGAGGTGGGAATTCACCCCAGTTTGAATGCCAGTTCATCACAGGGCACCAGGCAAACACTTTACACACTTATTCACACCTAGGGGCAATATATTGCAGTGCGGTGCATCATGTCATATGGACAACAATTTAAAAAAATCTTGACAACCCAGTATACCAGGTTTAATGACATCACAGCATCTGTTTACTTCACATTTTCAAAAAGTAGAATGAAAGTGGTCTACTGTAAACGTGAACATTAAGCACTCAGTTTTGAACCTCTTTTGCTCCATGTCTGTGATGTAGGAGTGCGAGAGAGAGCAGGAGGCTCACACAGTTCTGCAGCTCAAATATGATGAGATGAAGGAGATGTTCACTCACAAAGAGAAGTTACTGAAGGTAAACTTTGCTTCTCATGAAACCACGAGTGCTGTTGTGAACAGTGTGTGTGTGTGTGTGTGTGTGTGTGTGTGTGTATGAGAGAGAGAGAGAGAGAGAGTATTCTTGTTTTTAGGCTATTGTGAACAGTGTGTGTGTGTGCGCTATTGTGAACAGTGTGCGTGTGTCTATGTTCTTTTTTTTCTTAAATTTTGGTTAAGTTTTATCCTTTTTTCCCCAAAATGTTAAAAGTATATGAGTGTGTGTGTGTGCATAAAAGTAAATAAAGTTGATAAGCCTTGTTTGTTGAACTTCCAGGTGTCACTGGCTGACGCCGAGCAAAGAAATGAAAAGGCTTGGGAGTCCACGATTCAACTGGAGAGAGAGAATTCTGACCTGATGCAGCAAGTGCAACAACTGCGTGCATCAGTGCAGGAGATGGGGGAACAGCTCTTCCAGACTCACATGGAATGTGACGAGCTAACGAAGGTAAGCGAGAAAAACCTTGCATTAAGCAGTTCCTTAAGAAATAATGTTCATGCTGCATGTTGACTTGCACCACAGGCTATACGTACTTATATGTATATGTATCAAATTGAATATTTTAAGCTGATTTTTTATTGAATGGAAGTGAACTATTGCAGACGTGACAATTAAGCATTCAAGTTTGAACCTGCTATAGCTAAACCATATTTATTGTCCACCCTGGCTGCTGTGTAATTATTAAGGGTGTAGCAATATACTTCAGTCGCAATTCAATTCAATTCACGATACTGTCTTCACGATTCTATTCAATTTGAACAAAATTTTAATGAAGAAAAGTTATGATTGAAAAGACTTCTTTTTATTTCTAAATCATAAAAAATGCTAAACAGTGTGCATTTTCATCTCTATAATTTATAATACTAAGTAATGTTTAAAAAATCCTATTAACAGAGGTTAAATATTGTAAACAAAATGTACTACAAGTTTGTCATATCCTAAAAATAAATAAACAAATGTATAAGTTCTCTCAAATACTTGATTGAAGAAACAAAGTCTCTGACCTGGTGAGAAATGATTGATTGAACATAATGACCTCTTTAGCAGCCCCTGAGGCATCATTTTAACTGGGAACTAGAACTTCAACGTCAGCTAAAATGCCTGTTTTTCAAAACCTCTGAGTTCTATGACGTGAATTGAACAGTCCCATGATGCACATCGTCACATTATTACAGCGTGATGCATCATGTCATTATGCATCGTTACACCCCTAATAAATATGGACAACAATTTTAAAAATCTTGACAACCCAATATTCCAGATTTAATGACATCACAGCATCTGTTTACTTCACATTTTCAAAAAGTAGAATGAAAGTGGTCTACTGCAAATGTGAACATTAAGCACTCAGTTTTGAACCTCTTTTGCTCCATGGCTGTGATGTAGGACTGTGAGAGAGAGCAGGAGTCTCATAGAGTTCTGCAGTTTAAGTATGATGAGATGCAGGAGATGTTCACTCACAAAGAGGAGTTATTGAAGGTAAACTTTGCTTCTCATGAAACCATGAGTGCTATTGTGAACAGTGTGTGTGTGTGTGTGTGTGTGTGTTCTTTTTTTCTTTAAATTTTGGTGACGTTTTATCCTTTTTTCCCCAAAATGTTAAAAGTATATGAGTGTGTGTGTGCATAAAAGTAAATAAAGTTGATAAGCCTTGTTTGTTGAACTTCCAGGTGTCACTGGCTGACGCCGAGCAAAGAAATGAAAAGGCTTGGGAGTCCACGATTCAACTGGAGAGAGAGAATTCTGACCTGATGCAGCAAGTGCAACGACTGCGTGCATCAGTGCAGGAGATGGGGGAACAGCTCTTCCAGACTCACATGGAATGTGACGAGCTAACGAAGGTAAGCGAGAAAAGCCTTGCATTAAGCGGTTCCTTAAGAAATAATGTTCATGCTGCATGTTGACTTGCACCACAGGCTATATGTACTTATATGAATTTGTATCAAATTGAATATTTTAAGCTGATTTTTTATTGAATGGAAGTGAACTATTGCAGACGTGACAATTAAGCATTCAAGTTTGAACCTGCTATAGCTAAACCATATTTATTGTCCACCCTGGCTGCTGTGTAATTATTAAGGGTGTAGCAATATACTTCAGTTGCAATTCAATTCAATTCACAATACTGTCTTCACGATTCTATTCAATTCGAACAAAATTTGAATGAAGAAAAGTTATGACTGAAAAGACTCCTTTTTATTTCTAAATCATAAAAAATGCTAAACAGTGTGCATTTTCATCTCTATAATTTATAATACTAAGTAATTTTTTTAAAATCCTATTAACAGAGGTTAAATATTGTAAACAAAATGTACTACAGGTTCATCATATCCTAAAAAGAAATAAACAAATGTATAAGTTCTCTCAAATACTTGATTGAAGAAACAAAGTCTCTGACCTGGTGAAAAATGATTGATTGAACATAATGACCTCTTTAGCAGCCCCTGAGGCATCATTTTAACTGGGAACTAGAACTTCAACGTCAGCTAAAATGCCTGTTTTTCACAACCTCTGAGTTCTATGACGCGAATTGAACAGTCCTATGATGCACATCGTCACATTATTACAGCGTGATGCATCATGTCGTTATGCATCGTTACACCCCTAATAAATATGGACAACAATTTTAAAAATCTTGACAACCCAATATTCCAAGTTTAATGACATCACAGCATCTGTTTACTTCACATTTTCAAAAAGTAGAATGAAAGTGGTCTATTGCAAATGTGAACATTAAGCACTCAGTTTTGAACCTCTTTTGTTCCATGGCTGTGATGTAGGACTGTGAGAGAGAGCAGGAGTCTCACAGAGTTCTGCAGTTCAAGTATGATGAGATGGAGGAGATGTTCACTCACAAAGAGGAGTTATTGAAGGTAAACTTTGCTTCTCATGAAACCATGAGTGCTATTGTGAACAGTGTGTGTGTGTTCTTTTTTTTTCTTAAATTTTGGTTAAGTTTTATCCTTTTTTCCCCAAAACATTAAAAGTATATGAGTGTGTGTGTGCATAAAAGTAAATAAAGTTGATAAGCATTGTTTGTTGAACTTCCAGGTGTCACTGGCTGACGCTGAACAAAGAAATGAAAAGGCTTGGGAGTCTATCATTCAACTGGAGAGAGAGAATTCTGACCTGATGCAGCTAGTAAAAAGACTGCGTGCATCAGTGCAGGAGATGGGGGAACAGCTCTTCCAGACTCACATGGAATGTGACGAGCTAACGAAGGTAAGCGAGAAAAGCCTTGCATTA
This sequence comes from Cranoglanis bouderius, assembly GCA_023630585.1. Classification (NCBI taxonomy): domain Eukaryota; kingdom Metazoa; phylum Chordata; class Actinopteri; order Siluriformes; family Cranoglanididae; genus Cranoglanis; species Cranoglanis bouderius. The sequence continues at coordinate 22,643,029 of CM042538.1, forward strand.
AGCAGTTTCTTAAGAAATAATGTTCATGCTGCATGATGACTTGCACCACAGGCTATATGCACTTATATGTATATGTATCAAATTGAATATTTTAAGCTGATTTTTTACTGAATGGAAATGAACTATTGCAGATGTAAACTTTTAGCACTCGATTTTGAACCTTTTTTGCTTCATGTTTGTGTTTTAGGAGCGTGAACAACAGTGGCAGACTCACAGCGGCAGCCCTCCTGTCCAAGTGTGAAAAATGAAGAAGATAAAACATTCAATAAAATTGTGTACATTTCATGTTTTATTGTCGTGTGTCTTTCCATGTTTTTTCCAAAAGGGGTCCGCCTATGAGCATTGCCCCAGCAAAGATATTTAGTTTCCATGGACTACTCTATGATATCACAGGGGTGCAAAGAGACCCGTAGAGCTCTGGTGTGAGGAGCTGATGGAATTCTACCTAGCCCTCAAATTCTTCTTTTCTAAAACACAGCCAGGTGCTGGGCTAATCGAACACAAAGGGTCCGCCAGGGACTGGAAGATGTTAATTAGATCATCACATTTAAGAAGAAACTGGCCCACTGAGTGGTGGATATCAACTCTTCAGTCTACAGGCAGGTCAGACAACCTGCCCATGCAGTGGCAGGGTGAGTCCGGTTATCCAGGTATAAATGAGTGTAACTTATAGACTCTTGCCTTAAGTGACATTTGTTTTATTATCCACTGCATTTTATATACTGTATGATCAACAGACACTCATAAGTACACTAAGGGTGAGTAAATATGCCTTACTAACTGAAACATTTCACTCCTTTTATGCATGTTTCGTGCAACATTAGTGACAATGTTTGCACTAACCATCACTAACCAATAAGACCAAAATAGAATTTTTGTTTTAAATGAGAAGCGTTATGTATGGAGAAAGAAAAACATTGCATTCCAGCATAAGAACCTTATCCCATCTGTGAAACATGGTGGTGGTAGTGTCGTGGTTTGTTCCTTTTTTGCTGCATCTGGGCCGGGATGACTTGCCAGCATTGATGGAACAATGAATTCTGATTTATACCAGCACATTCTAATGCAAAATGTCATGACAACTGTCCATGAACTGAATCTCAAGAGAAATTTTTTCATGCAGCAAGACAACAACCCTACGCACACAAGTCATTATATCAAAGAATGGTTAAAGAAGAATAAAGTTAATGTTTTGGAATGGCCAAGTCAAAGTCATAGAACTGTTGTGGAAGGATTGAAGCAAGCAGTTCATGTGAGGAAACCCACCAACATCCCAGAGCTGAAGTTGTTCTGTACTAAGGAATGGGCTAAAATTTTTCATCAGTGAAAATCTGGTAATGTTTTAGATCATATTTATGCAGAAATATAGAAAATTCTAAAGGGTTCATAAACTTTCAAGCACTACTGTATCAGTGGGCCTTGACCTAATGATTTTCAGCCCTAAAAACTACAGGTTTCAGAAAAACAGACCCCTTTTTAAGTTTTAGTTTGCTTACGATTTCTTTCTTTTTTTCCCAGCTTTATATTCTGTAATTGACACAAATAGAATGGCCTAACAGTTCCTGGACAGTGAGTGACCGTGAAGTAAGATTATTTTGCTAATTAGAAGGCAGAGTAACATTTCATTGAATTATTTCAGGCTAAGAAAAAACAGTCACCGTCCAAAATGTCGCAAAACCTTACCCACTTTATAGGAAAGAATGGCATGGAGTCGTTTGGGAGTCAAATGTTCCAACTCACTGAAAAGAGTCAGAATTCTCCTCAGTGGTCACTAAACACAGACAATGAACTCATACAGTCTAGATGATTATGATCATTATGATTATTTATAAATTATTATTTATAAACAAATTTACTTTGGATCTAGTAAAAATTAGTAAGAAATGTTATGTTAATAAATTATTATTTTTTTTATACAGCAGAGGATATTTTGAATGAACATTAAATTATGGCATTAGGGATCATGCACACACTCAGAAGCACTGATCACTTTTGTTTTGGTGCATGTACAACCCCAATTCCGAAAAAGTTGGGACAGTATGGAAAATGCAAAAAAAAATCATTTTTTTTCAAATTGTCATTTGAAAATTCAATTCACCCTGTAATATATTGAAAACACATTATTAACACATCATTTGATGTTTTACTTTGTGAATTTATTTTTGAAAATGTACACTCATTTCAAATATGATGACTGCAACACACTCCAAAAAAGTTGGGACAGTTGACTGTTTATCACTGTGTAACCTCAACTTTTCTTTTAATAACACTTAAACGTTTGGGCACTGAAGACACCAGTTGGTTAACTTTAGCAAGTGGAATTTTCCGCATTCATCCATTATGCATTTCTTCAACTGCACAACTTTACAGGGCCTTTGTTGCGTTATTTTGGCTGCAGGACTGAATCTCTATTAATAATAATAATAATAATAATAATAATAATAATAATAATTATTATTATTATTATTATTATAGTTGTTGTTGTTGACATTTTATTAGCATATTATTTTAAATTAGTTTCAATAATTTTCATAATTTGCATATACCCCCTTTATTTTGTTAGATGAACTGCTCATTGTTAGCATTAGCCAGCTCAGTAATAAGATGAACCAGAATGAACATTTTATGAAGAAATGAATTTTTAATTTCTGCAGATTTGGTCCTGAGGAGCAGAGCTCCTGAAACAGTACAAAAGAATCCAGCTTACTTAGTGCAAAATAAAGAAAAACATTTTTATTCTCTAATTTTAAAAAAAAAGGTCTTGTCAGTTTCTCAGAGGAGAGTGCTTAATAGCTGGATTATTTTTGCTCATTTGAGCTGAGCTGCTGTATATGAGGCTTTGGAGAAGAAATTGTTGCAGAGCAGGTTTAACTGTAGAGAGTAATATTGTACTCACTGAGCTGGTTAGACAACAAGCTTCCGTTATTATGCACGCCTAAAGCAAAACAGTTCCTTAAAAAAGAGAAAAGAAGAAGAAAACAGCTGAATACTGCTTTATGTGCATATCCTTCAAGTCTATGTTCTCTGCGGTGGTACCATTTAAAAAAGCCACAGAAATGTATCTAAACAATAAAGCAAGCTAACACTTAAAGGTTTCTGGTGATGATAGATAGATAGATAGATAGATAGATAGATAGATAGATAGATAGATAGATAGATAGATAGATAGATAGATAGATAGAGCAAATATCTATCCTAATATAAATAATATGGCAGGACAAGAGACAAACATGCTGGAGTTTGGTTTGTCACATGGCTTGCTTTTTTCAGATCCTCCGCTAGATGTCGCACTCTGAGTGGAAATGAACGTGAGCTCATAATTGGTCCGGTTTTAATTGCTTGCATGTGTCCTCCACATCTCCCTACAACCACGTCCTCAAGGGCGGAGAAACTCATTACCATCCAGGGCGCTTTCTTCCAGACTCTCTGAGGGAACTGGACGAGACGTGGACTACATGCGAGACACAAAGAGACAGTGATAAATAAGTAGGGAAGCATAGAGCTGGTCGCATGTGCGTGTGTGTTTGGTGGGTAATAGCTTCCCATCACTTAGAGGATATCCCTCCAGGAAACTAGAAGATGGTCCCACTCCCCGGTGGATCGTTCATTTCTCAACCTGACAAGCAGCAAACTGTACGAGAGAGAGAGAGAGAGAGAGAGAGAGAGATAGAGACTTTTTCATGGTTTAAATTTAGAGTTGCAGATACAAGTTGTGCTAGGCTACATTTTATGTTATGTATTATGGTTAGTCCACTAGATGTATTTAATTAATCAAACTGAACTGAATTAAATTTACTAAAGGTTATGAGACAATAATAATTCAGTAATAATAAGTCAGTAATAATCAAAATATTAGGACAAATTATACCAGTGCTACATATTTATAATTTTCTGTTAACACGAAACGTTTTCAAATACAAAAGGAATCAAATAAAAATTATTTTTATGCATCAGGCATCATGGTTTCAACACGGTTCGATGTGATATTGTCAAAGACAAATAAAGAACACGCACACACACACACACACACACACACACGCACATACACGCGTACACGAAGGAAGGAACACGCGCTCCTCCCAGCGGTCCTGGCAGGAAGGTGGTGACGTCAGTCGGAGCAGCGGCTATGGGCACAGATTCGGGTTACAATATTGCTGTGTGTGTGTGTGTGTGTGTGTGTGTGTGTGTTGGCCCTCGGTGGGCCGGGCGTGAGGAGAGAGGAGGAAAAGCGTGTTTACACAGACGGCCGAGCGCCTGGGGAACAGAGCAGGAGAGGAAGTGAGCCGGCTCTCTGTCTGCCTGCCCCAACTTCCTGCTCAGAGAGAGAGAGAGAGAGAGAGAGAGAGAGAGAGAAACACTCAGGATCCCATTACAGTCGGACTGTGCTGCCGAGACGGCCGACAGCATGGAAAAACAGGGCATTTTACGGAATTCTTTTTAACACATTAAAAGGACGGGGGAAAAGCAGCCATCTCGCGCGGGTATGTCACATACAGTTTCTGTAACACGTATTTACCTTGATAAATGTGATTAAATAACAGATGCTAATATGCATTATATCTTTGTATGAGAACAAATTGTGAGAAACTGAAGTATGAAAACCAGACAGGGAATATTGAATACTTCTGGATAACTGGAAGAAATGTTCTGTACTGTGTTGTGTGTTGTGTGAATATGATTATAGAGCAGTGTGTGTAAGTTTGCTGGCTAAATGACGAGCTTGTGTTTGGCTGTACTTTGACAGTGAGCGCTAAGTGTCAGACTTTACTGTTTTTACGCCTGGAAATATTGAACGCACGCGCCTTGCTCGTTTTTTTTTTTTTTTTTTTTTTTTTTGCAAGTCTTTAAGCCAGTGAAGGAAAGCAGAAGCCAAAAAATGTACATCTGGCTCTTTAAAAGCACCAGCGGAGTTTCTGGTTTGTCTGGAAACAGCAGCAGCAGCGGCAGACTAATTGCCATGCGCTTCCGGATAGAAACTGGCAGCAGCACAGCGTCTTGAAAATGAGTCACCGGGACCAACAAAGAAACTTCAGTGCGCAGCAGGGCCGATCTGCCTTTTCCCTTGCTTCATCTGACTGTCTGGGTCACTCCTGGTGCACACTTGGTCTCTGGTCAGTTTAATTTCACTCAGACAAAGTGGCTGGCCAAGGCACTTCTGATTGCATGGTTTCAGGTTATATCAGGGATGACCAACTGTGGTCTGATTTCCCTGCTCACACACCTGATTCAAGGTGTAGTAGGTGTGGACTGCATTGGTCCACAGAATCTCTGAGATAAGTGTTCCTGAAGAGTAGTGGGTAAAGAAGTGTTCTGAATGGCCCTCTCTTGGAGCAGGCTGCTGAATTTTTCCACTGTGAGCAGGAAGAGGCGCGCGTTTAGTCATGGCTCAGTCATGTCTGCACACAGCAACTAATCTCATTACGGGTTTCCGTTCGCGCTGTGGCTGAGGGACAGGCATAGAGTTTGGCTCCTATAAACTGTTGTGTGCTCACAGCCATTAAAGCCAACCACTGGGGCTTCTAGTGTTTACATCATCTATATGCATATGTAAAAGCTGTATAAACCTTTTTCCAATCAGTGGGGGTTTTGGTCCACTTGAGCATGCACTGTCCACATCCTGGAGTGCACCACCTGGTGTGTATACTCATCCCAGTTTTACCCTGGGGAAATGTGCAATGTTTTTTGAGTGTTGCTTGTGTTTTCTTTCTTAACTAGCATTCCCCATTTACTACTTGGACTCCTCTGAGCATATGAAGGGGAGTGGGGTGAAGCATTTGAACTTGGGAGTTGCTTACATCTAGACAAAAGTTCTTCTGCACATAACCTTTTGTGTCCCAACATTGGATAAAGACGAAAAAGTGACATTCCTGCATGTTTTACCTATTCAAATTCATTTTCATTAGCTTTTAACACTTGCTGAGGATAATTAAGGTTAATGCATTAAATGAAGGATTTAATGGTGTTAATTGATCTGTTCACTCTTAGGCATCATTGTTTATCACTAGCAAAGCAAATACATGATGAATGAATAATGGCACAGTAGTCATTTCTTTGTAGTGTTTGTTGTGAACCTGCATCTATGGATGAGTCATTTGCTTGGCCCTATAATAGGTTAAAAGGAAATCTTTCATTTGTGCCGTATGTCTGTGCCGTCCCACTGTCCCCACGTTTCCGGCTGGCTCCCTGCAGCAGGAATTCCTACCTTTCAGTTTGGGAGCGGCATTCCCAGGAAGACGCCTTTCAAAGGAGAATTGGAGGAAGTCCTGATTCGGACAGTTTTACGGTTGCTCAACGCAAATGCTCGACTCGGAGGATGCTAGAGCAGGAAACGATTTTTATGTTGCTTCATTTGAGGTTTATAACAGGGCAGCCGGGTGTGGGAGAGAAAACTCTGTCTAATTTGGATTGAGGCTTTAGCATCACAAGGGAATACAAACCTCATCAGATGGAAAAGTTGAAACTTTAATTGTATGCAAATGTATGATAGAGTACAAACAAATGGGAATGTGTTTGTATATGTGTGTGTCTTGAACTTTCTGGCAAATAACTCCAGGATATCTTGGCAGAGTTTGAGACCTTCCTGACCACATTCTCCTTTGTCACAGTACAAGCATCCTGGACTACATCGGTGTATGTGTGTGTCAGAATTACTCACTCTCTCTGTGGTCTCTAAGTTTAGAATTTAACAAAAACTTTCACATAGCAGTAATACATGGGGACCATCCAAACCAATCAATGTGGTGACGGTTCAGCTTGCAAAGCCAGCCCACCTCATGTCTGAATCCCTGTAAATCCCTCCCTACTGCTGAATTTTTGGGGGCAGTTTGAACAAATGTGTGCTAGAGGTGAGACAGTGGGAATGTTAGTTGGTGTGGGTTAGACAGAAACATGTCAGAAACAAGACATTCCAAAAATAAGCCAATCAGGGAGTCCCTCTTCGCCAATAAAACTGTCAGAGATTGTGAGTCAGACAGGCTGTTTTCATGCCCAGCTCACTTTCTCTCTCTTTCCCCTCTCTCTGTCTCCCTGTCATATAATTAGTCCCTTCTCTCTATTCATTGCAATGTGCCTCATCATTCATTCATGTGTGTGGCAGTTGCAGTCCTAGGACAGTAAATTGAACTAGAGTTACATCATGCCCTCTGGTGCTTGAAACTCAGTCAGACAGGGTGGGTTGGAGTTTACGGTGGCCTGTCTGAGCCAGCAATCTCCTGAGATGAAGCACTGCATGGTGGGACAGGTAGAAGAAGATTAACAAAGGAAAGACGGAAATATGTTAATGGAGCAGTTTGTAATTTTTAGAGCTCTCTCTTGCTACTGAGGTCAATTGCAATTGAAATCTAAGTGCAATATGGGTAACATTTTAGGCAGAAAGGCAGCTCTGAACAACTCTGTTCTGGCTGAGGCCTGAGGGGTGGAGATAATTTATGGTCTGGAAAAAATGTGAACAGAAGTCTTAAATGAAGAAAGCAATCATATAAATTGCATTGCATGCTTAGCTATCCTTGAAATTAAATAATTATCACAAGTCTAGAAACACTTATCGTAAAGTGCAGACTGTACCTTTAACTAATTCCTAGTTTATTGTATTGTGTTTACACAAAGATCTCACATGCACAAAATGGTGCTACATGCACATAAGCTCTATGCATTAAATATTGTTACTAATCTGACCCTTCCCATTAGAGGTATCAATCACATGTAGGTCCCACCCTTAATAAGAAGCTCCCCTTTTTTGTCCACTCTCCTTTACACACTCAGTCCTTTTCCACCTGCCCTCTAGTCCACACAGCCGCTCCAATCATACCTCCATCCCATACCACATCTCAGCCTGCTCCATCCCGCATCCTGATGTACATCATATATTCTGTCTCATCTGAAGAACAAATCCTAGAGGCAGTTCCTATAGTAAATCCCAATGTTGCCTTTGACCTGAATTTGGCTTTCAGAAGTTTAAAGATGCAGTATGTAATTTTAAAAAGTGTTAATAGACCTGTAATTATATCTTGTAGTAGAAGGTCTTGGCAGGTGGACATAGTTTTTTAAGTTCAGGAACTGTGTGTGTTCCAAAGCTCATCTGAGAGACTTCATCAGTCATGAGCTGAATCTGCTGAATCTAGCAAGTCTAGTTGCCAAGACTTTCAGAGTGCTACTACTATGAGACATTCGCATGCTCTATAGACATGGACTCAATATTTCAATGCAAATATCTAGTTTATATAGTTCATGCTGGTGTTTTATATTTTTCTGGCCCACTTGGACTGGAATAAAACTGCTCAGTTCTGCCTTTAAAAGGACATATGTAAAGTGAAAGGAGCAGATGGGGTCAGCTGAAGGGATAGGGAAAAGCTTGTCAGTGTATTCTCTGCAATTGCATTTAGTCTCAGACAGCAGAGGGGTCTAAAAGTGACAAACTGCTCATTTAAGGCCTGCAGTGTTATTAGAGGCCTACAGCAGGATTAGATATACTTCGGCCTCTCCTCTCTGATGGTGTATGTCAGGCTGTGTGCCCTGAGTTAGTGAGCTGCTTGAACAAAGCAGCTAATGTTCTCTCCGGTGAGACACTAAATCAGAGTAAAGCACTGAGCCTCTCCTGCCACTGAATATGTCTTGCTCACACACACTGCATGTCTGGCCAACACTTTCTATAGATCCTCATACAGATGTTTCTGATATGGAGTCAGCGGATCAGTTGTAATGTTATTGATGCTATATTGACACTGAAAACATGCCCTATTTTCTGTATAATACAGTGTGTGAGGCAACGAGGCATTCAGGGAGCTGTAATCTGGTTTGAATTTGAGCTGTTTTGAAGCTGTAGACATCCTGTGGAGTGCGATTACAGTCTCTGTCCTGTCTTGGACAGCAGGAAAGCAGTGCTGTGTGTCTTCTCAGGATTTCTAAATAATTCATAAAAGATTAAGTGGTTCACTGTTCTTATCTTTGTGTTGTCCTGCTTGCCAGTGATTTCAGGGTGTGTGAATGTGTGTATCAGATTCTGGAGTTCATCCTTTTCAGCTAGTTTTGAGACCTATTAATAATTAATCTAATGGAGATATCTTCTTACACCCTACTCAGCCCATTTAATTTCATGTTATCTCTTTAAAACCTGTTGTTCTATCAGTTTTTTTCCTCCTACCTTCCTCTTCTTGTATCCCATTCTATTTTCCTTTTACACCTTCTCTTTCTCTTTTCCCATCAACACCACACCCTTTGCCACCCTCCTGAATCAGACAGATGCTATGTTTACCTTGGCTTTCTTTCCTGACCGTAAATGTTTGGCCTTTATGTGGCGCTTTCTTGCTCTTTACACTCACTTTCCTTCTCGGAGAATCCTTCATATACTATTGGCTCATCTCAGATCAGTGGTTGAGCACCCATGCTTGTTTCCAGTAAGGCATAGCTATCCCCAGATCAGCACAGCTTTCCTGGTTGCTCGGCCTGTTGTTGTTTATTAGATGGTTTGTTAATATGCAACAGAACAGGAAATGCTTGCTGGGTTAGAGGGAGGGAAGTGCCTGGTGATTTTGTTCAGAAAATGAAGAGGCTTTTTCCTCCTAGTTATTGTAAATGTGCACAAAGTATTACAATAGGTTTATGTGGGATTGATGTACTACTCACAATTTCTGAGCAAAAAAATGTAGTAAGTGAGCATAGAAGAAGCAAAGCTCACTTATATCTAGACCTTCTGTGAGAGGTTTCCCTAATACTAAAAATATTAGAATATTATGTGAATATTAGAAAACAGATCCACTCTACAATTCTACAACATATTGCCTGGAAGTGGCACAGTCTCTGTTAAAGCCCAACTAAACTATTTATGGTCATTTGACTGAGCAGCACCTTTGTGTAAACAAAATCCACAGAGACACAAAGGGTAAATCTACCTTCTGGTTATTCCTGATAGATGAAAACTGTGTACCAGAACTGAGTTACACGGCAGTCATGTCTTGTTATCAGCAAATCTGTAAGGAAAACACACACACACACACACACACACACACACACACACACACACACACACACACACACAACAGTCAGTAAACCCAATAAGCTCAGCAATTTCATAAACCTCATGATGCCTTTGCATGCCCAACAAATACACACGGTGTAGTTTACTTCTGATATATTATGCTAGAAGGAAGTTCAGGAACAGTATGACATTATGGGTGTGTGTTGACTGGAAATGTTAATTTAACTACTTACATAGTCAGTCAATCTTTTCACTGCTGAAGCTTTGTCATTCAAATCACAGCTTATTCTCAGATCATTCATATTTAGTCCAGAAGAAAATGCAGAAGTTAAAGATGCAGCCACAATGAATTTCTCTTTCTGACTGCGGTGTGTGTTTGTAGCAGACATGGAGAGTGCCATCACGTTGTGGCAGTTCCTGTTGCAGTTGCTGCTGGACCAGAGCCATAAGCACCTGATCTGCTGGACGTCTAATGACGGCGAGTTCAAGCTGCTCAAGTCTGAGGAGGTGGCCAAGCTTTGGGGTCTGAGGAAGAACAAAACGAATATGAATTACGATAAACTGAGCCGAGCTTTGCGTTACTACTATGACAAGGTAATACACTCACAGCATAGAATAAAATAGTTTTAATCTGGTTCATAAATTGTCATTTTAAATAAAGAAAACAGCACTGTCTTTTACATTGTACATTATAAGCCTGTATTTCATTGTGTATTAATGTATGAAGGTATTCTTTAGGCACAATATTTTAGTGTTTATATTGATATTTAAAATGAACACATACAGTAAATCTGCTGGGCAGCACAGTGGCGCAGTGGGTAGTGTTGCAGCCTCACAGCTACTATACCCAGTTTGATCCTGAGCTCAGGTTACTGTCTGTGCAGAATTTCACACATTGCCGGTGTGGGTTTAATCCAGGTTCTCCATTTTCCTCCCAACTCCCAAAAAAAAGCTGGTACGTGGATTAGCGACCCTGAATTTCCCCTAGGTGTGAACGTGTGTGTGCATGATGCCCTGCGATGTATATTGCCACCTCATGCACAGGCTTTGGTCCCACCATGACCCTAACCAGGATAAAGCAGTTACTGAAGATGAATGAATCAATAAAGAAACCATAAAGTGTGCAAGCTATGAAAATGCATGCTCAATGGTATAAAATAGTTTTGTGGTTTATAAAATTTTATCATTTTAAATAAACAGAAAACAGCCTTGCCTTTTATATTGTATATTTTATATTGCTTATTATATTATACATAATAAGCCTGTATTAATTTATGAGCAGAATATTTGAGGTATTATTAAAGGAAATAATTGGGAGGAATTTATGTAATTACTTAATGCATCCGAGTCGATATAAAATTATACATAAACATTAGCTAAACAGTGAACTTCAGCTAGCTTAACAATATTGCAGGTAATTGCTGAAATAATTAAGGGAGACTAAAATCATGATCACCGTTAAAATACAATTAATGGTTTATTTACTGTTGTTTTACCTTTCTCTTACAGAATATTATAAAGAAGGTGATTGGTCAGAAGTTTGTGTACAAGTTTGTCTCCTTTCCTGACATCCTGAAAATGGATCCTCAGGCGGTGGAGCTTGGCCGAGAAGGGAGCAGCATTATGTTACAAGAGGCTGAGTCTGATGGAGGGGAGGGGGAAGAATCTCCAAAACTCTCTCTGTCATCGCTGAGAAGCCCCGCTGGCAGGAACGAATATCTTAACTCTGGCCTGTACTCATCTTTTACTGTTAGCTCCCTCCAAGGCCCGCCTCCACTGCTGCATCCAGTCAAAGTGGAGAAAAGGAGAGGGGTGGAACGAGGGGAAGAAGGACCAACCGTGATTAGGTTTGTCACCAATCGGTCAGAGAAAGCAGTGCCCCTTCCCTCCTCTCCTGCCCCTACCTCATCAGAGGTTTTCTTCAGCTCAAAAGCCTCCCCTAATTCCTCTCGTTCATCATCCCCGTCTCATAGCCCATCCTACTCACGGAGGCTGAGCCCAGAGGCTCGGATGGACGAATCAGAGCAGAACGCTCAGCCTCTCAATTTATCATCCGGCCACAGGGAGCGAGCCCAGGTGCAGGCCTCGCCCCTCGAGAGGAGGGGTTGCACCAATGGACTTCCTCCCAAAGCTCGGAAACCCAAAGGTCTGGAAATCTCAGCTCCTTCCATACTGCTTTCAGGAAGTGACCTGGGTTCCATTGCCCTTAACAGCCCTGCATTGCCCTCAGGGTCCCTCACACCAGCCTTCTTTACTGCACAGGTAACACACACCCTCATGCACACACAACCTCACACACATACATACAAAGTTCCTTTGTTTAGTATTCTACCCTCAGACCACAAGTTTAGGTATTTAAGGGTAGTAGGCAAGTAGTAGGCAGAGTTTTAACAGGAAGAGAGAGTAAGACAGGACGAGAGAAAAGGGGAGAGAGAGGGAGGGAGGAGTGAGACCTATAAGTGAAGCCATATGCCTGTAATCCTGCCCACTACAGTGCAGTGACACAGGACAGAGAGAGAGAGTGCTGAAATTGATTTCATATGTCTCTCAATGGCCGGAACCAAGGTCTCTGACCTCTGAAGAGCAACACATTCTCATTCTCTCTCATTCTCTCTCTCTCTCTCTCTCTCTCTAGGGACAATTGTTTCAAAAAGTCCTATTTCCTAAAAGGTAATCATGAAACAGTATAATGAGTATATCTTATCCCTTTAAAATCCTGAACTTATTATTCAGTTATTCATCTTAATGTGTATTATTCAGTAACTATTATGATTTATTCATTAATTACAGTGAAATAAATATAAATGGTTACTGTGAAATTAAAGTCTTGACCCAGAGACAGGAGTGTATTTATGTGGTTAACTAGGGCCTGTTCTCAGAATATCTACAGTGATGTACAGTAATGTCTGTAATCATATTTTAGCCTAATTATTTATTTATTTTTTTTAATTTATGTAAGTCAGAGCAACTGCTACAAGTACCATCAAGGCTATTGCTGCCACAGTAAACAAGCTAAAATATTCTTGCCATTTATGTTCAAACTTTGTGTTGTATCATTGTATTACATATATATCAATATCATATGCAATACATTGCATACCATTGTATGTATTGTGATTATGCATTGTATCATAAAAGTAGCTTCTGATACCTACAATCTTGTACGTGACTCAAAAGCGTCCACAATAACACACTGACCCTGCTGCTAAATGGTATTTGAATATATTTGACTCTTTATTTTTAGCTGTAGTGTAGTAATCAGATATGCATTTTGTACATCACAGCCGCAGCTCACAGAGAAAGCGTGAAAGACGGACTTTGATCCTGAGCAACACTTCCCCTCTCACCAAAAACAAGAACCATACGCACGCCCACACACTCTGAGCCCACAGTGTGACATTTTGCATATGTCTAATCAGAAGTTGAATCTTCCCTCACTGACCCAGTGTGTGTGTGTGTGTGTGTATTTCTACTTCTTGCCTATAGACTCCCTCGGGTTTGCTGCTGGCTCCAAGCCCTCTCCTCTCCTCCATTCATTTCTGGAGCAGTCTGAGTCCTGTCGCTCCTCTCAGCCCAGCACGACTACAGGGACACGGATCCCTCTTCCAGGTACACACACACACACGCACGCACACACACACATGCACAACTCTCATAAATGGTTTAAGCATCATGCACATTAATATGGAAATTGGAAGAAAGTAAATGTTTAAAGATAGAGAATGCTGGGTGCAGTGTGTGTGTGTGTGTGTGTGTGTGTGTGTGTGTGTGTGTGTGTGTGTGTGTGTGTGTGTGTGTGCGTGTGCGCGTGCATTCATGCTGGTGGCTCTGTGTTTGAAATTAGGGGAACACATTTACTGTGAACAGAGTTATCTGTGTTTCCTATTATGAGCAGTGGGCTGAATGTCTGGATGAGTAGATGAGTGTGTGATGTGATGAATGTTTAAACGTGTGAGTGAGGATCAGTGTGTGTGGTGCGTTGCTGCGTTGCATGTACTTTTGCTCAGGGAGTGTGTTTCTGTTTGGTGTCGTGTTTCACTGCTCATGTGAGGGAGAGGGGAAATCCTGTGGATACGTCCTGTTCTGGCTCAAGGGAGACTGTCTGCATAGTGTGTGTGTAGGTGTATGTGTGTATGTGTGTGTGCGTTTAAGGACGTGTTGCTTTGTGAGGGGTAGGGTGTGGCTCTACTGCAAACAGCACAACAGGAAACAGATCAGGTAACCGGGGCAACCTTCTTGACAATGCTTTTGACAGTTAAAAATACGCACTTCCGTCACACTATACCACACACACGCACACACACGTTTGTGTTCATACTCCCACTTCCCCAGGCAATGGCATAAGGAGCTTTCTGGTGGTTGTATGATTGTTTTACTGCTCAGTCACTGACTGTTGTTGGAAACTCCTGGCTTGGGTGTTTTTCCTTTTCTTCGTAGTTCTTCAGTCTTCTTTTATTCTTAGTGATTCTTCCACAGTATTTCCTTATCTAAGGTCACTCTGGCAAAAGGATTTACTTGTATATCTGTATGTGTGTGTATGCGTTTTGGAAATAAGCTACAGATGTTTCCTCTCCACTCTGGATATGGGGGGTGGGGGGGCAGCTTCCTGTTAAAGTAGGGAGGGGGTGATAACTGAAAAAGACTGACTGTGTGTATGCTCAGCTCTCTCATAACAGGAAGTTCCTCTCCTAGCATTACCATGATGCATTAGTGGTCATGAGGGGCTGGCTTTGAACATGTTTGTGTGTGTGTGTGTGTGTGTGTCAGTGTGAGACTGAGAAAGCTTCTCATTCAGAGCAAGCATCAAGTCCTGTTTGTGTAGTTACAGTAAAGTTAAGGCACAAAGAGACCATCTTCCGTTGAAGTCATCATAGTTTTCAACCCATTAACAAATGCCGATATAATCTGCCTACCTGCTTTGCTCATATAATCAGTAAGACATCAGTGTAGGCAGACAGGCAAGTTTCTGTTGTTTATTGCTGAGCTGATGATGTAATTGTTCATTTCTCTCCACAGTTCCCTACTCTGCTGAATGGACCTCTCCCTGTGCATCTTCCCAACCTGGACTCTTCGTCCTCCTCTTCCTCACTTCTCCTCTCATCTAGTACTCCGAAATCCTGATTCCAAACCCTTGTCTAAAAAACACATACATTAATACTTGCTAAAAAGTCATGGTTGCACTACACCTCCTTGTGGTTATAGTTGCCACAAAAATAACCACATCCAACGTTTTAAAGAAAAATGATTTGATTTTTTAAAAACATTTCTAGACCGAAACCCAGGCTGTACACCAGTCTGCTCATGTGGTAGGTATTATTGTGCCAAAGAAAGCAGAATGGCACTAGTGAGCTGTTGGAAAAACTCAGCCTTAGAATATATCATCCAAATGAAGTCTCAACATTTTTTTAGTCACATTTTCACATTTTTCCTCCATGTATTACCCCCCACATTTGGCAAGGACCAAAGATACCATTGACTTCCAGACAACACACTCCTACCAGAGTCATATATTTTTCTCCCAATTGTAATCATTTTGGATTCCCACCCACAAGCTAGTTCTGCTGGGTGATATGGTGAAGAACACATTCTTCCTCAATCATAATATTTTGAACTTCTGCAAATGTAATGTCACAGGGCAGCTGAAAGCATTTGGAGGAGAGCACTGTCTGCCCAGTCCTGTATATACATGAGCGAAGAGGTGCCCGTGTCATTCTGAATGACAGGGAAAGAGACATGCCATCCTGCTTACCCAGAGAGCAAAGCCAATCACACTCCCAGTCATAGATGGCTGTGGAATCATTGGGATTCGAATTCACAATCATCTGATGATAACATTTAGTGCCTCCAGCGTTGGTGCTTTTATCAGAATGTTAATATCTCTCAGTTCAGTGAAGCTCCTACTGCAAAGATGAGAGCATACTTGTAACAACCCATATTAGAGAGATCTTCTTAACAGTTTTTTTTCTCCATTTGGTTTCAATTGCTTGTTTTTGGTTTTGTAATCATCTTCTGAGGCTGTGAATCAGGTTTTCTGTTTAATTTGTCTGATATTGTATATTATTGTATTGTATGCACTGTGCTTTAAACTACCGGCTGTGCCTTTTTTTCTGTGTAAGAATGTGTATATGTATTATTTTCCTGCTTTTAAAAAAAAAAATCAAACAAAATGTTTTGTAATAGACGAATTCCATCACCATATCGGAAAGAAAAGCATTGTAATAGCTTTGTTATTTTTTCATTACGAAATTGAAAACAAAATGTATTCTCATATTAATTTTATATTTTTTGCTTTCTAAGAGACAAAGAAATGTGCCTGTTTTCAATAAAAGGAAAGCATTGAATGCTGTGCAATGGCCTGTTCTGAAATTTGTGTTCAAAAATTTTAACTAACTTAAAAAAATAAAAAATAAAAATCCCCTTAGACACACTCATAAGTCAGGCCTCCAATCACCTTCGCACAGACAAGAGAAAGAAGAGACAGAAGAAAGGATTCCGTAGGAAACAGACCTTGTTTACTTCACTGATCAAGAGAAATAAATATCTGCAGTAGAAAGAGTTAAATGGTCAATTCAGCTGACATTCAACTGAGAGCGTCAGTGTTCCACAGAGGCGAGGTTTACAAGACACCAGGCGTTCCATGCATCTATACACATACACACGCTTCTCCAGTCACAATCAACTGCAAAATTACAATATTAATCAACAGAGATGTCAGTTCAAAAACAACATAGTCTGTTTAATCTAAAACCTCTGTCTCGACTCTTTTCTTCATGTGTACAAATATCAGGGGGGAAGGTATTGGTCCGATGCAGCCATGTTTTTGTTTATCAGTTTTTTCTAAATAAAGAAATTTCAAGAATGAATGTGAGACAGTGCCACATTGTTATACTATTATTCACAGAAATCAAAATGTAACTTAGAAAAAAATTCTCTTAATACTGTTAATGAAACTAAAGCATCTTCAGAAAACTTACTAGCATGGTGCAACAAGCTTCTGTACAGGATGATCTCTCCCTGATCTCTTACACACACACGCTCACTCTCTCACTCACTCTCTTACATGCACACATACACACAAATGCTACAGAGATCTGGCATGACTCATTTTTGTACAATCACTGATGATGCATTAGAATAAGTTGCTCTCAAAGGAAAAAAAACAAAACAAACTCATACAAGCATATCAGTCTCTGCAGAAGGCTTTCACTGAGGAAAAGGATAAGTAGAAGTGACACAAAAGGAGAACATTTGCTCAAAAAGCAAGGTGTGGAAGGTCTTCAGTCATTTCTGCAAAGATCACGTGATTACTGCTGGTCCAGTGGTTTTGATTCCCCTCTCACAGCTTGGTCCTTCACCCCCTCCACATCACGGCTTGCTTCACAATGCTGACTGAATGTG
>CM042538.1:23262899-23432899 GCA_023630585.1 Cranoglanis bouderius
TGATTACGTTAGCCTTCTGCTGAGCAAGATAATGAAAAGATTCTGTTTGAAGCTATTAGACAGGTCTAGGGATTAATAATGAACAACTCAGCTTAAAGGGCAGCCATATTGAAGCTTTAAAATAGTGGTCACCATGGATCCTCTTGTACACGGTCGCACGTGTAATCTACTCCTCCAGAGATAACTATGGCGTCATACGTGAGCACTGCTGAAATCCTAAAACCGGGTCTCCCGGGTGGCACAATAGAAAAGCATTCGGCCTTTTGAATCCAGATTGTTATAGATGCTGCAGACATCTATAGTTAGGAGTCCAAGAAAGTGATTTTATCCATGATCTCTAGGTGGGAGGGATAGTGTTACTGCCAATCAGAGGGACACTAGCCAATCATGGGAATATGTGAGTTTATGTATGTGGAAGAGGGCAGTTAGCTCTTTCCTGTGAGTGTTCAGCTGCCCTGTAACTTAGCAGCAGTTTGAAATGAAGCAGTGTCTGGCTTCACGCCTCTGAGCGGAAGCACGTTACATGCTAGCCTTCACCCTGCCTGGCTGGTATCTGTGATGTGATCAGGAAGAGGTCAATTGGCAAATAAACAAATTAGGAGGGCATATTAGAGGACCTATTTTTAGGTTTTTGAAAAAAAAGAGGGCACCGTAGTAGTTCCAGAATCCAGATATTGCTGAACAGCCCTTATAAGTACTCATGTAACAGCAAATATATATAAACTACATAGCCTGACACGGTGAGCATAAAGCAAACACTAACAAAGACTCCCTGATGGTAAAATATGGATGTTGAGAGTTAACTAAAGACAGGTGTAGGACTTCATTTCACTCCTTATTTAAGCCTTTATGCTTTATACACTAAAACTAAAAGCCTGTGCATGGGTTTGGCCCAGATACAACTATTAGAACTACAACAATGCACTGACAGATCTCGCCAAGTGTAATTATATGGTGATGTGCCTCTGAGAAGCCAAAAGATTTAAAACATGAATAGGTGGCAATGTTGAAGCTATTGGTTCGAATGCAAAGCATATGCAGTTGTTTACTTTGGAAACAGCACAACTATTAGAATAGCACACTGAGCATCTGGTATACTTTGAAAGTCAGACTTGACTCTAGACCAAACAATGCCAACATTTAAATGTGGGAATACAGAGAAGCAGGTTCACTGAAGTACTAAGAAATACTCAGAAAACAGGAGCCTACCAAACACCAAGGGGCTAAAGCCATAGCAAGGAAG
Organism: Cranoglanis bouderius; assembly: GCA_023630585.1. NCBI lineage: Eukaryota > Metazoa > Chordata > Actinopteri > Siluriformes > Cranoglanididae > Cranoglanis > Cranoglanis bouderius. The sequence goes on from CM042538.1 coordinate 23,264,143, forward strand.
AGTTGAACTCGGGTTCAACATGTTTAAAAGAAAAGTAATAAAAAGCAATACAGAGAAAACAAAAATATGTCCCATTTATAGTTCCAGGAAGGAAGGTAAATAAGCAGTTAATTGCCTTGCATTTGAATAAATCAGCAACAACAAACAATGGCTAGAGCTGTATAAATGTGACTGAATCAGGAGATACAGCATGTTTTCCCCCCACTAAAGAATAGATGAATGATTAGCTCACTGCTTGGAAGAGTTTCTTGTAAACCTCCGATCTTGCAATCCTCTGATGTTGCAGCAGTGGGAGTCTCTGCATGTCACTGAATGTTTCGACAAAATGTTTCGACAGGTCAGGCGACGTTTGAGCTAAAACATAGGTGCACAGTGTAATGAAAGCAGACGTGTTAATCCCCCCAATGGATTGTGTGCCTTAGTAGCTAGTAAAACTCCCACAAGCCTTAAAGTAACTGCTGTTAAAGGAAAACACCATCCTGAAACACATTAAATAAGTTTATATTGAAGTGTTTGTTTTGAGCGATTCTGGCACGAATATGTTGGTTGGTGCTGTATTTTCATTATTCCTGCAAAATGCCAGCAGAAATCAAACGGAGGACATTGCTAGTGCAGTTTCAATGGTGGTTCATGTAAGAAAATTTTCAAACATAAAAAATAACAGCCCTAGAGCTTCTCTTCTCGTTCACCATTTCCCAATGATGTTCAATATCATATTAATGAGAAATCAAAAGCAGAAGTAGTGGACACAGCAAGCACGGGACTCAAAGTTCCAGAATGCAATGCAGCTACACAATAATGCTGTTTGCAGGATTAGCTGTTTTAGGATGAAAGCTTTGGAACCATTTGTGTTTGAGTAGAGTGTATAGACGAAGAGGTAAGAGAACTAGACAGACTAGCATTGCTGCATCATTTACGTATACGCGGGCAGTTGAACAGCATTGTGGGTAATGTAGGTCATTAAAATAGACAACCTATTTTCAAATCCAGATGATGTTCACAGCCATCCGTGGCCTGAGCCCAAGAGAGCAAAATTGGCAAAAATGTTCTCAGAGTTGGGAAGAGGAAGATATATAGAAAACATGAAAAACCACAAGCAAAAATAAAATCTGTCAACTTCCCAAGTGCCTTCGAGGGCACTTGGAATATTTTGCTTCCCACGCTCTAATAATGCAGTCCTATTTAATAGCTATGCTGAACATCTTACCTGGTTTACACCTTAGACTAGCAGAGACAACAGATGCAACAGATCCAATGGAAAGCAACTTAAGTGGAACTACAATCCTGTGAAATCAAAAGCATCCATATTCAAGCTTACATATCCCGGAGGTCACACTGAATACTTCTCTAGCAGAGTGGAAACACAGCAGCGGCAATTACACAAAGACCTCGATAAAGCCAGCCAGCCAGCCAAAGCACACACTGTGTGCCACAATGGTATGGCTCGATAAAAAGGACACGAAGCTTGGTGGGATATTTTTAGAATGCTTGTTCAAATGACACAATTCTCTCAAATTGCATGAAAAAGCAACCAAGAAAATGGTTCTTCATAGCATAAATACGTATCTCTTCATTTTGGATTTCCTCACAGTATGATTTACTATGCTTCTACTGCACAGTATATAGGTCCCTAGGGTCTTTGGTTTTCACCCCTACCCTGCACTCTGACCCCAGCTTAGCTCCTCGATCCAGATGCTCTTATTCTAAACAGCTCTATACCTTCAGCAGAGAGACCTCCCAGACTTCAAATGTAAATTTTTAACCGTGGGTTCCTAGAGATAGTTAAACATGTTCCTGAAGAACTGGCCAGATGAAAAGCATGAACCAAATACTACAGTGTGTTTATCTTTCACTGGATGGCAGAGCTCTTGCCACAGAGCCATAAATACCATGGATTCTGCGTAATCTGTCAGAGAAAAGTAAGTCCAAAAGCAGAAAAATCAACATTAGAAGCACATGATTTGGCTAGTCAGTCACAAGAAACCATTGCAGAGATGATGATTGACTTTTGTAAGACCTCCCCATTTCCACCTAGAAACAACAGTGCAGTGAGTAAGGTGGAGACATTCAAATTACTCCAAATCTCTAAAGCTCTTAAATGGGAAATAAACACAACAACCATAATAATAAGAAAAAAGGGTTGTCAGCAAATATTTTTTCTAATGAGGTTGTGGCAACAATCTCTCAACCAGTTCTGCCCCAGTTCTACAGATAGCCATCAATAACTGCATGGTTCAGCTAAGCCTCCTCCTGCTTGAAGACCAGACTGCAGCAAATTGAGTGCAGCAGAAAGGCTGAAGAGAGAAGAAAATAAATGGGGGAATAAAAATCACCATGAACCCCATACACCCAGGAAACTATCCGTTTCAGAAACTTCCCTCAGGTAAATGGTACCACTCCATCAGAACCAGCACCACATGCCATCTGAACATGATTTTCCCAGCAGCGGGCTCTCTTCTCATCAAGCCACCCATGACAAATTAGAAGCACTGACCTTTCCTTGCCACATAGTGGTGAACATGGTCTTTGTATTTGTTTATTTCTCCCCAATTTTGTCACCTGCCAATTCCCACCCAGGAGCAAGATCTCTAATATCATACGAGAGTTACCAACCAGGGAGGGTGAGGGCTAACACATTCTTCCTCCAAGACATGTGAAGGCAGCCATCTGTTTTAATTGCTGCCCGTGCTGCATCCCAGGACAATGTAAAGCACTATCTGCACTCTTCTGCTTGCATGAGCTCACAGATGCCCACGATTGGCTAGTGTTGCTGTGACTGACAGGGGAGAGAGAGTATCCCATCCCTGCCACCAAGAGAGCAAGGCTAATTTTGCTCCCTTGGCTTGCGGTTATGGCTCTGGCATCGTCAGGATTTGTATTCGACCTCCAGATGATAGGACAAACACTTTTCCGTTAGGCCTCTTGGGAGCACAAAGAGTAATTTTGATAACTGGGTCAGTGAGGTGATTGGCCTGTAATCATTGCATTTTCACCGAAAGATCAATCTAAACTTGAAAAATGAGGTGGCTACCAATTTTACCAACTTCAAATCTGGCTCTCTACATCCAAAGGCCGTTTGGTTCAAATCACCTACATGAAACAAACTCATTGAGTGGCAAGACCTTTTTAGAAGAAATGCGATGAATAAATAAATAAGAGGAACTACTGACCCTGTGAAACCGAACAAGAAAGAAGAAGTAGTGTGTAGCTTATCAACTACAGGCATCACAGTGATTCTGGTCATTTTACCAGGTTTACAGTTAAATGACAAAGAAAACTAGTGGTAATGAGTGCATAAAACATGGCCTTTGCCTGTTATTAATGCAACCACAGCAGGGCAAAAACAAATACAGCTTGTTTGCTACCGAAGAAGCCTTTTCTGGAGCTAATTTCAAGCTCAGGTGTAGAAGAGACCATGCAATCATGTCAAGGTAACACATGCCAGTGCCATTACATCAAAGGCAGACTTCATAAAAGGCACAATAACATGTCTATCACCTATCAGAACTTGTTTTTCACTCCTCTAGTGAACTCTTAGTGGTTATATTCTGCAGGTGTCACAAAACATTTGTATGCTTGGACTTCTTTTGACTCCAGGTGAAAACTGAGGCTCTGTTCACATTACAAGCCTTATTGCACCCATCCAGTCTTTCTGCCTTGTGGCGGTTTGTATGTACAAGTGACAGTTATTTGTCTTAAGCATGAGCAAAATGTCACTTACGCACATTTTGAAACTCAGTAACATCACCATAGCTTGAGCTACATGGGTCATGAAGAAGAACAAACATCATATCTCGAAACATCCAGTCACTGCAGGAGCAATAAAATGAATGATTATTTTCTCTGGAGGTCGGCTGACAACATGTCGGCTGGTCATAATTAGGGCGAGAAGGGGGAAAAAGACCAGATGCGTAGTTATTACTGGCATTACTGTACAGAGAAATGTGAGAGGAACCAGGAATGATATTTGCATTTGTGGTAGTATGATTTGAAGGGAAAAAAAAAAAAAAGAAATTCCAATCTGACTGACTTCATTACGGTCAGATGTCCTCATTTCTGATAAACGTGTTATCATGGACCATATAAGAACATATCAAAGTGATGCAAATTAGATTTGAAAAGGACCAAGGTTTGTGTTTAAACAGCAGTGGAGAGAAAAAAACAGTTTGAGATTGAGTGCACAAGTTTTTTTATGCGCATTTTGGAGATTTTATGCGCATCTGGTGTTTCCATACAGCGTTTTTTTTTTTTTATGCGATATGCCAGAATTCGCATAAAAACGTGTGGATGGAAACATAGCTACATAGCTACTATGCACTCGCAGGCTCCCATTTAAACACCACCAGCACTAAAACATAACTTTATTGCAAGGGAAATGAATAAATGTATCAGAGAATAATCATCATGAAGGATGCAGAAGTTATACAAGCACTAGGAGTCTGGGGTTGATCTATTTTACTGACAAATATCAACTTATAGGTTACATATGTTATATTTTAAAATGTTGGACTTCTGATCGGAAGCTCATGAGTTCAAATCCACCAAGTGGCACCAGCAAGCTGCCACTGCTGGGCCCGTAAGCAAGGCCCTTAACCCTCAACTGCTAAGCTCTATATATGAGATAAATGTAAGTCGTTCTGGATAAGGGCGTTTGCCAAATGGCGTAGATGCAAATGTAAATGAAGTAGACCGGGTCCATCACACAGTCCAACTTGAACAAAAATTCCAACTTCTGTTTTGAAATGACAGAAGTTGGTCAAAAGCACACAAACTCACCATGTCATTTGCAAGTCAATCACCTCACCTCACCTAGGTTACAGGTTGTCAGGGAAAAGGGAAAAACACATATAAAGCAACGCTCAGGGTGCAATGCAAGTTAGTTTCACATTTCCACCCAAACTGTTTTGGCTCGAAATAATGCAAATGAACGAAACAAATCGATTTAGCCTCTGCTGCAGGAATCTTCTACCAAACCTGCGTGAGAATCTGTGCATGAATTACCCAAAATAAATTAATTTCCAAAAAAACAAAAAAAAACAAATGGGAAGGGAAAACATGCTAATTAGTCATCGCTTACTGATAATTAGATTAGAGGAGCCAATGAGTTAATCTGTGTCATTCATTTGGAGTGAAGTTTAAATTAGTATTATCGCTGATATGTATCTTTTAGAGGACACAGCCACATGAAACGCACATGCTGAGTGGAAAAAGTCACATTTTTAATAAATCCCACATCTAAAGTCCTATCTGGATTGGACTAGTATTACATGAAGGCGTAGGGTAATTATTACCGGAGCAGTTTTGGGATTTTAGTCCAGTCCAAATCAGGTCATGTCAGTCATTTTTATGGACTGTGTGCGGAAAGATTTGGAAAGATTACAGCATATTTTACCTTGCTGTAATGACCCGTAGAAATACTCCAGGTAATAACCTGTCTGAAATGACATGTTAGCAAAGATTCCATTACATCCTGTGGGATGTAGCTTTTTCTTTAGTACATTCAGGACAGTCCAGGAAGTGTTCACTCTTTTGTAGCATCTCCCACCGAAACCAAAGCGGTTTACAAAGCAGAACAATAAAATAAAGAGGATGTCAGTGAAGCAACACTTCAGGGGGGGTTTTTGGCACATTTTTGAGTTCCTAGCACAGGTACAGCCTGCATATGTTAGGGTCATGTCAATTACTACGTAGATCATTAAAAGAACCCTGTCCAGCCACAAGCCAAACAAGCACTTATAATAAAGATTAAAAAAAAAAAAAAACAGTCAGTTTGTATTAAAATAAAGTATGGAGTGCGCATAGATATTTTAGTGTAACAACCACGTGCATGTTGTGAAGACACTCCCATCTCTGTGTTTTCTATAGAGACTGCTTATCCCATTCAAATCGTTTCATAATTACTACACGTCCTCTGGCAATGTTATTAAACAGACATGTGTCTGAAAATGTTGTCCCATCCAAACAAGCACGTTATATATATATATATATATATATATATATATATATATATATATATATATATATATATATATATATATATATATATATATATATATATATATATATATATATATATATATATATATAAAAAACAAGCATGTTTTATACGGTTATAAAACCGAAAGCTATTTACGCACTTCACATCTGCTTGTTTTCATATCAGAAAACAGGTAAAATATGAAGTAAAAATAAAAGGAGGACATAAGAGATATATAATGAGGGCATGGTAATGGTGACAGCACATCGCCTACTCACCACCCACAGCAGACCTGCTTCTCCTCGCCTACAGGTTGGTGATGTCCAAGACAATTATATAACTTGTCGAAACTGACCAACCCCCCACCACAAACAGCGCACAGCTACACAGCATTTCCCAGGTATAAGGCTGAGACAATGCTGTGGTGTCCCACGCTGGACACCGTGAAAAGCCTGGTGACAAACAGCTGGTTGGGATGCAGCATGCAGGAGGAAAATGGGCAGCGGGAAATTGGATCGATACAAATTGACTACGCTGTGTGTCAAATGGCAGGGCATCCGAGCTCGTACTACAGATGGATCGCACGAATTAGTTTCTACATGCATAACCTCCACGAAGGCAGCATATAATCCATGATTCATCTCTATCTATTAGTCAAGTAACTTGCTTTATCGTTGTTCAAATATTAGCTTCATAACTAGAATTTAAGCTGTAGCTCCGTTTTCACGCACCAATGCTTCTAGCCCTTAGTCACATCAACCTCCACAAACAAGCGTGACATTTAACGTGCTCTCACGCACGAACAAACTCACCTAAAAATGAGTTAGAGACGTAGATATGAATACGAGACAAAATTTTTTTAAACGGAATTGGCTGCTGAATGGGACAGCTTTCCTACAAAGTATTTTTCTCCAGTGAAATTCTCCAGGCTGTTTTGTTTGGAAGACCGCTGGAAAAAAAATGGCTGCTGAGAATAAATCCACAGCCCATAACGTAGAAAACTGTTTATGGGTATATGTCCCTCTGTAAAAACCAAGCCACAAAACAAATTCAGCTGAGTGGAGCAATTATCATTTTGAACTCTGAATTGGTAATTGGGCAATTCACAAGATTTAACTAGAATCCCAAGCATTTGGGGGAAAACAAAACAGTTTAAAAACAACTCTGAATGCTTCCACATTCTCATGATCATGCACTGCTGTCTGTGTAGTTACTGAATAATAAGCCTTATGGCTTGGAAACGTAAAGGAGTCTAGTGCACATGACATTACTCTAGGGAAAAAGTAGCACTGCATATACACAAGTCTAATCCCCTTAATTCCTTTTTTTGAAAATGCTACACATTCGGTCACAGCCACAGCATACATGCCTTAATGTAAGGAGTGAACCGCTTAGCTATTTAAATGGTAGTGTTTTTGCATGCAACAGATACAAACTTTAGACCTGATGCCACCATGTTGCCTACGTGTAAGCTACTGAATGAAACAGCTAACTGTGGATCGCAGGTCAGTCATCTCTTTAAACATGTTTGGTTCCCTTTAGTGCAAGCAACGTGACCAAATAAAGGAAGGAAAGAATGACAAGGCCACCAGGTTTCACAAGGCCCTTTGGCCTGAAGGGGAAGTGAGCCAACCCCCACCACCTCTTTCCCTCTTTTCCTCCCAAGAGTGTCTTCTTTCCTCTTTACTCCTTCTGTTTTCCTAAAAGTCCCCATCAAGCAACTCTTGGTGAATGTCATGAATGCAGTGAAGCGTGTCTTAAAAGTTCAGTAACCTGTCTGTAAAAGCCACAGATAGCATGTTAGTCTAAACTTAGGTGTGACAAAGTCTACGTTTGGGAAAATATCAAACATATATAAGCCTACTGGGTATGCTTAAAAAGTAATGTTGCTCATACAAATCTGAATACTGATGAAGATGAAAATATTCATTACATCCCACCATACTTTATTCCTAACCCACTGACAATACCGACAAGCATGACTAAAGAGAATAACGTTTGAACTTTGACACAGGATCCAACTTGTGCATAAATCAAGGGTGTCCCTCTCCGAAAGGAAGTCGGCGGCTCTTCAATTTGTTTTTCCAGAGGAGCCTCTAAAGCGGCATTCCTCTGTACCCAAGAGGGCTTACTATCACAGGGATTTCCTTCCTCTCGCTCCAAGGGGGACAGCACTGTGGTCGAACTACGGCAGGGCGAGGCTGTCCCACTGGCCCTACTACTCAATGATCAGCTGTTATAAGCATGTCACTAGCATGGGTTGGTCTTTAAGACGTGTGTATAAATTAACTGAACATATTGAATACAATACTACAGCTCTTTTCGCCACTGCTGCATAAACAGAGTGCAATATCAAAAGCGCAGAAAAGGGCGAGTCTGCGAGCTGTATGCAAGATCTCAGGAAATGGGAGGGTTTTGTGTGAAACTATCTGTCTTGAACACTGAATATAACACTATCTCACACACTTCCTTGGTTAAAAATGAGGACATGTTCCAGGATGAATGGCTGCAGTAACATTCTATTGTTGCTGACCATTTACCGTACTGTATTAGCACACATTAAACAAAACATGTAACATTTCAAATATCAAATAAAAGAAACTTGCGATATCTAAAGAGCTCATTTAAACCCTGACAGACTCGCAGCATGCCACCGTAAAGCAGGGTGGCATTAAGAATACATGAGGCAACAGGATCCGGCTGATCACCTTAAACACTTTTAGTACTTCTCCGATACATTCATATGCTTATAAAAATAGCTTTGAAAATGTACAATTCCTTGTAACTGAGGTGGTACTTTCAAGAGTAGACCTTTTACCAAAAAGGGTGTATGTAGTGTACCTTTAAAGCTTGGAAGGGTAATAAAGGGCCAATTATGTAGCCTGGATTAAACCTTTTTTCATTTAAAGGTACATTATATCCACGTGGTGGAAGATACATATTAAAACGTACACAAGATAAGGGTTCAACCCCAGCAATAAGGAGAGGTACTGTTTAGTACCCTTTCATCCAATTTGTCAAGCAGCCATGCAAAGAAACTGCTGCCTTTAGGGTGGACTGCAACATAATAATTCACCCACAACGACTACAGTATATCTGAGGGATTCTTGGAACGCAGTAAAACAAAAAGCCTTATTTATTTGGTTTAAAAGCCATCGGCGTTAATGCGTATTTGTGGAGAAGAATTGCGCTATTCCTCTTTCTCTTCTGTGTACAATAAACTGGACTTGGCCTGAGAGCTGAACTAGGTGGGGCCGCTAATCAGACACGCTCAGAACAGGACACTGCGTTAAAGAAAAAGCATGAAATAAAACTGTTTTTAACGCCACCACGACAGAAAGACGGTTATAATGTTAATATGCACGCTCCTGTAATTTAACGCAGGCTATTTCGTTTGCGGACATTTAAACGCTGTGAGCAGTCACACGCCCAGTTTCCCCTTACGGTACTCATTCGTACAACTTTTCCATTTCCGCTGTAACTTCCACACACAGCGGCGGATAAAATACCGTAAACAATTAAAAGCCTGTTTTTTCCCCCCCACAGCACAGCCTCGCTGTTTAAACTCTACCGCTTCACAGGATAAACGCCCGGTTCAAGCCGCCAGCGCTACACACTGATACAACGGCGTCCAGGAAGCGTTAGGAGTTGAATTGTTTCACTCAGGCTCCGCCATGTTCTCGCCGTTTGACCTGCTCTTCCGCAAACCGCGCATTGGTGAGCCGGTCTCGCGCTGTGAGCTCGCGCGCCTCTAACGCACGCAGTGAAAACAAAAGGCCGCGCGGTACATCCGCGTCTGTCGCTACAAAATTACCCCATTCGAGTCCTCTCGGCAAAATACAAAGTGACACATTAGAAAAGCCGACGAATCCGGTACTCACAGATTAGCTCCAATCCGTTTGCTCTCTCTCTCTCTCAGTCAGTCAGCCAGCCAGCGAGTCTCTCTCTCTCTCTCTCTCTCTCGCTCGCTCGCTCACTCACTCAACCGTCTGACGGGTTGGAGTTCTACGTGACGTCACGGTCCCTCTCTAGTCCCCCCCTCTCCCCGACGCGCCGTGCCTGCTATTGGATGCGTGGCGGGAAATTAAGGCTCAATACAAAAGCGCACTAACAGTACTAGGTACTTTGTGTACTGTCTCTCAAAATCTTAATCTTATGTCACAACAGCAGAACAAAAAGCTGGCTATTTATTTACCTGGTGATTAAATTGATGTAAACAGAAAGCTGAGTATTTGCACATTCTTCTTCTTCTTCTTCTTCTTCTTCTTATTATTATTATTATTATTATTTTATTTATTTATTTAACATGGTCTCCCTGTTTCCTCCCACCTCCTAAAAAATAATTCATCTTAATTAACAGCTTTCTGTAACCACCTATACAGGGATCACTAGGCGCAGAGTGGTGTGAGCTGAGGTGGGAGGAAACTAGAGAACTAAGAGGAAACACACAAGGACATGGGGAGAATATGCACAACTCCACACAGACAGTAACCAGAGTTAAAGAGCTCACTGGAGCTGTGAGGCTGCAACTCTACCTGCTGCACTACCATGCTGCCCTAATAATAATAATAATAATAATAATAATAATAATAATAATAATAATAATAATAACAAGTAGTAGAAGAAGAATAATTTCAAGCTTTAATTACAAAACTGCAAAATGTATTCTTTGAATCACGGGCAATAGATAACTGCTGAGTATACAGCCTACCTCAGATCACGAGACTCGATTAATATCGTGGATTTTTGCTACAAAAGAGTAGTTTTGATAATGAAGATTTGCTTTTATAATAACACATAAACCAAACTCTTCCCGCATTGCTGGCAGTGCAAGTAGTACCTCCTAAACCCCAGCATAACCCCTTGTTATTTATTATATGATCTTTTATAAATATTTTTATGAATACAGAAAGGAAACACTATTTATAATACTATATAAGGAAACACGTTATTGTTTTTACATAATTTAAAAAGTAGCCTAATGACAGTTTAAAGGAATTCTCTAGGGTTTCTTTTACCCATATGTCTACCATATGTTTAGTGTTACATGCAGAAATATTCATACATGTCCCTGTACCCTGTAAAAAGAACAGAAATCCCATTTATTCCAACTAATGGAAGTCTAAGTGCAATTGTTAAAGTAATCAGTAAATGTTAATCCAAAAATAGACAGTTGTAATTCTGTTTTTGCATATTTTAAATATTTATTAAATGAATTTAACAGTTGTCCCTAGACTTCTATTGCAAACAAGTTTCAGCTAAACAGGATTCCTACTGTTTTCTGTGTGAGAGAAATTGTGCCAGAATGCTACAGATGTAGTGGATAATGAGACAATGTTAAAGAAACACTGAAGTGCAGGCTATACCATACAAGGTACCGTATAATATTTCTCAACCCTAGTTCAGGGAACTAACTGCCATGCACAGTTTCAAGGCCTCATAAGACCCTACACACCTAATCCAGCTCATCAGCTCATCTAATTACTAAGCCCATCATGAGTTGGTTCAGACATGTGTGAAGGACCTGGGTTGAGAAACTGCTTTAAAAATGACATCTAACTTACATCAACCCATAAAACAATACCTACTACAAAACATAGTCTCAAGCAGACCATTTCTTGTTGTCTTTGCTGTATGAATAGTTCCTGTTCATGATAGCATTACTTACAGACTTAGAGGAAAACGAGTGAAGAAATCAAACAGCTCATTGAGAGGGTCTGCAAGCAGTCAAGAATGCCAGATATGCCCTCTAGCATCAGGAATGTGAGTCCGCTCCCTACTGTAGGCCACCATCACTCACTGCTCTCAGTAATCATGTGAAACTCAGCTGTGCACACTGAGATGTATGGGAGTATTGGTATAAGTTACACCAATGCGTTTTTCTGCTACTTCACTGAATAAAAGATTTACTTACTGGGCAATAGCTACACAAACCATGGCACAGTGCTATTTAAATGCCAGTTGATGTTTAACTAATCTAATCTAATTCACACAACCACAAATGTATGAAACATTAAGACTGCTGATTTAACTGATTTTCATATCTTCATGAATTAGTATATATTACTTTTTCCAAAGACAGCTCCATCCAGCCAATTAGCATCACCATTTAATCGCTTATCCATGACAGCAAAGTTAACAAGACAAGTTACTGACAAGAAATATTGACAAGACTTTTCAACATAGAAGTGCTAGGTATAGCCAGCCCCACTGACAACCAGGGAGGGTGGCTGGGTGAGGGGAGGGAGGGTTTATTAGTCCACTGAAATGCAGAATAGGACTGTCTGAAACATTTCTTTTTGTTTAGGTCAGGCATACACAGTGTTGATTTTTGAGTGTGTTGAAGGCATCAAATTCTAAATTTGTTTTTGCAAAATACAATTAAGTTGGTCAATGTGAATATCTTTTCTTTGTACTTTTGTCAGTCAATTAAAGTTTCAAGAGACTTGATAAATCACAGATTTTTGTTTTTTCTGCATTTTAGAAAAAATCCCAACTTTTATGGAAATGGGGTTAGTGTTTTCCGATTGTAGTGTTTTTTAAATAAAGATTGAAAGAGCTGTTGGAAGCTTAGTGGTGGTGACGTTGAAGTCAAGTGATCATGATGTAGTTCATTTATAGCCTAACTTTAGCTTCAAAATTCATAAAAGTTGTGTTTTTTGTGAAGATTATCTTGATGAACAAAACATGTAAGAATCATAAAGATTTGTTGTTGCTGCAATAATTTAAAAGCCAATGGAAAACTCTTATTGGATTTTTGTTGAGGGAACCAGGGTGATGCTAACTTCCGGGTTGGCCTACAAAAATACATCATCAATGCTACAAATGCAGCACTCTATTGCAATAAATGGTGTGAAAATTCAGGTGATTGCATCAGAATTCGGAAGGTCGTAAAAATCTTGTGGTGTACTATTGCATCTGTATGATTTTCAGATAAACTGACTCGTAATGTGTGCGGGGCTCACGACCTCAAGACTGTCAGAACTCGCACTGTGTATGCCCGCCCTTACTGACATTAAGATTAGAGTTAGATTTAGGTGTAGGCATAGCATTAATTAGCCACATTAATGTCAATGGAAGGTCCTCACATGGATGGTAAGTGTGTGGGGGCTTTCTTAATGTATATTAGTTAGTAGTGATTACTGTCATGCTGCCTGAGGCCTGTGACATAATTCTATGTCACAATCCAGGAAAGCTACAGTATTTCTCCTGATCAGCCTACAGGAACTCCTGTGTGTGAGGGTGGCTGGAAAGTCATGGGCTATTCTTAGCTATGTTTTCCTGTCTGGGTGGGGTTTCACAGTTTCTTCATGACGATTGCGCACCAGCAATTGTTTCCCCACATAAGATTTCACATGGGGTCAACAAAACCAAAAAAGGCAAAAAGAAAGACGACAGTTTGGGAACCCTTCAGAGCCTTAAACTAACAATGAGTCTTACTGCTGATGCAGAGCCAGTGGAAAGCAAGAGTGACTCATTTACAGGTTCAACACATTATTAAGTAGAATATAGAAATACCCTGTCAAATGTGTCAGGCGTTGTAACTTGAGCACATTAGCCTTATCTTCATATGTCTTTAACCATGGAACAACAGAAATAGATTGTAGTGCTCTCCATGATAGCACTCATCTCATATGAGTTATATAATTTAGGTTAATGGAAGGATCTGAACCTGCTCTGGGAGTGCTCTCACTTTTACACATACATGCATATACACACACACACACACACACAAATAAATAAAAAAAAAAAATTAAAAAAAAAAAAAAAGATATATATATATATATATATATATATATATATATATATATATATATATATATATATATATATATATATATATATATAAATTACTGGGCCATATACAAGGCAATGATCACTTTTAATTAGCTACTGCAACTGACCCACTTGCGCAATTCATGAATGAGGAGAGCTCATTGCCAAAATCATCTGCCACATGCTTCTGGAGTCAAACATCCATAGCAACCAAAGCAGAGATTAAATCTTTCCATAAAGTATGATTATGACTATGCAGAATTTCATAAGAAAAATGTGGTTAGAAGTCATCATATTTTTGTTTTGTTTGTGCACAATCCTCTAGACTCATGGGTTTTCCCCAGTAAAAATAGAACAAAACAAAAAATTATATATATATATATATATATATATATATATATATATATATATATATATATATATATATATATATATATATATATATATATATATATATATATATATATAGTACACACTGCTGAAGGCCTAAAACCATGTTTAACAGAAAGAATTCAGAGGACAGCAAGCTTGAGAATTCAGGGTCATAGACTGTTTGATATATTATATGGTATACAGAGAATTATCATACAGCCCACTTTGCCAAGCAACAGCAAAAACACAAGATGACACATGAGCTGTTTGTCTCAGGGATATATTTAAGGTTTCTACACACACATTTCAACATGTTCACACATGGCAGGAAGGCCTAATAACACATTAAATCTACGTTTACTGTACCTGTAGATCGGAAAAGACTTCTTCCAAAAGTGTCAGTTTAAACACAATTTAGGTAAATGCTAAGACACAAGGAAAAAAGGAAGACACCTGAGACAGCAAGGCTATTACTGTTATACAGTGGGAATAGAAAAGAATCACCCCACTTTAAAATAATCACATTTTGTTGCTTTTCAGCCGAAATGAAGACGGACACAATTTTTGTTTTATCTAGCTGTATTTACTCAGTGCAACTTATAACATCCAAGTGAAAGATATAACACCGACATGTCAGAAAAAATTTTTTAAAAATGAAAAAACAGAATCACTGAGTTGGAAAAAGGATCACCCCCCATTTTGTTGAACCACCTTTTGCTTTAATTACAGCCTTTAGTCTGTTGGGATATGTCTCTAATAACTGCACATCTAGACTTTGCAATATTTGCCCACTCTTCTTTGCAGAACTGCTCAAGTTCAGTTAAATTTGATGGTGACTGTTTGTGGACTGCAGTCTTCAAGTCATTCCACAGATTTTTAATGGGGTTTAAGCCTGGGCTCTGACTAGGCCATGCAAGGACATGCAAGGTGCCTTGAGTTGGACTAGTGTCCCATCCAGGATATATTTCCACCTCATGCCCAGTGTTCCCAGGATAGGCTCTGGAAAATTAGAGAGGGCATTCAAGGAAGATATGCCTTTCATAATGAAATATATTTGGAGCCCAACTCTAGATCAGTCATTGAAGTAAAAGAAAACAAAGGAGCTCATATAATTTCTAGTTGAATGATTAAACAGAAGAGAACAGAGTGATTATATCACACACATGATCATGAGGAAGGCATATGGAAGGAGTATGACAGGGTCAAATGGATAATGATCGTACCACACATACAAAGTTTTCTTCATTAATCTTTCAACACTGAATCAGCTGTGGTAATGAACTATGTCATACTGTAATGTAAATCTATAGCTAACAGTTATCATACACAGAGATAATCCTGTGGTCATAGTGAAAATTTGAATAGCTAAAAGATATACAAACATGCTTTCTACACAGGTCCTGGATCACTGAATCACCAGCATAAACACTGGTTTAGTATGCATTGGCTTGATGTGCCCTATTTATTCAAAATGCAATCTAGGTCTGACGATAAGCTTCAGTAAGAAGCATTGTAGTAGCAAGAAAATTAAAGAAATCGTGCACATTATAGAGTATTTAAAAAAAAAAACCTGTGTAAAAGTGAATAGTCTATATGAAAAAGCAACAGCCCATATAAAATCAAAGGTCATGCTAAAATCTGACTTGGCTTATATCCGCTAGCAGGACATAGCAACAGCAGAATAGAATAATGCACCAGAGGGCAAATCTGTCATCGAAAGGTTCTGAAAGCCAAAGGGAAAATTCATATGCTTAGTTTCAACAACAACTCAACAAGAATAGCAACAACAACAACAATGTCCCTCCATTTCTTGAGTCTCCATTCATGATCCAAGCTTATACGAGTTAATAGTAAGATTATCCTCAAGCAGCACAACAGCTTTAGTAACAGTAACAAAAGCAATGACTATAGATGAGAAACCACACAGGCTCTGTTCCTGCTGTGTGGAAAGTTAAAAGAGAAATCCACCCAGAATTACTTGCATATTAATTTTTATAATTTAATCATCATCTTCAGTGGCATCCAAGATTTATTTTGTAATGAAAGTTGACTTTTTTAGTTTGAATATCTTTCATCAACAAGTTGGTTTATTTTTACTTTGGTTAACGCTGTCCCATATTATCTACAATTTCATACACACTTTCCTACATTATTTCCCACAATGCCATTCGACTACATGCTGATAGCAGCACCAGTGGGAACTAGCTCTGGCTTCATCTCTACATAAAGAAACCGATGCAGCACTGTTTTAGTGGTTTAGTCTGTCCAGCTCTCTCACCTCTGTCAACACCAATGTCATCTAACTAGCCAAGCCGAGTCTCTGTCATAACTGTTGTATATCTGCATTTTGGAACTTTTATTCATTTCTAGTTGAATGACTAAACACAAGAGAACAGAGTGATTTTATCACACACATGATCATGAGGAAGACAGAGTATGACAGGGTCAAATGGATAATTATCGTACCACACATACAAAGTTTTTTTCATTAAGCTTTCAACGCTAAAGAAGCTGTGAAAATGAACAATTTATTTAAAGAAGTAATGTCATACTGTAATGTAAATCTACAGCTAACAGTGATCATACACAGATAATCCTGGGGTCATAGTGAGAATTTGAATAGCTAAAAGATATACAAACATGCTTTCTACTCAGGTCATGGATCACTGAATCACCAGCAAAGAAACCGATGCAGCACTGTTTTAGTCGTTTAGTCTGTCCAGCTCTCTCGCTTCTTTCAACACCGAGGTCATCTCATATCCCTAACTAGCCAAGCCGTAATAACTCTGTGTTGTATATCTGCATTTTGGAACTTTTATTCATTTCTAGTTGAATAACTAAACAGAAGAGAACAGAGTGATTTTATCACACACATGATCATGAGGAAGACTTCTGCTGTCTCCACAACTTCCATGTTGGATTTCTTATTAATATGACTTTGAACATCACTGGGAAATGATGAGTGAGAAAAGAAGATCTGCTCATTTGTTTTTAGATCAGTCAGTGAAACCTGACTGGTGTCACATAGTTTGCTGAAAATGTCTCCCTAGTAAATGCCACTATAACTGCGCTAACATTGTCCATCAGCAAAACTGACAACAGCTTTGTTACACCTTCTTACAGCAATAACAAAAATACAGCACCAATCAACAAATTACCACCAGAATCGCTAAGCACATCAACAAGCATTTCAATATAAATGTATTTAACATCTTTATATTTAAAGTCTTTCACTGTGGAGTTCTGCTTTAAAGAAATAACCCAGGAATAAACAATTCATAAATACCATAATAGAGATTTTAAAAAACCTTGGACCTCTCACATCTAGACCACCACATTCTGGAGAAGACACAGTCCCTGAACAGGTGTCTTTGGGCTTTGTTAACCCAGCTCTGCTGTTAAATCCCCCACTGCACAAACATCAGTGAACACCCCTAATACACACCCAGCAGTGTGTTTTCTAATTGCTCGATGCTGCTCTTTCTTATTCTGTGATTATAAATGCAAACCTGATCTATTGTCCTGCTCACATTACCATTTCCTGATAAATTACCATATCAAAACTCATGTGAAGCAGAGACCTGTGGGATAGATGAAGGGAGTGGAAATGATAGCTAAGGTATTGTTCAGCGAATAAAGGTTACAGATCATGTGAGTGTAGGTTTGAGAGGGAGTGCACAATGTCTGTCATCTTATGCTGACTGAACTGAAAGCAATATCTTCCATATAATGATAACTCCATCATACTAACCCCATTTCCATAAAAGTTGGGATTGTTTTCTAAAATGCAATAAAATAAAAACAAAAATCTGTGATTTGTCAAGTCTCTTGAAACTTTAATTAGCTGACAAAAGTACAAAGAAAATGTATTCAATGTTTTCTGTTACGAAACACGGGGGAGGCTGGATGCAATCGCAGGGGAGAAGGTTATTTTATTAAAGAAGAGGGTAAAACACAAAACAGCATGGTCAAAAAACAAACAATAATCCACAGGAGTAGAACATAAATCCACAAGGAGCAGGGCAGTAATCCATCAGGGAGCATGAACAGCACAAAAACGGCACAAAACGTAAATACAAAACAAAGACAAAGCAAACACATGAAACTTGGCTAAGGTCTAGGAACTATGGACATTGATCTATGGTCTATGGGCGAGAGAACATGAGAAGAGAACAAGCGCACAACACATGCATCAACTTACTCTATTTACATCTACTTAAAACTGCGACAAAGCGGACAAAAGAAACAGTTTAAATAATCAAACTGAAACAAGACACACCTGAAACTACTGATGAAACAATAAATGGAAAACCAATGAAAGAACGGGGGCAGAGACATGACGTAAACCAAAGACACAGGACCAATAAACACACAGAAGCGGAGACATGACGAACCAAAACAAAAACACATGGCAAGGTACACACATGTGAGTCTATGAATGAGCAGTCCAGCGGAGTTTGTGAATGAAGCTCGCGCTACTCGGCAGTAGCGCGGAGAAGGGAATGCGGAAGTGAGTCGCTTCGCGAGCGACTCCGAGCGTGAGGGGTTCTCTAACAGAGCCCCCCCCCCAAAGGCGCTTCTCCCAAAGTGCCGAAAGTTCCGACCGCTCTGGCGGACCTGGGCCCCTGGGCAGGATCATAATGTCCGTTCCCCAGGATCCGAGGCTGGCATAGTCCATAGTTCCGCGGCCAGAGCGGAGAGTGTCTGGCTGCCACGGACGAGAACTTGGACGTGGACTGGGACGAGAACTGGGACTGGAAACTTGATGGGTGCTTGGCTTGGCGCTTGGCTTGGCACTTGACCTGGTGCTTGGCGTGGAGCTTGGCGTGGAGCTTGGTTTGGAGCTTGGTGTGGCGCATGGAGCTTGGCTTGGAGCTTGGCTTGGAGCTTGGCTTGGAGCTTGGCTTGGAGCTTGGCTTGGAGCTTGGCTTGGCATGGTGCTTGACCTGGTGCTTGACCTGACGATTGGCTTGGAAACAAACTTGGAAACAGACTTGGAAACCAAACTGGCCCTTGGACTGGAACCTAGACTAGATACTGAACTGTGACCTAGACTGGAAACTGGATCAGAAACTGGACTGGAACCTGGATTGGGAACTGGACTTGAAACCAAACTAGAAGCTGGACTGGAAACTGAACTGGAATCTAAACCAGAAACTGGACTGAAAATTAAACTAGAAACCTGACTGGAACCTAAACTAGAAACAGAATTGGAAACAGGACTAGAAACTGGACTGGAAACTAAGCTAGAAACTGAGCTGGAAATGAAACTAGAAACCTGACTGGGAACAGAACTGGGAGCAGAGCTGGAAACAGAGATGGGTGTTGGACTGGATTCAGGACTGGATTCAGGATTGGATATTAGACTGGATGTTGGACTGTGACCCAGATGGGAAGCTGGACCAGAAACTGAACTGGAATCTAAACTAAACGCTGGAATGAAAACTGGGCTTGAAACAAAACCAGAAACTGGACTGAAAACGAAACTAGAAGCAGAACTGGAAACTGGACTAGAATCTGGACTGGAAATTAAGTTAGGAACTGAACTGGATTCTGAGCTGGATTCTGGATTGGGAACAGGACTGAGAACAGGACTGGAACTTGGACTGGATTTAGGACTGGAAACTGGACTGGAAACTAGACTGGATACTGAACTGTGACGTAGACTGGAAACTGGACTGGTAACTAAACTGGATACTGAACTGTGACGTAGACTAGAAACTGGACTGGAAACTAAACTGGATTCTGGACTGGATTCAGGGCTGGGAACAGGACTGGGAACAGGACTGCGAACAGGACTGCGACCTGGACTGGAAACAGGACTGGGACCTGGATTGGAAACAGGACTGGGATCTGGGCCTGAAGCTGAACTGGAAACTAAGCTAGAAACTGGACTGGATTCTGAACTGGATTCTGGACTGGGAACAGGACTGAGAACAGGACGGGGAACAGGACTGGGAACAGGACTGGGAATGGACTCTGGATGTGACTTTGGGCCTGAACTAAGGCATGGGCTAAGGCATGGGTTGGAACATGACTCTTGGTATGAACTGAGGCATGGGCTGAGGCATGGGCTGGAACATGAACTTGGGTTAGATCATGGAAAGGGACTAGGGTAAGAACCTGGACCTGGACTTGGACATAGATTAGGACTAGGACTAAGGCAAGAATCTGCACATGGACTTGGACATAGACTTGGACTAGGACATGAATTAGGGCTAAGACATGGGCTAGGACTTGGACATGGACTAGGACTTGGAAAGGAGGTCTGCCCATGGACCTCCGGCATGAACCTGGCTTGGGAGGAGGTCATCCCATGGACCTCCGACATGGACTTGGCTTGGGAGGAGGTCATCCCATGGACCTCCGACATGAACTTGGCTTGGGTAGAGGTCCCCGCGTGGGCCTCCAGCAGGAACAGGGCTGGAACGGAGGTCCCCTCATGGACATCCGTGGGGCGCTCCGCTGGGGAGACCTCCTGCTGGGTCTCCAGATGGAGTTCGGGGCTGGAGGTTGCCACGTTAACCTCTGGGTGGTGCTCCGCTGGGGAGACCTCCTGCTGGTTCTCCGGCTGGAGCTTGGGGCTGGAGGTTGCCACGTTAACCTCCGGGTGGTGCTCCACTGGGGAGACCTCCTGCTGGTTCTCTGGCTGGAGCTTGGGGCTGGAGGTTGCCACGTTAACCTCCGGGTGGCACTCCACTGGGGAGACCTCCTGCTGGGTCTCTGGCTGGAGCTCGGGGCTGGAGATTGCCACGTTAACCTCCAGGTGGCGCTCCGCTGAGGAGACCTCCTGCTGGGTCTCCGGCTGGAGCTCGGGGCTGGAGGTTGCCACGTTAACCTCCAGGTGGCGCTCCGCTGAGGAGACCTCCTGCCGGGTCTCCGGCTGGAGCTCGGGGCTGGAGGTTGCCACGTTAACCTCCAGGGGGAGCTCCGCTGAGGAGACCTCCTGCTTGGTCTCCAGCTGGAGCTCGGGGCTGGAGATTGCCACGTTAACCTCCAGGTGGCGCTCCGCTGGGGAGACCTCCTGCTGGATCTCCGGCTAGAGCTCGGGATTCGCATGCCGCCAGGGGGCCTGCCCGATGCAGCCCCCGGTCATACACTCCTGGGACCGGGATTGAGAGGTGCCGGCCGCCATGTTGGCCCGCTCCCTCCCATAGTGCTCCAGGAAAGACTGGCCGGGCTGATCTGGCAGGTGAACGGTGTTAAATAAGATGTTTAGGTCGGGATTAAATTCCTGGCTCCCATATTCCTGGAGCAAAAGATCCACGAAACCCGAAACAGTGTTGAGTTCCCAGTACACACTGTCCAGATGGATCTCCGCCCACCAGCGGGCTAAGCTGACCAAACGGGATTGGAGGAACCTCACCCATTGTTCCTCGCTGGGCTTCGGATCCTCCAAACTTAAAAAATAACCCTGGGCCTGTAATAAGAAATACTGGGGGTACCATGACACACCATCATAGGCAGCAGGAGGAGGAAGACAGGCCCGAAAAGAAATAGAGTCCAAGGGGGGAACAAAAAGTTTGGTGTGGCTTGCCAAAAGTTTCCCCGCTGCATCCATGTTTTGGTGGAGTATTCTGTTACGAAACACGGGGGAGGCTGGATGCAATCACTGGGGAGAAGGTTATTTTATTAAAGAAGAGAGTAAAACACAAAACAGCACGGTCAAAAAAACAAACAATAATCCACAGGAGTAGAACATAAATCCACAAGGAGCAGGGCAGTAATCCAACAGGGAGCATGAACAGCACAAAACGCCACAAAATGTAAATACAAAACAAAGACAAAGCAAATACATGAAACTTGGCTAAGGTCTAGGAACTATGGACATTGATCTATGGTCTATGGGCGAGAGAACACGAGAAGAGAGCAAGCGCACAACACATGCATCAACTTACTCTACTTACATCTACTTAATACTCTGCGACGAAGCGGACAAAAGAAACGGTTTAAATAATCAAACTGAAACAAGACACACCTGAAACTACTGATGAAACAATAAATGGAAAACCAATGAAAGAACGGGGGCAGAGACACGACGTAAACCAAAGACACAGGACCAACAAACACACAGAAGCGGAGACATGACGAACCAAAACAAAAACACATGGCAAGGTAAACACACGTGAGTCTATGAATGAGCAGTCCAGCGTAGTTTGTGAATGAACCTCGGCTACTCGGCAGTATCGCGGAGATCGGAATGCGGAAGTGGGTCGTTACCCGAGCGACTCTGAGTGTGCTGCCGGCTGTCCTCAATGGCAGCGTGGAGAAGGGAATGCGGAAGTGAGTCGCTTCGTGAGCGACTCCGAGTGTGAGAGGCTCTCTAACAGTTTTCACTGACAAACTTCATTGTATTTTGTAAATATACACGTGGTCTGTGGTTGTGAGGCCGGTTGGATGTACTGCCAAATTCTCTGAAACGCCTCTGGAGACGGCTTATGGTAGAGAAATGAACATTCAATTCACGGGCAACAGCTCTGGTGGACATGTCAATTGCACACTCCCTCAAAACTTGCGACATCTGTGGCATTGTGCTATGTGATAAAGCTGCACATTTTAGAGTGGCCGTGCAATAATCATGCTGTCTAATCTAATCTAATCTAATCAGCATCTTGATATGCCACACCTGTGAGGTGGATGGATTATCTCGGCAAAGGAGAAGTGCTCACTAACACAGATTTAGACAGATTTGTGAACAATATTTGAGAGAAATAGGCCTTTTGTGTACATAGAAAAAGTCTTAGATCTTTGAGTTCAGCTCATGAAAAATGGGGGCAAAAACAAAAGTGTTGCGTTTATAATTTTGTTCAGTGTATATATATATATATATATATATATATATATATATATATATATATATATATATATATATATATATATATATATATATATATATATATATATATATATATATATATATATATATATATATATACAGGTGCATCTCAATAAATTAGAATGTCATGGAAAAGCTCATTTATTTCAGTAATTCAACTCAAATTGTGAAACTCGTGTATTAAATAAATTCAATGCACACAGACTGAAGTAGTTTAAGTCTTTGGTTCTTTTAATTGTGATGATTTGGGCTCACATTTAACAAAAACCCACCAATTCACTATCTCAACAAATTAGAATATGGTGACATGCCAATCAGCTAATCAACTCAAAACACTTGCAAAGGTTTCCTGAGCCTTCAAAATGGTCTCTCAGTTTGGTTCACTAGGTAAGCCACAAACATTCATTGCCAAAGAAGCTGGCTGTTCACAGAGTGCTGTATCCAAGCATGTTAACAGAAAGTTGAGTGTAAGGAAAAAGTGTGGAAGAAAAAGATGCACAACCAACCGAGAGAACCGCAGCCTTATGAGGATTGTCAAGCAAAATCGATTCAAGAATTTGAGTGAACTTCACAAGGAATGGACTGAGGCTGGGGTCAAGGCATCAAGAGCCACCACACACAGATGTGCCAAGGAATTTGGCTACAGTTGTTGTATTCCTCTTGTTAAGCCACTCCTGAACCACAGACAACGTCAGAGGCGTCTTACCTGGGCTAACGAGAAGAAGAACTGGACTGTTGACCAGTGGTCCAATATCCTCTTTTCAGATGGGAGCAAGTTTTGTATTTCATTTGGAAACCAAGGTCCTAGAGTCTGGAGGAAGGGTGGAGAAGCTCATAGCCCAAGTTGCTTGAAGTCCAGTGTTCAGTTTCCACAGTCTGTGATGATTTGGGGTGCAATGTCATCTGCTGGTGTTGGTCTATTGTGTTTTTTGAAAACCAAAGTCACTGCACCCATTTACCAAGAAATTTTGGAGCACTTCATGCTTCCTTCAGCTGACCAGCATTTTGAAGATGCTGATTTCATTTTCCAGCAGGATTTGGCACCTGCCCACACTGCCAAAAGCACCAAAAGTTGGTTAAATGACCATGGTGTTGGTGTGCTTGACTGGCCAGCAAACTCACCAGACCTGAACCCCATAGAGAATCTATGGGGTATTGTCAAGAGGAAAATGAGAAACAAGAGACCAAAAAATGCAGATGAGCTGAAGGCCACTGTCAAAGAAACCTGGGCTTCCATACCACCTCAGCAGTGCCACAAACTGATCACCTCCATGCTACGCCGAATTGAGGCAGCAATTAAAGCAAAAGGAGTCCCTACCAAGTATTGAGTACATATACAGTAAATGAACATACTTTCCAGAAGGCCAACAATTCACTAAAAATGTTTTTTTTTATTGGTCTTATGAAGTATTCTAATTTGTTGAGATAGTGAATTGGTGGGTTTTTGTTAAATGTGAGCCAAAATCATCACAATTTAAAGAACCAAAGACTTAAACTACTTCAGTCTGTGGCATTGAATTTATTTAATACACGAGTTTCACAATTTGAGTTGAATTACTGAAATAAACAAACTTTTCCACGACATTCTAATTTATTGAGATGCACCTGTATATACACACACAGTGGAGGAAAAAAGTATTTGATCCCCTGCTGGTTTTGTACGTTTGCCTACTGACAAAGAAATGATCAGTCTATAATTTTAATGGTAGGTGTATTTCAACAGTGAGAGACAGAATAACAACAAAAAAATCCAGAAAAACGCATTTCAAAAAAGTTATAAATTGATTTGAATTTTAATGAGGGAAATAAGTATTTGATCCCCTATCAATCAGCAAGATTTCTGGCTCCCAGGTATCTTTTATAGAAGTAATCTAGTTTGTTATCTGTAAAAAGACACCTGTCCACAGAAACAATCAATCAATCAGATTCCAAACTCTCCACCATGGCCAAGACCAAAGAGCTGTCCAAGGATGTCAGGGACAAGATTGTAGACCTACACTAGGCTGGAATGGGCTACAAGACCATCGCCAAGCAGCTTGGTGAGAAGGTGACAACAGTTGGTGCGATTATTCGCAAATGGAAGAAACTGTCAGTCTCCCTCGGTCTAGGGCTCCATGCAAGATCTCACCTCATGGAGTTTCAATGTTCATGAGAACAGTGAGGAAATCGCCCAGAACTACACCGGAGGATATTGTTAATGATCTCAAGGCAGCTGGGACCATAGACCATTGGTAAAACACTACGCCGTGAAGGACTGAAATCCTGCAGTGCCCGCAAGGTCCCTCTGCTCAAGAAAGCACATGTACAGGCCCGTCTGAAGTTTGCCTGAATTATTCAGAGGAGAACTGGGTGAAAGTGTTGTGGTCAGGTGTGGTCAGATCTCTTTGGCATCAACTCAACTCGCCGTGTTTGGAGGAGGAGGAATGCTGCCTATGACCCCAAGTCATAACACCATCCCCACCGTCAAACATGGAGGTGGGAACATTATGCTTTGGGGATGTTTTTCTGCTAAGGGGACAGGACAACTGCACCGCATCAAAGGGACGATGGACAGGGCCATGTACCGTCAAATCTTGGGTGAGATCCTTCCCTCAGCCAGGGCATTGAAAATGACCTTAATGACTTGTAGAGGATCTGCAAAGAGGAGTGGGATAAAATCCCTCCTGAGATGTGTGCAAACCTGGTGGCCAACTATAAGAAACGTCTGACCTCTGTGATTGCCAACAAGAGTTTTGCCACCAAGTCGAAGGGGTCAAATACTTATTTCCCTCATTAAAATGCAAATCAATTTATAACTTTTTTGAAATGCGTTTTTCTGGATTTTTTTGCTGTTATTTTGTCTCTCACTGTTAAAATACACCTACCATTAAAATCATAGACTGATCATTTCTTTGTCAGTGGGCAAACGTACAAAATCAGCAGGGGATCAAAAACTTTTTTCTCCCACTGTATGTATGTGTATATATATATATATATATATATATATATATATATATATATATATATATATATATATATATATATATATATATATATATATATATATATATATATACATACATACATACACTCAGTGTCATTTGTCACTCAGTACAGCTTATTTCATTAACTCTGCAACAAGTAAGGAATAAAACATGATGGGTCGTGTTGTTATTAGAAAAGGATCCATGATGGGGTGGTGTGATATGCCCCAACATTACTGTTACCACCCCAAAGTTGATTATTTCCTATAAACACTTCTATAATATCCAGAAGTGTTTATTCCTCTTATACCACAACAATTTACAATCAATTACAAATTTTAATTTATTAATGAACATTTAATATTGTGGAACATCCATGAACCAAGTTAGTGGCTCTTATCCATTACTTTATAGCAGCGATAAATAGTCATTCTCTCACCAGCCTCTAATTTTTTCTCTCGCTTGAAGTTAACAATACAAAAATAACACAGCTTGTCATGTAACTCAAACACCTTCATCAGGTATAAAAACAAAGCTGGGCACCGGAGACTCCTTCCATAAATATTAAATAAATATCAGAGCTGCTGTAATAGAAGATGAGTCCACACGTACTGACCAATCAGATTTGAGAATTCAACAGCACTGTGGTATAAGGTACTAATTAAACAGGACTTACAATAACCATCCACCAATTATCTTGCACAATGCATCATTCATCAGCGTAGACAGAAAGCAACCTGTCCTTCAGGTTTCTCTAACTATTATTCCTATATTTATATAAGGTACTTATATAAATTCTATATAAAATAGGTATTTCTCCAAGCTCCACATGACCACTCCCCCACTGCCACAACCTTTAAAATGACCTAATATAGTTTTATACAATTTATCATCTATAGAAGTTGTCCGAAGGGGAGCATGGTGGCACGTTTGCCTCACACCTCCAGGCTTGGGGGTTCAAATCCTGCCTCCGTCCTGTGTGCATGGAGTTTGTATGTTCTCCCCATGCTTTGGGGGTTTCCTCCGGGTACTCCGGGTTTCCTTCCCCAGTTCAAAGGCATGCATTGTAGGCTGATTGGCATTTCCAAATCGTCCGTAGTGTGTGAATGGGGATATGAATGGGTGTGATTGCACCCTGCAATGGGTTGGCACCCCACCCAGGGTGTCCTCAACTTGTGCCCCGAGTCGCCTGGGATAGGTTCCCCGCGACCCTGTGTAGGATAAGTGGTACAGAAAATGGATGCATGGAAATTGTGTGAGTTGTATGTAGGAGAGTAAAAGGACCTACTGAAGTATGGTTGGTGAGGGGTTAAAGAACAAGGTCTCTGAGTGAGGTCAACATCAATATATCAAAGCTTTTGTTGCCTGGAGACAGCTATTACACATCAAAAGCATTTTCACTCGAATTACCTGCTGCTAATTACCATAAACATTTCCCTTTGAATAGGTAAAATGTTGTCTTTATCAAGAGACCTGTATTGGAGTGTCTGAAAACAGCATGTGAACTTTCAAATGATCAGAGATGGAAGATCCTATAAGAACAAGATCACCTAGAAGTGTCAGGCTCTGTGTAAACTAGAAAGACAATGAGGAGTCACATCAGGTGTAAAGTATTTCTAAAGGCATCCTAAAATGGGAAACATTTGACAGAATTTTTACGACTAAGAAAATGAATAACCAAAACTTCTCAATACTGGGTCAATCACCAGTGATCTGCCCCCATATTTTACAGAGGGTATGGGTGCTTTGAGTTCTATGTATCAGTTACTGAAGATGAATGAATGTAGGAAAATTTCACTGAAAATGCATTCATTAGAAACTTTCTTTAGGAGTGTCAATAATTTTGCAATGCTTGCAAAGTTATGAGAAAATACCACTAATTAAATCTAGATATTCTTATGACAACTGTTTTTATTACAGTTCATTGTAATAATGTCTTTATTATATACTTCCATTTTTGCCATTTGCTTGAAGGGTGTTGATGATTCTGGAGTTGACTTTACTTGCTTACCCAAAAGAGGGCGACAACTGACATTTCAAATAATCAGCTCTGTAATGTCATGTCACACCATTAAGAAGATGAATAACAAGTGTGAATAGTCATCCAGTAAACTGAAGAGTACCTCCAGGGTTGGGGGTTTGATTCCTGTCCCTGGCCTGGGTGTGCAGCGTTTGCATGTTCTCGCCGTGCTTCGGGGGTTTCCTCCAGGTACTCTGGTTTCCTCCCCCAGTCGAAAGACATGCTTTGTAGGCTGATTTCCATTTCCAAATTGTCTGTAGTGTGTGAATGTGTGTATGATTGTGCCCTGCGATGGGTTGGCAGCCCATCCAGGGTGTCCCCCGCCTTGTGCCCTGAGTTCCCTGGGATAGGCTCCAGGCTCCCCGTGACCCTGTGTAGGATAAACGTTTTGGAAAATGGATGAATGGATAAATTTATATGCCAAAACTGACAGACAAGTATTACTGAAAAAAGCACAGACAAATAATTGTAGTTAGTTAAATAAGGCCTTTAGGACAGACTTGTTTAAGTTTTAAAGGAAAAATCATCCACCCTGAACGAATTGCGTATTAATATTTATAATTACAACCCCAATTCCAAAAAAAATTGGGATGCTGTGTAAAATGTAAATAAAAACAGAATGCAATGATTTGCAAATCTCATAAACCCATATGCTATTCACAATAGAACATAGAAAGCATATCAAATGTTTAAACTGAGGAAATGTACCATTTTAAGAAAAAAATAAGGTAATTTTGAATTTGATGGCCGCAACACGTCTCAAAAAAGTTGGGACAGGGCCATGTTTACCACTGTGTAGCATCCCTTTTCTTCTTTTAACAACAGTCCGTATACTTCTGGGAACTGAGGAGACCAGTTGCTGGAGTTTTGGGAGAGGAATGTTGTCCCATTCGTGTCTGATAGGCATTGCTTAAGGAACCTGTAATTATGTCTAAGGTTTATTTTGTAATGAAAGTTTAATTGTGAATTGAGACTTTTCATTGACATCTGTTTTCACTTTGGTTCACAGTCTCCTACCCTAACCCTACCTGCTGATAGCAGTGCCAGAGGGACCTTAAAGAGAGCGATGCATCAGAGCTTTAGTCCTTCAGTCTGTCCAGCTCTCTCAACTCCTCATCTGTACACTCTTCTCAGACAGATCAGATCACCGTCAACTGCAGCATGTTCGTCGGCTTGTAGAATACTAACTAGCCATAAATCATTTCTCATAATGGATAATGGTGAGAAAAAATGCTTTTGCGCTTTTGTTTTAGGAGCTAACAGCGACATTTGACCATTAGCCCTTATGTTTTGAGATTGTTGGATTTATTTCTCCTATTGAACACAATTGTAACTACACTAGCAATGCCCACCTGTCATCTAGACCATTACAGTTTGGAGAAAACACAGTTCCTAAACAACATACAGTATGCTTAACAGGTGTAACAGCCCTGCTGTTTAATCTCCTACTGCACAAACATCAGTGAACGCCCCCAGTACACACACAGCGGTGTGTTTTCTAACTGCTCAGTGTTGCTCATACTTACTCTGTGATTATGAAAGCAAACCTGAGCCACTGTCCTACTCACATTACCATAGCTTTCCTTTAAGAAATCATATAATAACATACATGAAACACCACTGTTCTCATATTGTTGATGCCCATGAAAAAAAGTACTTTTGAATCCCAGTTTAACCCCTGCCTATAGCTCTACGTTTTCCAAATTTATCCAGGTTCTTGAGTTGTCAGAGAATTAAAGAAGCGCACACTGTGCAAAAGCCTCACAACGAAAGAGGCTTAGATGTGCGCACGCGCGTATCAAGGGACGCTCCAACCGTCACCATGGCGACCAGCGTCTTAACTGTAACCAAATCTCTCAGATAGACGGCGTGTACACAAACAACCAGATTTATTAACAGAACGTCTGCGTGTCTTTAGATTAAGAAAGAAGGCCTCTTCAGAGTTAAAATGACAGTCCATTTTAAGGTATGTCACTTCCTTTATTTAAACCCAGTGAGCGGGAATTTAACATGCAGAGTGCAGATTTTTTTTAAGAGTGCAGGGAAGAGCTGAAAGCGGAACTTGCTCATTTTACGTCACTGGGTTTAAAGTAAAAGCTCTAAAGTAAAAGCTTGCGGATGGTTTCGGTTCTGTCTGATCCAAATTAACAGAAGAATGACAGCGTGAAGCCATGAGGGGTAAAGTAATGGATATTGCTCTTTGCTTTAGTAGATATATATCCTCATAAGATATTTCCGGCGTCTTTAAAAAAAAAATCGCATGTTTGCATGTTTTATATAGTAAACACAGTAGAGATTTCCTGCATGCACAAACATAGCTATCGTACTGTACTCCAGGTTTTTTTTTTTTTGTATTTAAAAACAACACTACGCATTACATTGTAATAGCACAATACACTGTAACAACAACAACAACAAAAGATTCTTGAGGTTAATGCTCAATCGCATGCACTCGCGTGCAGGTAAGGAAGCTTCGAGAAAATCTTATCAGTAGTGAGTTAGCCAGTGAAGCTAAACATGGATCAGAGCTCGTGACTGAATAAAATCCCTCTGTACCGCGCCAGGTGTGTGTAAATAATGTTAAACACTGTACAAGAGAAATGCTGCAGTGTTGAAGCAAAGAGCAGTCCAGTAATCTCGAGCTGTTCACTACTGAACCGTTACTTTTTGTGTTTCTAATTCTACCACCACACAGGGCATCAGCAGGCATCAGAGTAAACACAAGGCGAGGCGAGTGAGAGGCGCGTCACCGCAGCGCACAATGCGATTGGCTGGACTGCGCTCCGACCAGCTGGGTGAGACACACCAGACCTCCTCTCCTGTCCTGTCCTCTCCTCTCTGTCCCAAACAATCACTGGATCATGACCTACTCCCTATTCCTTACACACGCCAAAGTGCATTATGGGTATTATATATATAAAAATTTTAAATATATATTGTTTAGTACAAACTTTGTTATAGATTTTTTATGACTTCTACATTATCAAGTCAATACAAAAAAAAAAAAAAAAAAAAAAAACATTTCAGATTCCCAAACATTAGTTTTCTAGCACAAAATTAAATGTTACAGGAAAATGTTTGTATGTCATTAAAGAAAGCAGCATATTACGTAAGAGACACTTTTCAGACAAAAAACACAATGAAGGCTGCTGGGTTTTGCTGCAAAAATAAGAAGCACGTGTGAAAGTCAAAGTCTCCAGAAGAACTGTGGCTGGTTCTGCAAGATGCTCAATAAAACTTACCAGCTCATTTCCTTATAAAACTGCACAAATTGTACCCGAGACTACTATTTTTATTTTTTTGTCACACCAAATATTGACTTTGTTTCATTTACTACTGTTTACTGCTCTTTATGGTAATTTTTTTTTTTTTTAATGTAGAAACATTTAATTTCATTATTTTAAAGGCATCTTTGCTCTACAGCATTTCTTTGCATGTGCCTAAAACTTTTGCACAGTACTGTGTATATATATATATATATATATATATATATATATATATATATATATATATATATATATATATATATATATATATATATATACATACATACACACACACACATAAGGAATAGACGGGCCGTTGAATTAGAAAAATAATGCACACCTGAGGTGGTAATGCAGTTACACCTCATGAATGCATTATTTCTCTAATAATTCAACAGACCGGAGTCAATTATTCTGCTTATACCAAAGTTAGCACACCTCAAGACATTGTTCAGATGTTTTATTTCAAGACATTTTTCAGGTTTTTGTCCTTGAAATGCTTTTGTGTGTAGAAAATAAGTGTACACAGCCTGTTTTAGATGCTTTTACTCATTTCAAGCTTAATTTATTTTTTTTTGCTTCTTTCTAGAAAGAAATAGAAAAAATTATCTTCCAACAGAACAAGACTATTTCAAGCTTGAAATTAGTAACAACATGTCAAACATGTCAGGAAATCATCTATTTAATAATCATATATTTGTAACTTCATAATAGGAACAAATAAGTCTATATAGTATATTCAAGATATTTTCACTTACTAAGTCATTTTTCTGCAGTGAGCCTACCTTACAACAACTTAATATTGCACTAACATTAAGTGTCTATTTATAGCGAGCTAATTTGGATAGTTTAGAATATGATTAGGGGGAAAAAAAACACTTTTCAACAAGAAGTCTAGTAGCGTAGTGTCTCATGAGAGCAAAACATAGTGAGCGATTGAGTCTATGGGCAAACCTAAAGCGTCCTCCTCAGCTGCTCTGAGGTCAGCTGAGAACCAATCATCACTGCTTGGTATGCAGTAGACTATTTACTGCCACCACATATTCAGGACGTCTCTGTTTCCATATTGAGTTTGACAACTGGAGATGCTACGTGAGATGCACAAAAACATCACCTTCTGAAACTACAGAGGTCTCGATCTCGGTGTCAGACACATCCATGCCTTTAGAGCAGGTTCTCAAACCTCATTCATAGAGCCCATTTTTATTAAATTGTCATTAGATTCCAGTTCACATTATTTTCAGGCAAAATAATTTATAATAATGGTGGGTTGTGTTTTCTACCACTATAACAAATTAGAAAATCACGGATCTCCAGTCTATGTTTCATGGACCCCTTTGAGAACCATAGCTCTAGAGTACAGAACTTGGACACTATGCTTACTAGGGTTACATTTTAGAAGAGCGATGCTTTCCGGTACTCTAAATGATGCCTTTTTGCCTCATTGATCCTACATTTTAAAATCTGCCACCTTTAGAAATGTGTCAATTATTTATTTAATCTATGAATGAGAAGAGGGCACACTTGCAGAGTGAAGATAACAGTGTTTTTATTATAGTGCATGATATACAATAAGTATGCAGTATTTACATTTTAATTATTTGGCAAACACCTTTATCCAAAGCAACTTACAACTGAGCTGAGCATATGAAGGTAAAAGGCCTTTCTCAAACACCCAGCAGTAGCAGATTGGTGGTAGCAGGATTCAAACTCACAACCTTCTGAGCAGTAGTCCAGAGCCCTAACTGCTGAGCCACCAATCCCTGGTAAAAATCCCCACCACCTCAAAAGACAAATTAATTGTATGATAATAAAAACAATAATTAGACAGATTTTAATAGTCATTAAATATAATAATTGGATAAAAGCTAATTATAATGTGTCTGAATGTATAATGCCCTGATTAATGTTAATACAGTATGCAATCACACAGTATGCAGATGTTCTGCTCAGGTGACACAGCTGTGCAACAAGTCATCAATAAGTCATGGCAATTTAAACAGACGCTTCAGTGAACAAGTGCATCTTATCTAGCAAATACCTCTGATCCCTCTGTTCTCATTCTTTTCATTGCATCCTCAGATGGAGGAGCAAAGATGTGAAGAAGAAAGGAAACGAGGAAATGCAATTAAAGAAATTAAAAGCACCCCAGGGGCCTGGTTTATAAAAGTTGAGTGCTCACAATTTAGGCCTTATGAAGTGTGTACACAATTTTCCATACACACAGGGAGAGGTATATAAAAAAAAGTGCATTTTAAAAAATGAATGTGGAAATGCGTATACTGTCATGCATACTCACACTTTTAATAATGACTTATTAATCACTCAATTTAAATGATGCTTTTTATTGAATTAACCATGGTTTTGATTTAAATAAAGCAATAAGCCATTACAGGGCATGTATTACACTGAATTGATCATGGGTAAAGAGTAGTCTATAGACAGAATAATGACTTAAGTGTAACGGTTTTATTGGTTTAAAACCTGGTGCATTAATACAGAATTAATTTATTGTGACACGGACACAGGTGTGCTTCGAAAACGGCTCAGCCAATCAGATTGTAGAACAGCGGCTTTCTGGTTTATAAGGAGAGTTAAGTATCACACTCGGAAAGGACACCCAAGCATTAGTCAGTGATTATGTCTAAAGCCCTTTTCAATAAAGCATGAGTGTTCTTCTGAGTATAAAACGTGGTGTATTGGTGTATTGCTGGACTTGCTACAAATATTATTGTTATTCATATATTTCCGTTTAATTAATTATTTTATCATCATTATAAATATTAAGTAAGCACTGATGCTTTCGGTAAAGGTGTGGTTATAGTTATTCTCCTGTTTTCTATTTGCCTAAAGGAATTTGCAGAGAACCCCAGATTCAATCCAAGAAGAGAACCCCCTTGAACCCACCTCAAGTATCCACTTCTTTCCAGTGGGGGGATCCAGGTGTTTTAACCAGGAGGCAGATTACAACTCGGCCTGCTTCCCCTCCAGCTGTGGTCTCTGTAGCACAAACAGGCAGTGTTGAGAATGTAGAAACCCCTCTAGCCCCGAGAGCATCCAAACCAACAAGAGCCTCAAAAATGACTCCGGTCCAGGAAGAATGTTCACCTGGTTATATATCCAGGGTCTCTGCTGACCAGGAGACAGAAAAACAGCCAGCCGACGGGGTGAGTGCTATTCACACCTGTACTTTAGCAGAAACAGGAGAAAGAATTATTATCAGTTGCTTGCAACAATGATTTATCAATACTATATGTACAAATTGAAACTGAGATTATGTGTTATCTTGATCAAGGTTGTGGTGGAGCCACAGGACCTTGGAGCTCTGAGGTGGAAATGCTACTTGCTGCACCAGACTACTAGTGTGTGTTAATTTAGACATGTTCGGTATGCTGGTCCACAGGTTAAACATGCACTGAGGAAGAAGGCAGGCCTGAAGTCAGAGCGCCAGAGGAATGGACGCAAGAGCTCCGAGTATCAGAGGCAGTTTCAGTGGAAAACTCCAACAGCTGAATCACCTCTTCTCACTGCCCAAGAGGTACTTAATCAGACTTACACAGCACATGAGTTCATCTTCACTGAGTACTGTAGTTGCAATTCAGTTCTTGATTACCATATCACTGTCAAATTAGAACTTCCGTTCAAGACGAAAATAAAACTTATCACCACTAGATGGCAGCAGAGAGTTCATTTATACCACATAACTAGACGAGTACCAGAAAACCGTAATATACATGGTTACTCTTTCTCTTAAGAAATGTTAATGTTTCTTAATAATGGCTCTAAGCACACTTCTAGGCTAAAAAGAAATGTGTCTATTTCATTTCAGAGATATTCTTTATTATTTCTGTTCTAGATGTTGTACTCCAACAACAGGTCTATCCCACCTTATAAGTCTAATCCAGTAGTAATGGAGAGTGAATACAAGAGGAGCTTTAAAGGATCCCCTCCACCCAGAGGCCCGCGCTTACGAAGAGACATGGAAATAAATGAGGTTCCATCTCTCAAAATGGAGAATATCTCCCCAGAGAAGGTACTGCTGTTTTTAGGATAGTGAGCAAGGATTTCTTTTCGTACACAATAAGTAACAGAGGTAATACAGTTTTCACCCTTCTTCCTCTGTTATACCTTACACATGGCGCTAATGGCAGAGTAAGAAGAAGAAACGATGGCATCAGCGCCTCAGCAGGAAGTCAAGCCCCAAAGAGAAAACTCCTCATTCAGAACCACAGCCCTTAGAACAGAAACCGGAGACACCACAAGCCCAAAAACCTGTTTCGCCCAAAGTGGTGAGGTATGTGCATGGTTTTGCCTTTCGTTAGATACAAATGAAAGGTCAAGTGATATAATGATCACCTCACTACTGAATGGCATTTGTTGGTCCCCTACATTCCTCATATATATATATATATATACATATATATATATATGTATGTATGTATGTATGTATGTATGTATATATATATATATATATATATATATATATATATATATATATATATATATATATATATATACACAGTATCTCACAAAAGTGAGTACACCCCTCACCAAATATTTTATTATATCTTTTCATGGGACAACACTGACGAATTGACACTTTGCTACAATGTAAAATAGTGAGTGTACAGCTTGTATAACAGTGTAAATTTGCAGTCCCCTCAAAATAACTCAACACACAGCCATTAATGTCTAAACCGCTGGCAACAAAAGTGAGTACACCCCTAAGTGAAAATGTCCAAACTGGGCCCAATTAGCCATTTTCCCTCCCCGGTGTCATGTGACTCATTAGTGTTACAAGGTCTCAGGTGTGAATGGGGAGCAGATATGTTAAGTTTGGTGTTATCGCTCTTACATTCTGTCATACTGGTCACTGGAAGTTCAACATGGCACCTCATGGCAAAGAACTCTCTGAGGATCTGAAAAAAAGAATTGTTGCTCTACATAAAGATGGCCTAGGCTATAAGAAGATTGCCAACACCCTGAAACTGAGCTGCAGCACGGTGGCCAAGACCATAAAGCGGTTTAACAGGACAGGTTCCACTCAGAACAGGCCTCGCCATGGTCGACCAAAGAAGTTGAGTGCACGTGCTCAGCATCATATACAGAGGTTGACTTTGCAGAATAGACGTATGAGTGCTGCCAGTATTGCTGCAGAGGTTGAAGGGGTGGGGGGTCAGCCTGTCAGTGCTCAGACCATACGCCGCACACTGCATCAAATTGGTCTACATGGCTGTCGTCCCAGAAGGAAGCCTCTTCTAAAGATGATGCACAAGAAAGCCCGCAAACAGTTTGCTGAAGACAAGCAGACTAAGGACATGGATTACTGGAACCATGTCCCGTGGTCTGATGAGACCAAGATAAACTTATTTGGTTCAGATGGTGTCAAGCGTGTGTGGCGGCAACCAGGTGAGGAGTACAAAGACAAGTGTGTCTTGCCTACAGTCAAGCATGATGGTGGGAGTGTCATGGTCTGGGGCTGCATGAGTGCTGCCGGCACTGGGGAGCTACAGTTCATTGAGGGAACCATGAATGCCAACATGTACTGTGACATACTGAAGCAGTTCCCTTCGGAAACTGGGCCGCAGGGCAATATTCCAACATGATAACGACCCCAAACACACCTCCAAGACGACCAATGCCTTGCTAAAGAAGCTGAGGGTAAAGGTGATGGACTGGCCAAGCATGTCTCCAGACCTAAACCCTATTGAGCATCTGTGGGGCATCCTCAAATGGAAGGTGGAGGAGCGCAAGGTCTCTAACATCCACCAGCTCTGTGATGTCGTCATGGAGGAGTGGAAGAGGACTCCACTGGCAACCTGTGAAGCTCTGGTGAACTCCATGCCCAACAGGGTTAAGGCAGTGCTGGAAAATAATGGTGGCCACACAAAATATTGACACTTTGGGCCCAATTTGGACATTTTCACTTAGGGGTGTACTCACTTTTGTTGCCAGCGGTTTAGACATTAATGGCTGTGTGTTGAGTTATTTTGAGGGGACAGCAAATTTACACTGTTATACAAGCTGTACACTCACTACTTTACATTGTAGCAAAGTGTCATTTCGTCAGTGTTGTCCCATGAAAAGATATAATAAAATATTTACAAAAATGTGAGGGGTGTACTTATATATTTTTTATTTTATGACTTCTACATTATCAAGTCAGCACAAAAAACATTTTAGATTCCCAAACATTAGTTTTCTAGCACAAAATCAAATGTTACAGAAAAATGTTTGTATGTCATTAAAGAAAGCAGCAACTGGGCTTGTGTGAAAATGTATTTGCCCCCATAGTTACTAATTCCCCAAATCTATGAATACATAATGGTCTTCAGCTGGACTAGACACAACCAGGCCTGATTACTGCAAACCTTGCTCAATCAAATCAACACTTAAATAGAACTTTTTCAACAGCATGAAGTTGGTTAAAACGTCTTACTCAGTAACACACTATGACAAAATTTACAGAAATTCCAGAAATGATGAGGAAGAAGGTGATTGAAATACATGGGTATGGCTCTGGGACTCCAAAGAACCACAGTGAGAGCCATTATCTCCAAATGGAAAAACTCGGCACAGTAGTAGACCTTCCCAGAAGTGGCAGACCCTCAAAAATTCTTGATGAGTTGAAAGTGGAACTGTTTGGAAGACAGGGGTCCCGTTACATTTGGCGTAAACAAAACACCAAATTCCACAAAAAGACCATCATACCTAAGGTCAAGCATGGTGGTGGGAGTGTGATGGTGTTGGGATGCTTTGCTGCTTCAGGGCCTGGGCAACTTGCAGTAATTGAGGGAAACATGAATTCTGTTCTCTACAGGAAAATCCTAAAGGAGAATGTCCAGTCTTCAGTCTGTAAGTTGAAACTCAAGCGTAACTGGATTATGCAGCAAGACAGTAATCCAAAGCATAGGAGTAAGGTCACCTCTGAATGGCTCAAAAAAAGCAAAATTAAACTTTTGGAGTGGCCTAGTCAAAGTCCTGACTTGAACGAACTGAGATGCTGTGGCAGGGCCTTAAACAGGCAGTTCATGCTCGAAACCCTCCAGTGTGGCTGAACTAAAGCAGTTCTGCAAAGAAGAGTGGGCCAAAATTCCACCACAGTGCTGTGAAAGACTGATCTCCAGTTATCAGAAGCATTTGGTTGCAGTTATTGCTGCTAAAGTTGGCACAAACAGATTTTAAGTTTAAGGGGGCAATTAGTTTTTCACATGGGTGATTGGATAACCTTTTTTGCTTAAAAAACAAACAAACAAACAAAAAACTGTATTGTGTGTTTACTCAGGTTGCCTTTGTTTTATTTTTCGTTTGAAGATCTAAATCTATTTGGTATGAGATACACACAAAAAACAGAAGAAATCAGGAAATACCTTTTCATAGCACTGTATGTATAATGGTAGAGGTGGTCAAAGTTCAGTATGGTACACAATTTATTACACAAACCAATTTTATCTTTTTGCCTACTGCAGGAAGGTGAAGACTGAATATAGCTCAAACTTCCGCTCTCCTCTTCAATACTGCTACAGAGACGGTGCCTGGGTCAGGTCCAGGACTTTAGGAGAAGAGGTAATCCAACTATCTTCACATCCCTCACCCTTACACTATGGGAGAATATGTGAGCGTATAACACGAATACTGAATCCAGGGTGTGGTATTCTTAGTGTAATATTATATTTATTACATTATACTTTTCTGCACAACCATCCATCAGCATTCTAGTTTATACCACAGTGCTGCTAAATTCTTAAATATGATTGGTCACAAGGTGTGGATTAATTTTCTATAACAGCAACTCTGACAATAGTGCCTGCTGTAATTCAAATGATAGCTTTATATTAATAAGCTTGTTCTAATATGTTATTGTTTCTATAGTAACAGCTAATTCACAGGGACCTGTACTGTATAGTGGGCACTCTACATAATCTAAGACTAATAATAAAAGGATTCAAAACGTGTTGTTACTTAACAAGGAAACGTTGCAATTGTTGGCAAATTGCTGTGGTACAAGAGAAATAACAGACACCGTTGATTATTTTCCTTTAACAGTATGCCACCCAAGTGGGTTA
Organism: Cranoglanis bouderius; assembly: GCA_023630585.1. Lineage (NCBI taxonomy): Eukaryota > Metazoa > Chordata > Actinopteri > Siluriformes > Cranoglanididae > Cranoglanis > Cranoglanis bouderius. The sequence goes on from CM042538.1 coordinate 23,303,419, forward strand.
TTCTTTACATGAGGTATAACATATATCTTTACTGTTCAAAAATTCAAAAAAACAAAACAAAAACAAAAAAAACAGTGAAAAGGGAGAGGTAAGCAAACAGCAGCAGATCCACCATTCAGGTCCTCCAAAAGTAAAAGCATTGATTAACATGGTTAAGGAGTGTTAAATGCTCCAGGGTGGAAGATCACCAGGACTGAACTCCGACATCCCTACTTTTGAATTCAGTTGGTTAAAATCATGAAATGTTCCTTTATTTCGAAAACACTCCAACAATTTTAAACTCTAGAAAACTCAAGATGCTGATTTTTAAACAACATACATCCAACCTCTCTTGTTAACCTCAGACATTTTGCAGTTTCATTTAATGATGACCAACATTCTATGTACTATTCCTCATCAAAGATTTAAAGAAAAAAAAAGGCATCCTGTGTAAGCTTTGGAGAAACGAGAGTATGTTTCAGATTCTAGCAGATGTGGCATCATGGCCTTGCTAATCACTGATTTGTGTCATTAATCTTACAGGGTCACGAGTGGTATCACGAGGTAAATGACCTGCCTACCATTTCATTCTCTCTTTTGTTGCGGTGGTCTCAGGTGCCTTCACATTTCCTGTAAATATGTGCTCAAGGCTGTGTGATTTGCAGAAGCCATAACTTTGCATGTGTAAGATCATGTCTTGTAGTCTTAGTTATCAAGCAATTTGCAAGAGTATTCCAAGTAAATCCCAAGTCAATTAGCCAAATCCCACTGTTTCCCACCATTTTAATGCACTCATTCAAGTTTCTGCAAAATACAATGAAACTGGTATATTTCATCTGGTTTGAAGACCACCATAATTTTAAAATGAAAGGGGCTACAATGGAAAAAACATATTGTAACAAAGTTGGCTTTACGCTGCTCAGAAACCCAGCAGACCCCAAGTAAGATCATGCATGAGCCTGAAGCACTCTTCAACACAAATACATTGGCAGCTTTCCAGCTCGCTTGTTGTTTTCTGCTTTGCTTGGCTCACGGCCACATATACACACACATACGCATGCTCAAGGAGAAAGAGAAAGATATTCATAGAAATCATATTAAGAAATCATATTAATATATGGGAAAAAACAGGGTTCATGTGTACCAGTTTAGTAATTACACCTGTAGCTCAACCCCAAAACACCACCTGTCTGCTCACTCCCTAAAAAAAAAGCCACAGCATTAACTTTATAACTAACTAGCAACGTGAACATGTCTTGCTTCTTCAAATGTACTCATTTACCACTAATGGTTGCCTCCTTTTTCTCATGCCAAATTACCTCTAATCAATTTCTGTGACAGCCTAGGAAAACCTTTCACTTTGAAAAATGCAGACCTTCTTATCTATTATCATAGATTTCTACAGGGTGTCCAAATAATCTCCATACATAAGGGAAATATATATATGTAAATATAAATATAAATAAAAATTAAATATAAATAAATAATATATATTTTTTCAGCTAGCCTTTAAGAATGCCTTTGACAAAATAAGAATGTATTGAAATATTTTTGATGGCTGGATCGGGAAGCTGTGGCAAGGTTGCGAGGGACTTGACTTACCTTGACTTTAACAGGAAACATGGCAAGCACATCACGCACGACACTGTTGCCAAACTTATTAACAAATTCCAAAAGACTGGAAGTGTTGGGACCAAATGAGAAGTGGATGTCCACGAGCATCCACTGACAAAGGCACAACCAACGTGGCGCTGGCATAAATTGTCCCCTATGTATGGAGACCTTTGGGACACCCTGTAATATCGTGGTACAGACCAATGACACTACAATCCCATACACTTTCTTTCTATTTGCTCACAAGGCCAAGGCTCATGAAGGTCCATGTCCAAAGTTCAGCATCAAACAAAAGTAACTGTTACCAGAAGCAGTTGTTCACATCCTGTGCCCTTTGCCCTTCTGGGAATTGTTTTTTTTTATTTTATTTTATTCCATTTGGTCTGATCACCGTAAATTATATGTGCACGTAAATGTTATGGTTAAACCGTAGATGTTGGCACCTCTGGTTCTAGAGTGAACATTTTCCTCTAGGAGTGTATGAAAATCTAGACTTTCGTAGTCATTTTAGACAATTAACAAATAAACATCTATATACATTGTTTTAAAGCTTTTTTTATTTGTCAGAAATAATTCAGCAATAATCGACTGCTTTCCCAGACTGTCACACATAAATTATGACAAACATAATTTGTGTTAAATAAAAAAAAAATCTTAACAAGTCACCTAATACTTCACTTACGCTACAAACAATCCAAGTAACTGATGAAATCCAAATTGAGTCTAATGTGGCCAGTTTCTTATTTTGTAAAGTTAAGTCAGTTACTAAAAGTCATTCAAGGTAATTAATCTACAGTCCTCAGTTCTAGGAATGTGTGTGTGGTGCACACCCTCCCGTTTGATCTGATCTATGATAAAGCCTCATGATGTCATGTTAATACTTGTCTAGTTAACAACAGAAATGTGTGTGTGTGTGTGGTTGTGTGTGTATGCATGTGTGTGCATGTGAAAATGAGACTTTCACTGTTAATGAGTCAGCAAGTTAGCAAGTAAGCAGCCTTCTTTCCACAGAACTTTCAAGCTGCATGTGGTTTTGCTGGGTTTTTTTTTTTAATGTACAGGAATTACAACATTGCATTGTGCATACTACCAAGGAGTGACTACTTTTTTTTTTTCTTTTCTTCTCTTCATAAAGTATAAAGTGAATGCCATGCGTGTTACATATTTCAATTAAACGTAATTAGACGTGGCTTTCTTTTGAAATCAACAGTGACACCATTTAAAAGAGATATTGTTATAAATACTTGCTTTTGTTCTAGGACATGTTGGTGCACCTCTAGTGAAGTCTCACCTGTTGTGTAATACCTTGTGTATGACAAGATTTGAGTCGATACAAATTATTCTCTGCCCTCTTTACCAGCTGAACCAGTCTGTTTTTACAGAAATATAAGAAAATTATTGAATAATTGAAGAGCTGATTAGTGCAATTATGAAAGCACAAATATTTATATGCTTTGGCACTCAGTGTAGACTGTTTTGGGCTGAATTTTAAATATCTGTGGCTTTGCTCTGTTAGGTGCGGGAGTTGCGTGAGAAAGCAGAAGCTTATAGAAAGAGGGCCTGGGGAACTCACTTCTCCCGGCAGCACCTGAGCCAGATCCTGTCTGAGCAGAACTGCCTGTGGGAGGTATCTAGTGGTTCTTCTCCCTCCACTCTCACTGATGAGGACACTCATTCCACCAACAGTCCCATCATCGATGCCCTGGACCTGGCCAGGTACACTGAGAAGTCTTCAGTTATATTAGACTTTACAAAACCTAAATCTCATCCCTAAAATGGGTAACCATAGCAACCATAGAAAATTGCTGTCGTATATGAGTATTATTTTTTATGAGGAATGGGGCAGTAGAACAGATTGTCACCAATGGAATGGCATTATAGTCACAATAAATGGCTGAAATCTTGGGTTACAATTGAGTAGTAGTTCTTATTCATAAGCAGTCTGTAGATTGGACATTTGAGAAGTATGTTTCACATCAATGTACTGTAGCAAGTAGAGCAAAATACTGGAACTTGAGATGCATTGCATGGTTTTTTTTTTTTTTTTTTGGTCCATCAGTATTCTGATACATTAATTTTGTTGGATATTAAAGTAATATTGGGTTACTTCCAAGTTTAAACACAACACTAGATGAATACCTCTATGTTTTGCACTGTCCCCTTGTTGCTGTGCCACACAGCCCCATCTTTTAATGCTTTCGTTTTTCTGCTTCCCTGCCCATGCACTGTATACAGTATATTATATTATTAAATATATTATTGAACATTTCATAACTGATGGTTTCACAGTATTACTGCATTGTTATAGCCCTACCTATAACACTATAACCTACATTTTATATCCCAGTGTAAAAGAGAACTGTATGTTGTTCACTTCTGCTCAGTTTATAGCAGCTCTTTTTATCAGTAACTTTATTTACAAGCGGAAGTGGTATCTATTCTGAATGTGTCCCTTATATGCTGTTAGTGTCAGGGAGAGCTGTAGACCCAGTGCATCTGTGTCCTTGGCCGCAAGTAGGAGAAGCTCTTGTAAAGAGGTAGAGCTTCCTAGCAGGCCCACCCTTCCTGGAGAGACGAGAACGGCATGGGATGAGGAAGTAAGTCCTTGTGAGAGGGGTGTGACTGAGATAAAGCAGCAGAGGAAGGAGGAGCCAGAGGAGACCAATGAGGAAGTAAATATAAATGGGCATTCAGAAGATAACAAGGAGGAGTAAGCTCTGAATCATTTACACTTTCATTTCCATAATTTCATAATTATTTGTTGAGTAAAGGCTATTATCCTGTGTGTCAAAGAAATACTCTAAACTCCCTAAAATGTTGTAAGGTGCTTAGTGTAAATACGTTATTTAGTAAGCGTATGCACACAGGTTATTTGGAGTATTGTGTCATATTGTGATTGTAGAATTGCTTTCATTAGGGACACTGTGGCAGAGAGTGAGCACTTGTCATGTCCAGAGGAGTCTAGAAGCTCCAGTGATGAGGGCAGGTTACCTACTCCCAAACTAAAAGCAATGCTGGCTACACAGAGGACTCATCATGACCGCACCACTCCTGCAACTGGTAACCAGCAAAAAACACATTCATCTCACACGTGTACCATTCTCAGACAAGTATCTAACATGAAAACATTTTTGTTCTATAGTCTGAAATTCTAAAGTCTGCCTCCTACAGTAGCCAGTGTTGTATTTGGGATCACTAGTAGCTCCATACCACAGGCCTTGCGAACTGGCTAGTAAGTGTTCTAGACGTTCTACATATTTAACCCCAATTCCAAAAAAGTTGGGACGCTGTGTTAAAACAATAAAACAATAAAAACAGAATGCAATGATTTGCAAATATCATAAACCCATATGTTATTCACAATAGAACATACAAATGTTTAAACTGAGGAAATGTACCATTTTAAGAAAAAAAATAAGGTAATTTTGAATTTGATGGTCGCAACACATCTCAAAAAAGTTGGGATGGGGGCAACAAAAGGCTGAAAAGGCAAGTGTTACTAAAAAGAAACAGCTGGAAGTTAATTGACAACAGTTCAGTAACAAGATTGGGTATAAAAATAGTATCTTAGAGAGTTTTTCAGAAGTAAAGATGGACAGAGGTTCATCAATCTGCAAAAAACTGCATCTACAATTTGTGGAACAATTTCAGAATAATGTTCCTCAATGTAAAATTGTGAAGAATTTGAATATCTCATCATCTACAGTACATAATATCATCAAAAGATTCCAAGAATCTGGAGAAATCTCTGTGCGCAAGGGAAAAGGGCGAAAATCAATATTGCATGCCCGTGAGCTTCGGCCCCTCAGGCGGCGCTGCATTATAAACAGGCATGATTCTGTAATGGAAATCACTGCATGGGCTCAGAAACACCTTCAGAACTCATTGTCTATGAACACAGTTCGCCATGCCATCCATAAATGCTGGTTAAAGCTCTATCATGCAAAGAAGAAGCCATATGTGAACATGATCCAGAAACGCCGCCGTCTTTTCTGGATCAAAGCTCATTTAAAATGGATTGAGGCAAACTGGAAAACTGTTCTGTGGTCAGACAAATTGAAATTTGAAATTCTTTTTGGAAACCATGAACACACCGTCCTCTAAACTAAAGAGGACTAAAGAGGAGAGGGACCATCCGGCTTTTTATCAGCGCTCAGTTCAAACGCCTGCATCTCTGATGGTATGGAGTTGCATTAGCGCCTATGGAATGGGCAGCTTGCACATCTGGAAAGGCACCATCAATGCTGAAAGGTATATACAGGTTTTAGAGCAACATATGCTTCCATCCAGATTCCATCCCATCTTTACTTCTGAGAGACTCTGCCTCTCTAAGATACTCTTTTTATACCCAATCATGTTACTGACCTGTTGCCAATTAACCTAATTAGTTGCAAAATGTTCCTCCAGCTGTTTCTTTTTAGTAACACTTATTTTTCCACCCTTTTGTTGCCCCCATCCCAACTTTTTGAGACGTGTTGCGGCCATCAAATTCAAAATTACCTTATTTTTTCCTTAAAATGGTAATTTAAACATTTGATATGTTTTCTGTGTTCTATTGTGAATAACATATGGGTTTATGAGATTTGCAAATCATTGCATTCCGTTTTTATTTACATTTTACACATCGTCCCAACTTTCTTGGAATTGGAGTTGTGCTAGAGGAATTAAACTAGTGGTGTGCATCGGGACTGGGATCTCGCAGGTGTGGGACATTTTTACTCATGCGGGCGGGAGCAGGCAATTAGAAATTGTGGATCAAAAGAGATCAAACATTGTTGATCAAATGCATTCTGCCTTATTGTTTTCTGTTGACTCATGACTCAGTGTTGCAAATACTGTATGTAGGGTTAAAGAACTGCTAATTTGTTTGTACTTTTGGGGAATCTGGAGAGCTGAGTTCATTAGAAAGTATTCCCAATGGTACAAACAAAAACAAGTGTGGGGGTAGGTGGGTGTATTCCAGAGTGTCTGCAGGAGTGTATGGGCATGGTCATAGTTTTTGCTGGAACGGCTGGGTGTGGTTCAAAAAACAGGTTAGACTATACAGTGCTTCAAATGAAAGGAGCAGTAGTTTGTACCTACCGCATTACCCGTACCCTGTCATTAACCTTGACAGGAGAGATTAGGGGCAGATTTCAAAGTAAACAGAGGCCAGGCAAAAAGTGCCTTTAAATAGACAAGTTACATGAATGTCATGACAGGTTTTGGACATACAGTAGAGCTCTTTTCATGCAGAAAGAATCACTATGACTACAAAAAGGCTGTCAGAATATATTTGACATGCACACCTGCAAGTTCTCCCACATTTTTGCAAAAAAAAAAAAAAAAACCCCAAATGTTTCACTTCTTTGTCAGACATGTCCATGTCTGACATGTAGAAGATCTCTCATATTGTTTATAATGAGAAATACTGTCTAAATCATGCTTGCACTGTGAACACATGCCACTCTCAATATACAGGGTGATTTTTTAAAGATATGTTAACACTTCTTTACCGTTTTCTTTTCTTTAGAGTACATTCTCATTTTTGGTGAACAAGTGGAGCCCCTTTGAAGCAATTAAGTTACAATTTACAGCCCTTATTTAGTGACCTAACCTCCTTGTGTAATGATGTTAGTGTTTCCACTACAGTGTCGCAGTGTTGTAGTGTTATATGTGTTAACATGTTTTAATCACACCCTATTCTTGTGTTTTTAAAATGGATATCAGGTTCCTTAGATACCGTTATAAACAGTGTATCTAAACAGGAGATCAGCGTTATAATCAGCGTTATAAACAGGAGAAATACTGCTTTACATTACAGGGAAACCCCTACCTGATGTGATATGTATTTTTAGATGAGAAGCACTGTAATGGATTTTGCTTGCAATTCACTCACTCTTGCACACACTCACTCATGTTAAGCAGTAAAAAGACTCTCCACAAGGGGGAGCTATAACTCAAGTAGCTATTGTGTGCTTCAGTGTGGTTCATTGGAGAACCTACACAGTCCTGTACCATTGGGAACGGACAAATGCACATGTATGCTCTCATACATTGTGTGTGTGATAAAGAAACTATAAATATAAATTAACTATAAATAAATAAACATATGTCATGCCCTGTCTAAACCCCACATCACAAAGATAATGAGGACGGCTGGCTAGGAAATGGACTGATGTGGACTGATTTATGAATGCCGTATAATAGGATATTAAATACTAAATGTTTACTATAAAGTCTTTATATTTATATTTGGGCCTTGATTTACTAAGCATGAATGTGTTTTAAACACCCACAAAAAAAGTGCAAGCTGGATTACCAACAGGCTCTACGGACAATGCATCACTTACATAAGCAAAATAGCATATCTTCTCAATTCTGCACATTTGGCTTAGTGAATATGTATATATTTGGGTTGTCTCTACGCTAAAGTGCAAAATACAGGGTGGTGTCAATGAAAATAGATTGATTTTTGCACCCACAATGCAATTGTTCTTTAAGCTTGAAAGTCACATCAGCAGTCACGATTGAATGTGCAAATGAATACATCAGAAGAGCATGTATTAAATCTGCGAGGTCAGTTTCTGTCAGTTTCACCATTTCCCCCCTCCATTTTTTAAAACCAAATTTTCCCTTTTGCTAAGGCTTAGTAATGGGAAAGTTGATCTGAATTATTTCTTAACATTATGTTAAGTTTCTCAAAATGTTTACTTAATATCAGTGTGGCAAATAATTGATTTCATATTATATATTCACTGCGCATTTGAACAGCTGATGGCAACAGCAATTTAAAAAAACCTCTTCATTTTTATTCACATTTCTCCACTTTTTATTTATTTATTCCGACCATATAAGATCATAAGTGATCACTTACATATTTTGGATATTTGTAAAACAGGACCTAGTTCTCTTGTTTGTTTTATTTGCATTTTACATGACATAAAATAAAAATAAATGGTCTGTGATAAAAATCTTAGGTTTGTGAAAGACTGCACAAGCTTTATTTAAACTTAAATAAAGAGAGTCTTTCAGCAGTGATTTATAGATTGACATAAAAATATACACGGTTATAGTTCAAAAATGTAATGATATGTTGATATAAAATTTTGGCTGTATCACTCACTCACATATCTGCATGACATTGAAGATTTACTACACTAAGTAAAATTTACTAAGCAAAGGCCTGTGGCCTTCAAAGTTTCTCACAGAGCTGTCAATCATTTATACTATACAGAAATATGTAACAGCTTCCTTTATTCTAATTCTTCCACTTCTTTACATCATTACCTTTAAAAGCAGAACAAATGACAACATCCTTCATTTTGATGTGTTCAGATTTAAGTATGAACATAGTTCATACTGGTTTTTGTGTCAGCGGTTGGGCAAACAACAAATGACAGGAACTTTCTTCAATTGACTAAAACGAGACATCAAACAGCTTATGATATATAGTCAAAGTTTCAGGTGTCACTTAAAGCAAACAGACAAAGTTTAAATATGTAAAGAGAGACAGTGCCCAAACAGATCACTGGACAATTTAAACAGGGAATTATGAAATTTTGTAAATTGCATTGCTTGGTCATTTCCCTGTTTAAATGATGTAAAATGTAAAAATGACCACAGACTTCACAATGCTTAGTGGAAGTGAGTTGGAAACTATTTGTAATCGGGGTAAAAATGCCATGACCTTGTGTAATGAGTGTAGTGGAAGAAAGTAATACAGTGTGATGAGTCATCTTTTGTTCTTCTTTCTACATTTGGATCACGTTGATTAATTCAGCGTCTACTAAACGAATATGTTTAAATGTAATGGAATTGTGCATTTGAATTAATTGTTGAGGATGGTAAAGAAATAATTTGTACACTTTCTGCTCACAGCTTGTCAATATAACATTATATCTTTTTTATCTTGAAGTAGAAAGAGGCTGCCACAGGTTGTTTATAACATTGCTTATAATGACAATTTATTGACTGATATTAAACCTATTTGTATAGTTTGTATATTTACAAATTGACACAACAATTTGGTCTTCCTCCTGCCTATAACGTGACAAAATTGAGTGCAATTTTCATGAAGGTTTTCTCCTTCTACCTACTAGGTGGTGCTATACTGGTCTCCCCTCCAAAGGTTAAGTATACCAAGACCTACAGGAGGAGTGAACCACCATTTGGAAAAGCTCACTCACCTTGCAGACACCCAAGTTGTGTCTCAGTTCCAGAAAAAAACAGCAAGGTACTGTAATTGCACTAAGCTTCTCCAAAAAGACAATGAATGTCATTAAAAAAATATCAAACATTTTTAATAACACTCTTGTCTAATAGATATAAATTGAGTTTAATAGCCTTATTGAATGAGCAAACAGAAGTGGGAAAATAATTGCTGTTATATTGAAAATAAGAAGTAGCTTTCAGCAACACAGCTGAAATTTGCAAATAGTAAGCTACTAAGTGAAGCTTTAAATGTATCTTAATTACAATGAATGATTATGTGGTTGTGATATCACATGTAACACTGATCAAGAGTAACACTCTGCTGCATTCCACAGACCGAAGGTGTGAGCTCCTCTCATTCTCCTCCAGCTGCAGGGATGGCAACAGTAGACCCACTTCCACTAAGAGAAGACGCATGGGCTGAGGAGTCTCCTGAACCCCCGCCTGATCCAAAATCAGCAAGAAAAACACCTCACAAAAAAGCAAGCAATGCTTGGCTCATAGACAGTACCCCACCACATGCCAACAGAATCCATGGCACACTGAGAAACCCAGAGTTTCAGCATAACGGTATGTTATATGCTTTCATAGTCCAGTAGGTCCAAAATCCTCATCACTAGGCTTTCCCCAGTGTGACCGCATGGAGTGTGTACAAGAGCCAGACAAGCACAATGGTCACATAAACATTACAATGAGTCATTTACTGTCAGGGAAAAGAGTGAGGTTAAGTTACCGCCAACAGCATCAGGAGAGTAATTTAGGTCAGTCTCCCATCCCCACTATCTTTTTCTGTTTTCTTTTTTTCCATTAACGTGTGTACATGATGTGGGGTTTTTTTCCACTGAGGGTCAACTGATGCTCGTCTCGGAGAATTTAGACCTTTGCGCTACCTGACTGAGCTAAATTGTGACTTAACTGTCCCCATTTTGATGAAATGTAGTACCATGCCTACTCCATCTATTCTCCGATTTCATGGCTTAACTACTAACATATCATCCTCTGTAGGCACTTTGCCTCTATTTTTGATCTATTCTTATGAATTTGCAGTGTCATGTATCAAGATATCAACAGAGTTAGTACAATCACAGAATTACAAATTAAATTTGCATGCTATATAAGGATTATGTCATCAGATATACAACATGATTGATATATTATAATATTATAATATCACTGCAAAAAATTACCACTTTATTTATAGGTAACCTGGGAGTCCATCGGCCAGAAAGAATTGTGTTCCCTTCCAATGACTGTCTATCTGACGATGGTAAAATTATCTCATTAATAATATGATTCATATGAAAATGTGGTGATGTATACAATTAATTTCCAGGTTAATTTACTAAAGACTCAATGTCAGCCTTTTATCACGAAAGGTAAACTTGAAGCAACATCTTCTCTGTCTGTGAGCGTGCACAACAACCTAGTTCAGCTGTTCTTTACCTTTTGATGTGGTGCACATACTGGAAGCATTGAATTTGTTTTAACCCCTAATGCTCCCACCCTGGTATATAGTTATTAAACTTAGAACATATTATACAGTAACTACTACATAGTTATTTTGTGATTTCTATGCAGACTTGGCAAAGGTTTGTTTACTCTTTTCCATTGCTGTATTTCTGTCCATTTTTTGCCTAATTTTGTCCTAATATGTTCCAAATGATCTGAAAGGATCTGTACTAAGTATAATTGTGCCCATTGTCCATTAGATTTAGATGACAGGATGTCCCAGATCTCATTCCAGTCAGCAGCTTCTTGTTCCATGGCATCCCAGGTTTTGGACCGTGCTCAGAAGAGGAAAGAAGACTTCTGGGGAAAGAGTTAATGTCTCATCTCAGTGCTCAAGCTGCTGAACAAATCACAGCCCTATACTAATGTATAATGTAAAATTCAGAGAGTTAAGCTTTAGATTTGTCATTTTTTAAATTTTGATACTAACAATATAGCATGGTCATGGACAAGAAAATTATTTCTTTGGGTTTTTAATGAAATTGCCTAAAAATTAATGCAAATTTGAAGAAAAAAAAATCATTGATTGGTACATTTTGTATTGTATTTTAGTTTCTAATTAAATTATTGTCTTTTGAAAAAGAAAAAAGCTCCTGTATTATAAAACCACAAAAACCACAGGCAATGAGGAACACGACTGAAAAAAATATTATACACATTATACATATTCAAATTCATTTTTCATACTATTTTCAAGTTTCAGTGACATAAAATGACATTTATTTGACATATCTCACACAAACCTGTTTGGAAACAACCTCACACCTTTCAGAGTGTAGATTTGGTAGTGCACTCTTCTGAATACTGTGAAACCGTATTGCTAAGGCCAGTCTCCAAGGATTGGCTGTTATTATTTTCAAACTTTGAATAATCTGGAAGGTTATTCTATAAATAGACTTTCTATATTCCATAAATTGAACTTATATTATTCTAGAGGAAGCCATAAATAACACACTTATATATGGACTGTTGAGTTGTTTGGGTTGAAGCCATAGTCAGGACACACTTTATGAGTTAGCCTATTAGTGGGGCCTGCAACGTCGCAATTACGTCATGGCAGCATTGAGCATCAACACAATTGATATCTTTTTAATTGCATGTCTGATTTATTTCCCCTACTTTTTAAACAGTCTATATGACTCTCTTAGCACCAGTACAACGCCTCTCGTAAGTCTCTTGGCAACCTCTCAGTGTAAGATTGCTCAAGCTGCTCAACTGTAAACATAATAAAGAGCCTGCATTATAACCATGCAATGATTAGGATGAAAGCCGACGTATCAGTTTTCTTTTAAACGTCATCATGGGGATTTTACCGGAAGTATACTCCAAACAGGTAGTAAAAAATACCGGCAATAATAGGACGTTTAGCAACCTCTCAGGATCGCACGTTTCAGGAACTCGGGGCCAGCACAGTGTGCGAATTTCCAAATCAATTAACCTGAGTCAGAGGTGCTGCTCAGTATGCACACGAGCAGGTGCGGAATCGCCCAAGTCAGAGAAATGATATCACACCGCAGTGACGTTGGGATAAGATCTAGGCCAGCGCGTGGGCTATATAAACAACTAGGTTATACTGGTTACCACAAGCAGTGTGAAGCTGAAAAGAGACGGTGGAGATTGTTGCTCGGGTGATCTGATCTGCAAGAGTGCTAATAAGTGATCCGTGTTTTGAGAAAGATGAACTGCGCTGTACTTGCTGTGCTGGTGGTGTTGTGCTGCTGCTGCGCTCCGAGCGCGGATGCCCGACCTGCGCGTTTACGCTCGCGTCCTTTGGACAACTCTGAGACCTGGAACAACGTCATGGTCATGGCCAAGCACGTGAGTTTAACGGCCAGGGACGCTCAGTGTTGATGCATGTTATTGGATTGCTATGTTTGACGCTTGTGATACTGGTGCAAAAACGATTTAAGGCTATAATATAGTAGCATATATGTATAATATGAATATATTATAGCTTAACAGGATGTCCATATGGTGCAGCACTAAAACCTGTCAAAGTGAGCAACTTTGACTCCTTAATGATTTGCACTTTGCATGCATTAATACCGTTCTCCTGTTGCGTGCTCAGGCGCAAGCGCAAGACCGAGACCATGAGACTCGCCTGATCCCGGTGATTTCGAGCGACAAATTAAAAGTGAGTGCACGAAATTCTGCAGCAGTTTCAACAACACGGACACAAAAGCATTCGTGCATTCATAACTTTCTTCTTACTTCTCTAGGACGGGGATGTTTGCTGCGTCAACGTCAAGATCCTCGATTACTACCTCGGGCACATTTTGGACGGTAAGGCGCATGAAGGTCGGGAGCAGCACTATCCGCGCCTGCATCTGGTGAAGCCTGATTTGAACAGAGTGGCTAGAGACCTGGAACCACACTGTGTAAGTAGTGCATATATACAATATACACTATAGGCATCCAAAATGAACAAGACTCCCAGAGTGCTATCTTCTCGTAGTCATATGAGAATCAATGTACCTTTCCCATTTTCCTCTAGAACTCCAAGCAGATTGACCTGGAGCACTTGCAAACTTTCAAGCAGAACCTCAAAATAGCCGGAGAGATGTACAAGGTAGGCTGGTCTATATTTGCTTAAGACTGTGAATATCTAACACACTTTGTGAACATATAGGCTAATTATAGTGTCAATTCTTGTTTCAGAATAACACCAAAGCACAGAACAAGGCGATTGGGGAGATCGATATTCTCTTCCATTACCTGTACGAGTCGTGCAGTGCCTCCAGCACATCCTAGACCCGTGCAGGAGCCTCCGCAATGTGTTCTCAGGAAAAAAGGGGTACTAAACTGTACTGAACCTTTTCTTGTTGCTGAAATAATACACTCATGGGTAGATCTATTGTACCTTTAGTGTGTATTTTTCACCTAGAATAGTGCCTTTACTCTATAAGGTTAATTATAGTCAAATTATGTACCTTAAAACTTTTTTAAAAAGCTACGCTATATCCACAGGTGAAAGATACAATATGTAAAGGTACAAAAGATTTATCCACTGCATTGGCAAGGAAAGAAACAGTTTAGTACTATTTATTTTTTAATTTTTAATTTTTTTTTATGGACTGATGGAAGTACGCCTATTTTTGTTTTTACCATGAAAAGTGTTTTGAAATATCTCATATGAAAATCATTATTTATTATTATGTTTTATTTATTAGCTTTATTTATTCAGCATTATGTGATGACTATAAATTATTGAATGTTGTATGGACAGTATAGACTCCACATAATGTGTCTATTGGGTCGTTGTGACTTAAAGCCACACAAGTGGACACCAACACCAACTGACTTGGAATGTAGCTCCAGTGCCAGACTAAAATAATGTAAATGCATTGTAAAAGCATTCCTACTATGTACTTTTTTTTTTTTACTTTTCACAATTGGAATAAAAAGAAATTATTTAACAGTTCTTTAAAATAGAGTTATAAATTGTTGGTATACCTGTTTTCTACATATTTATTTGCATATTGACAATAAAAGCTTTAAAAACAAAAATCTGTTGCTTGTTTTTATATGCTATGTGATATAAAAGTGAGAGTAAAAACTTTTCAACAAATGACAAGGCTGATCAAACGTTCTGCTTCATAAAGTGAAACTGACTGAACACTTCAGCATTTGTGCACCTTATTTTCTAGAGGCAATAAATAAAACGATTTCATTAGGCATAAATTTGGACTATGCCTATATTTAACCTTTTACATTCCCAGGACCCATTGACAGGGCCATTATTAATACAACTACATGGTCTCTACTATCTTCACTGCATTTACTAAATAATATGCTTTAAGATGAATAACTGAATAATAAGCTATGACTTTAAGAAGTTATCAGGAATCAGTTATGTGTTATCTAGCCATAAAGATGACAATGAATTTTCCAGAACTTACTTGTCTGGACCGAATATAACTAATAAAAATAATAAAACAGAATTCAGTTATTCTTTTTCCTATACATATACCTATGCAAAATTTTCTCTTCTTGTGTTTGAAAAAAGGAAAGAAATTGCCCAACAACATAACAACAAAAATAAATTCATCCATTCATTTATCTTCAGTAAGCATTAACACTGGGTAGGAAAATTCACCCCAGATGCCACCACTAGTCCACTGCCAGGCACCATTTACATATACATTCACACCTAGGGGAAATTTAACATCCTACCTGCATGTTTGTGGACAGTAGGAGGAAACTGGAGAACCTGGAGGAAAACCACACAAACACAGGGAAAACAAGTATGTGAAACTCCATACTGACAATAATCCGAGGTCAGGATTGAACCAGGCATACTGGAGCTGTGAGGTGGCAATGCTACCCACTGGTCCACTGTGGCACCCACAAAACATCTAATTACCTCTAAGAACATCATTTAATTAAGAGCAAAATAGAGAAGCCTTTTAGACATGATCTACGCTACAGAAAAAAATCACTGAGTAGAAATTATACATTGTACATGTTCTGGCAATGTGTATAGCCGTGGCCAAAAGTTTTGAGAATGACACAAATATTAATTTTCACAAAGTCTACTGCTTCAGTGTTTTTAGATCTTTTTGTCAGATGTTACTGTTACTGAAGTATAATAACAAGCATTTCATAAGTGTCAATGGCTTTTATTGACAATTACATGATGTTTATACAAAGAGTCAATATTTGCAGTGTTGACCCTTCTTTTTCAAGACCTCTGCAATTCGCCCTGGCATGCTGTCAATCAACTTCTGGGCCACATCCTGACTGATGGCAGCCCATTCTTGCATAATCAATGCTTGGAGTTTGTCAGAGTTTGTGGGTTTTTGTTTGTCCACCCGCCTCTTGAGGATTGACCACAAATTCTCAATGGGATTAAGGTCTGGGGAGTTTCCTGGCCATGGACCCAAAATGTCGATGTTTTGTTCCCCGAGCCACTTCGTTATCACTTTTCAACTGTTCTTGGATGGTTGGGAGAAGTTGCTCTCTGAGGATGTTTTTGTACCATTCTTTATTCATGGCTGTGTTCTTAGGCAAAATTGTGAGTGAGCCCACTCCCTTGGCTGAGAAGCAACCCCACACGAGTGGTCTCAGGATGCTTTACTGTTGGCATGACACAGGACTGATGGTAGCGCTCACCTTTTCTTCTCCGGACAAGCTTTTTTCCAGATGCCCCAAACAATTGGAAAGGGGATTCATCAGAGAAAATGACATTACCCCAGTCCTCAGCAGTCCAATCCCTGTACTATTTGCAGAATAGCAGTCTGTCCCTGATGTTTTTCTTGGAGAGAAGTGGCTTCTTTGCTGCCCTTCTTGACACCAGGCCATCCTCCAAAAGTCTTCGCCTTACTGTGCGTGCAGACGCACTCACACCTGCCTGCTGCCATTCCTGAGCAAGCTCTGCACTGGTGGTGCCCCGATCCCGCAGCTGAATCAACTTTAGGAGATGGTTCTGGCACTTGCTGGACTTTCTTGGGCGCCCTGAAGCCTTCTTCACAACAGTTGAACCTCTCTCCTTGAAGGTCTTGATGATCCGATAGATGGTTGATTTAGGTGCAATCTTACTAGCAGCAATATCCTTGCCTGTGAATCCAGTTGCAAAGCAATGATGGTTGCACGTGTTTCCTTGCAGGTAACCATAGTTAACAGAGGAAGAACAATAATTTCAAGCACCACCCTCCTTTTAAAGCTTCCAGTCTGTTATTCTAACTCAATCAGCATGACCGAGTGATCTCCAGCCTTGTCCTCATTAACACTCTCACCTGTGTTAACGAGAGAATCACTGACATGATGTCAGCTGGTCCTTTTGTGGAAGGGATGAAATGCAGTGGATATGTTTTTTTGGGATTAAGTTCATTTTCATGGCAAAGAGGGACTTTGAAATTAATTGCAATTCATCTGATCACTCTTCATAACATTCTGGAGTATATGCAAATTGCCATCATAAAAACTGAGGCAGCAGACTTTGTAAAAATTAATATTTGTGTCATTCTCAAAACTTTTGGCCACGGCTGTAGTGTAGGTATACTGTAGGAATATTGTGTAGGTATTTTGTCTCTGAATGCATTCACAGCATAGCTGACATTTATGTAATGCTCTGCTATTTATGTTTATATACAAATTATGATAACTAGTCTCACGAGAAACAGCTCCAGTTTCTATGTGATCAGCATTCTCAAAACTGAAGAGACTTCCTCGAATGAGATCCGAAATGTCTTGGCTCAGCAACATCCTTATCCTAAATACATGTATTAAGACACCAATTCAACAAAAAAAAAGGTATTAAAAAAATGAAACCACAGAGAACCAGGCCCGATTATTACTTTTAATAACTGCATCATATAACCAGGAACCAAAAAGAGAAATTTCCTGCTCAGAAGTGCTGAATAGCTTCTACATGATAGAGTGACAAGTCTGGTCAGAGTCATGCATGTCTAAATAATAATCCAACAGTTAGGTAGACCATTAACTATTCATGTAGGAAGAGCCTGATTTAGTGTTGAACCCTTGCAACAAAACATAGCAGCAATGTTTTACTGATAATGGTAGTTGTTATTCAGTCAGTAATTATGTTTTTGAATTATGAAAAATTGATTGGTCTCGCACACTTCCTCCTCTGCTTTGCCAGGTGATTTTTTTTTTTAATTGACCAGGTTGTGAGTTATCTTTAGCATTATAATAAATCATCTAACATGAATACTTTTAGTGCAAAGAGTGCAGCTGTTTTGGGAATCTAATCCAATCTAGGACTTGCATGGCAATTGTTAACAGTGACCCACAACACCGCAAAGTGTCACGTTGTGGAAGTTGCATAATTCCTTATTTACACACCAGGTAACAACAGCGTAGACACAGTGTGAATTCCACTATAGCAGCCATCCAATCAGAGAAGAGAAAGGTGACACGTCTCAGGTGAATTTCCTGGTCTGTGTTTAAAAAAAGGAGTTGGAATACCCACTGTTACACAGCGGAGATGACATTATGCTAGCACAAAAGACTTGAAATCATAATAGTTCCTTTCTTGGATTCTCAACAGGAAATTTGTCAAACTTTCCCCATAGATTTTCATCACAAAATGAACAACAGCTGTTAAAAGCTTTTAAAAAAAAAAAAGAGAAGAAAAAAAAAATCTTTCTTGTGATTGACTCAAGCCTGTCTTGGAAGGAGGTTCTGGTTGGAACCCTGATTGTGGCAGAAAGTGGTAAGCCATCTATCTGGGTCAGGTGATGTTCTTGCTGAATCAGGTGGTTGATGACCTGGTTTAAAATGATGGCAGAAGCTGAAGGTGACAGATTTACACACTCATTTAGTGGATCATCAGAGTATCAGTAAATAAATGCGGTAAATCAGCACTAATTGTGTGTGACAAATTCTGGTAGTAACACTGTAAGCATTTTATTCGGATTCACTACATGACACAGAATCAGTCGAAATGACAAACGCTTAAACAGTGCAACGGCTTCAATTTTCTGTAATCCGGTAATTCTCTAATTTAACGGTAATACAAGTATTTCTGAACTCCTTAGTGTCTGATAATATGTAACAGCAAAAATGCCTTTGTTCACATATAACTTATTATTAAACATCAACAATTATAGTTAGTCATTTCATTTGATTTTTGTTTTTACATCATGTTTTACCTTGTAGGCCTCACTGGAGTCATTTAAGAGTCAATGCATAACTGTTCTGCATAACAATGATACTTTTACTAAAGTAAAAAAAGTTTTTTCTAAAAACCTCACCAAAGTTGTTCACACAATAATAAATGTGTTTAGTTTATATTTTTTACGACATGTTAATTTACTGTATGAGCATCACAGGAGTTATTTAAGGCCCAGTTTCCTAAAAGCAGACTGTCTTTAAATGATAAAATGAGCATTACACTGAACTCTTTCTACTATTTAAATTGGTCCTAGTTTTTCAATGTTTTTGAGAAACCCAGACCTGGTTACTGGTGGTTATAAGGTGAGTTCAGATATGTACCTCGCCTAAGCTTTATTGCAATCATAAAACAAAATTCTCCACACCATACCGTCCTGAAATCCTCAAGCTGTCACTTATTTAGGGGTGAAGGAAAAATGTTTATAGCATATTCTGTAGAAACATTGCTTATCCTTTTGTCAAAATCGCCTGAAATCTGTGTTTAAACAAGAATTTGGGACATCTTAAAATTATGAAAATGTAAACACGTATATATGTATTCTGTACGTGATTTGTTTGATCCTTACCATCCTTACCACAAACCCTTGATATGATACATGAATTATTATCATGTTATGTCATATTAAGCAGTTCCACTGCAAGGTTTTGAAAATAAATGCTCCCAATTCCAAATGACCTGATGTCCCAATGCACCTGAATTCACTCTGGGTTAAATAGGGCCAAGCGGGTTTTTTTTTTATTTTTTTAATTACACTGTGCAATTTCCTATTATACAGCTTTTCTTTCTGTTGCTGTTTTTCTGTAGGTTGTAAAGCGAAGGAAATCCGCGCGCGCTACTGTAACCCAAATCTGGAGCGTCCAGTAATCAGAGCGCGCGCCGCACACAGTCAGCAGCTGATTCTGACCGCGAGCGCCTCTTCAAAGCACGTGAAAGCTCCGCGCGCCGCTTTCAAACGGGGCGGCGTCGATTTCACACGTCACACATGTGGGAATTTTCAAGGCAGCACGAAGCTATTATAAGAGTATAAATGTCGCCGGTTTTGTTTCGAAAACACGCTGGTGGTAACTGTCTCACAGCAGAATGCGCGTGAGCGTCGTGACCGTGCTAGCCCTGGCCGCGCTCGTGCGCTTTTGCCCAGGTGAGGAGAGCGCGAGGTGTGCGCAGGTGAACTGCCTGGCGAGCTGTCTGCCTCTACCCATGATGAAGGACATGACTAAAACCCTGAAGAGCATCAGCAAGCCTTGGCCTGTAAGTAGCTTTATAAGGTCACTTATTAACGCTCATTATAGTTAATAATTAATGATTTCATGTTCTTTTCTTTCACCAGAGTGACGGCAGACGCCACAAAAGATATTTGCCAAAGTTATATATAAAGGTAGGTGGGCTGAAGTCTGTGTATTATGAGTAAAAACATATTCTCAGGAATAGGCCTACATGACATTTAAACTAATATAGATAGAAAATGAATTAAAACAATAGTGAGAGAATGCAATCAAAATGTCACATGAAATAGGCCATTATATGTAAGCCTATTATTTTTAGATTTTGCCTGTGGATACCAGCAACAACAACAAATCTGATAACAAAGAAAACATATCAGATCATGTAGGAAATGGCAAGTAATGGAATTGGATTTGGGAAAGAAGAAAGAAGATTTTTGGAACTGGAAATGTTTACATGTTTACGAATGTTTAGATTTGACTGTTTTTTTCTTCTGTTAGTACTGATTTTATTGCATTTATTCTTTATTATATTTCACAATGCAGTGATTTTTGGGTGAAAGGGTTTAAATGTAAAGTGATTCAGTTAAAAATAAACATTTTAAAGCTTAGTAGTTGTTAAAGAAAACAATAACATATGGGTATTTGCTGATGCTCAAGGTTTTAATATTGGCATCAGAAAAGAAAAGGAAAAAGTGGTATTGTGCCATATTCAATATGTACAGTGGATGGAGTAAAAATATAGTGCACAAAGTTTCCAGAGATCAGGATGTTTCGGACATCACTCGTGCAAGCAAAGTGCATACTGACATCATGTGAAATCTGTTGAATTGTATCGAGCAGAAGCTGAACATCGCAGACATCAACAAGATGCTGGGAATCTATGAAGATCATGTATTCATGAAGCTGTGGAGCCATGACGTAGAGTATCCCGAGAAATTTATCCATTCCTTCTACAGACTAAGAGTCAGTGTGGAACGCTGTGTAAGTAAACATTTCCACTTGTAACATGACACAGATGCATAAGAGTACACTTGGAAAAAATGTCGAACCCTTAAGAGTTCTGTAGTCAGAATTCTAGTGCAAGTCCTCTGAATTCTCAGGCCATGGTTCTGCATTGTTGTAATCATGTACCAATGAATGATGCTTATGCATACACATGGGATACTGTTTTAAAAGGCCTTCTTGTTTCTCCATTAGAAGGACCATGGACAAGCAGAACTCACTCGCTATGCAAAGAAAAAGATCAAAGGAATGGAGGCGGCTTTCAAAAAGGTATGAAGGCCCCACTTTAAAATCCAGTTTCCTTAAAAGACTAATGCTGTTTGCTAATAATATAAGGCATGCTATTATTTGTGGTCTCAAGCCTTGTAAGCTGGGGTAAAGTACTGATTATTGCATGTAACTCCTCATCAAATAATTTATTCATTTGGTTACGCATCTATCAAAAGATTTGTCAGTTCATACTGTAAATAACCCCATACTTCTGTGCTTTGCAGCTGCAATCGGAAGAGCTGTCAAATGCAGTGGGGGACTTTGAGACAATACTCCGTTGGATCAGTCTTTACACTGACAAAAAGCTGCCCCACAGCAAATGCCAGTAGCCAGTGGCTATAAACTATGACTGAGTCAGCACAGAAACAGATGCTGGTCGATATGCAAAAATATCATATATAAATATATAGGCTTGTTCACAAACTGCCAGCAATCCAATGTTGCATTAACAAAACCTGTTTTATGGTACTCTGTTCAATCAGTCTAAAAATAATAATTTAAAAAACCCGACAATTTATTTATAAAATATCCTTATAAATCTTTAACATTGAACAGTGCTAAAAAAAAAAGCTGTAACGATTTTAACATTTTACAGTTTTAAAGATTACATACAAAATGTTAACACCACATCAGCTGCTTCCAGTCAGTTTATAATTAAATTTATTAAAAACATTTTTAAAAGTATTAAAAAAATAATAATAATTTTGATATCCAAGATATCTCAGAAAAGCATATCGTGATAAACATAATTTATCCCAATATCGATATTATATCGTCATATTGTCCAGCCGTTGTGAATACTGTAGCAACATGATCTCATTCATAACAATTTGCATGACTAAAATGGTATAAAAGGTAACAAAGTCAAGCTTAGGGTTAGAAGCACGACAAACATTTGTACCGTTTCTTAACGCTTTGTTTGAAATGGAAAAATAATCCGATTACATCACCCTTGCTTGCTTTCATACGAATGTCTCGTGAAACCAGGTGGTAATTGTACACCAATAGGCTCCTGTTCATTTTGCACACCTGGCAGTCAGATGGCACCATAAGAATGACTTCACCCTCAGTGATGAGTCAAACTGTGGGGGAACCTGATAGGACTTTAGGAACACCTTTAGGTAGCTGATTTTTTACTTGGTCCAGTAACTTAATCCAGTGTCTTAGTGTTGACTGTATGTGTGGGACAGACAAGATGCAGCTATTTACCTGTCTAATCCTGCAGCTAAAGCATGTGTTATCATGATGTGAATATTTATTATTTCTAAAATAACAATGTTTTCTTATATAATTTATTACATTAGACTTTTTATTTATTATTTCTGGATTTGGCTAGTACTGTGAGTAGACATTGCCTGAATATTCAGATGATGTTTAAAAATTGTAATATGTGACTCATAGGAGTTTGTATTCTTTACCTCTGAAATAATAAATACCTCTGTATACTATAAATAGATTATATACAGTATAAATATGTTTTTAGATTTGCACATTTTCCGATTTAAATAAAGACTGAAAAGAATGGTTTTCTCTGTCATGCCTAAGCAGAATGCATTTTAAGGCACTGTTTACCACAGACACAGCACAGAAGTGTAAAACTTAGCAATTAGGAATGACACTAATGAAATGCCTTTATTGCTTCTGTTATATAGCAAGAAGACACTTACTTAAAACACCTTCCGTTTTGTGATTTTATTTTTTTTTTTAATCCTGCTTTCATTGGGCAACTTAACTTCAAACATTACGTCAATATACTAGGAAAGATCAAGGGACAACTAAAAAAGTTATCTAATACACCGATCAGCCATAACATTAAAACCAATGACAAGTGACGTGAATAACATTGATTATCTCATTACAATGGCACCTGTCAAGCCGTGGGATATATTAGGCAGCAAATGAACAGTTGGTTCTCGAAGGAAAAAAGGGGAAGCGTAAGGATCTGAGTGACTTTGATAAGGACCAAATTGTGATGGCTAGATGACTGGGTCAGAGCATCTCTAAAACTGCAGGTCTTGTTCCCGGTATGCAGTGGTTAGTACCTACCAAAAGTGGTCCAAGGAAGGACAACTGGTGAACCGGCGACAGGGTCATGGGCTTCCAAGGCTCACTGATGCATGTCGGGAGCAAAGGCCAGCCGGTCTGGTCCGATCCCACAGAAGAGCTACTGTAGCACAAATTGCTGGAAAGTTAATGCTGGCTATGATAGAAAGGAGTCAGAACACACAGTGCATGGCAGCTTGCTGCGTATGGGGCTGCATAGCCACAGACCAGTCAGAGTGCCTATGCTGACCCCGAAAGCTCCTACAATCGGCACGTGAGCATCAGTACTAGACCAATGGAAGAAGGTGGCCTGATCTGATGAATCACATTTTCTTTTACATGATGTGGACGGCGGGGTGCATGTTTGTCGCTTACCTGGGGAAGAGATGACACCAGGATGCACTATGGGAAGAAGGGAAGCCGGCGGAGGCAGTTTGATGCTCTGGGCAATGTTCTGCTGGGAAACCTTGGGTCCTGGCATTCATTGGATGTTACTTTGACACGTACCACCTACAGGACCTAAACATTGTTGCAGACCAAGTACACCCCTTGATGGCAGCGTTATTCCTAATGCACCCTGCCACACTGCAAACACTGTTCAGGAATGGTTTGAGGAACATGACAAAGAGTTCAAGGTGTTGACTTGGCCTCCAAATTCCCCAGATCTCAATCCAACCGAGCATCTGTGGGATGTGCTGGACGAACATGTCCAATCCATGGAGGCCCCAACTCACAACAAAGAGGTCTTGTGGAGTCCATGCCTCGACGGGTCAGAGCTGTTTTGGTGGCACAAGGGGGACCTACACAATATGAGGCAGGTGGTTTTAATGTTATGGCTGATCGGTATATAGTGCCAATATAAAGTATATCAGATTTACAGACAGCATCTCTATAATGTTTTACCATATTTTTCAAATTTGGACTTGCAATAAAATTTTCTTCACCATTAGTCATTACAAGAGTAGTTCAGATGCTTTTAGAACTTTCTTTTGTTCATTTTTTTCCCCTCTTACAGTATTCTCCATATTTCTGCTCTATACAGAATCTGTAAATTATGGAAGATAAGTATAATCCCCAGCAGTAGGGGTTTAATGAATCAGAGGCATGTTGGGGCGGGATCTGGGTCTGGCTAAATTAGAGTTATGAAGAAGGATCTTCTTTTAACTTTTGTGCAGTAACAAAATAAACACTTAAAAAAACCAACTATATACTTGAACTGGTTGTACACATTGAAATCCTTGATCCCAGATAACAGTACTGTCTCTTGTAGAAGTGAACTGGTGAATATATTTATACACGTAAGCCATTGGCTAAATCCAGGGCTGAACTAATCATGGACTCATTTTCAGAGACTTCAGCTTCATATGGGAAGATAGCAGTTGAATTTGGGGGATATACAAGTAGCACTGATAGACAGCAAAATATAGGAAAAGAAGGTTCTTTAATTGTTGCTGTGGTAACAGCAAAACCAAAGCCACCTGCAACACAAATGTCAATGTTTCATTCATTCATTCATTTATTAATTTATGCTAATTAAACAGTTGCAACCAAGACACGTAGAAAAGAGCAACAGAGACAGGGCAGATGTGTGTACTGGGACAGGGATCCTGCGGGACCCATGGAACACAACAAAAGAGCTGTGGGAGCTATTTTTAATTTCTGAATAAAGCTTATGGAACAAAGAAAGACCATGTTCATTAACATGAGAGGGTATACGGTCCTCATGTGGCACTGCATGATGCATTTATTGCTTTCATTCATACTTCATCAGTATCTGCTATATTTTGGTCAGGATCACAGTGGTTTAAATTACAGATTTATCTACAGTTTGACAGACAGACCCAGCTAAGTTTGGCAGAAAATATTATGGCCAGGTATAGACAATAATAACTGCGGAATTGGGCAGGGCAGCCAACTATAAAAAGGTACTAAACTGTACCATTTCTTGTTGCTGGGGTGGTGTGCTCAAGCATACACCTTTTGTACAGTATGTACAGTATCTTTTACCTAGAAAAGTGCAAACAGTGAACCCTTAAAACTTTACTCTAAAAACTAATTACAGTCAAATTAGGGACCTCAAGTCTTTTTTTGAAAGGTACACATTTACTTTGGCAAAATATTGCAAATTCATATATGTCATGGAGTGCATTCCAAAAAAGCAGATTTAGTTATATGTTAACTTCAAGAAATCCTTTTCCCTTCCAGAAAATGAGGTCAGAGTGAGTCTAGAGTCCAGTTTCTCATTGTATCCACTGCCTGTTTTTGACCATAAGCTTGTGTGTTGAATTGGATTTTTAATAAACAGCACTTTCAACCATCTGCCGCCACCTTATAACACCTCAAATGTACCACGGATGTAACGCATTAGACTACATGCTCTGCCTCGGGAATCTTTTTTCTATAACATTGACTGGATATAATGACCACACGGAAAGGAACTGTATGTTAGAGCACACAAAAGTTAGAAATGCACTCAGTTTCAGTTTTCTTCTTCTTAAAGAAGAGCTCCAGATATACATTAAAAAAAAATTTAAAAAAAAAACAATAATTAAAAAAAAAAGAAGAAGAAGAATGTAGGCTTTGATTTTAACAAATTTAACATAGTTTACACTGCTGTGAAGAAGTATTTTCCCTCATGTGGGTTTCCCCTACTTCTTAACACACAATATAAGACAAAAGGAATCTGAATACATACAAATCACATTGCCATATCAATTTTTATGGTTGGTGCCACCTTTAGCAAATGTAACTGTGAACAAATGTTCTTGGCAATCTGGGAAAATCCGTCACTGTGGCTGAATTCTGGAAAACAGCCAAAAAATGATGGAACATAGTGTTTTGAGCAAAATAGGATTTTCCAACCAGAATGACAGGGAAATGTTTTTATTTATGCTACTTACAACATTGTCTTTGCTTTCTGCCTGCAAAAATCATACTGGGTAAGAAGCCAGTTTAACATACATAGTGGTAAATGCAAGTAAGTCAGCCAAAGGATGTCTAAAACCTATACAGTGGTGCTTGAAATTTTGTGAACCCTTTAGAATTTTCTATATATCTGCATAAATATGACCTAAAAATATGACTCTGGCAAAATGTGTTATGGTCTAATGAAACTAAGGTAGAACTTTTTTTTTGCATAATACTAAAAGATATGTTTGGTGCAAAAACAAGACACAAAGAAAGCCTATCAACCAAAGAACACCATACAACATCATGCTATGGGACTGCTTCTCTTCAGCTTGGACTGGAGCTCTAGTCAAGATAGAGGAAATCGTGGATAGCTTCAAGCACCTATTTTGGCACAAAACCTGCAGGCCTCTGTTAAACAGCTGAAGATGAAGAAAAATGTCACCTTTCAGCACAACAACAACACAAAGCACAAATCCAGGTCAACAAAACAATGGCTTCAGAAGAAGAAGTTCAATTTTTTTTTTTTTTTTTTTGTTGGAATGGCCCAGTCAGAGCCCTGATCTAAATCCTATCGAAAATCTGTGGAATGACTTGAAGCAAGAGATCCTGTTTGCAATTTGATAGATTTGGAGCATTTTTGAAAGGAAGAATGGAGTAGAATTGGCAAATTAAGATGCGTTAAGTAGGTAGACTTTTACCCAAAAGCACTGAGTGCCTTATTACTGTACAAACAAAAGGTGCTTTAACAAAATATTAGTTAAGAGTTGTGCACAGTTGTGCAACAAGATTATTGATATTTTAAAAACTTTTTTTCCCTTTCCCCCTAAAACATGCTAAATTTGTTGTTCACTTGAATGTTGTTGGTTGCTATATCACATTAAAGGTAGAAATTTACATCACAAAAACCTGCAATTTTAAGAGGGTGTGTAGACTTTTTATATCCACCATAGCTACATGCTACAGCAAAATGGACATAAGCCTCTGTAGAGGTGACAGTAGATTTAGGTTTTAAATGTTTATATGACTTAATAGAAATACATTAATAGCAACAACTGTAGCCAACAGAACAAAACTGACTGAATTAATCAGTGTTTATTTCCTGACTGATGTTAGCATGAAGAGAAATCACTGGCGTTAAGAGACAATGAGGCTTGTGTTTACTTGTATATGCAGTGAGTGACTTGCACCTCAGGTCAGAGACTGATGTGGCTGATAATCAATGTGAGAACTAATTTTTCCACTGTAAACTTTGTTTTTCCATAAATAAGTTAGATCGATGAAGCATCTTTCAGTGGAATTGGAATAAAATTTTTAAATGCAATTTTTCACTTTTGGGGGTAACCGGAAATTAAATAACTTTACTTCTGGGTGAAAAAAAGAGAAACATATTTCAGTTTTGGAAAACTTTGATGACACTCTCACTCTTCTTTGCACAGCAATGGTAGGTTTTCAGCTGATAGTTTCAGGTCTTGCCACATGATCTCTGTCAGGTTCATGTGAGGACTTTGAAAAGGCCATTGAACAACACTGATTTGGTTTCTTTTCAGCGATTCATACATGGACTTGCTTTTGTGCAATTACTCCTCAGGTCAAATAGTGATAACATGAACAGTTATTTCCTTAAGAATTTTCTGGTCATGAAAATGTTTCAAGTACAAAATTGTCCATTTTTAATTAACACAATTATATATAAATTAAACTAAACTTCCACATATGGACTGTATGTGACAATTTGATCACCAATGGTCATGGTATAATATGGTCATGGTATAATATGGCCATACAAAACATTACCAAAATGAGAGGAAAGTATCATTTCATACAATGAAAGAGAATAATCCCCTCACATCATGAGACAGCAGTTATATTTTGACATTTTAGATATAAAACACATGAGGTGAGCAGATGTTGCCAACTTGAGGGTTTTGTGACCAAGCATTCCCCTCAATTCAACAACTGGCAAAAATATTGATGTACCTAACATTTTTACAGGCCTCATCTTTCTCCCTTTGGCAACAGAGTGAAATAAAAAATTAGCCTAAGCCTAAAATTCAGTTCTAGTTTGTAGCCATACGTAAGAAATATCTTCCCAGTTCTTATTTTTTAGTCTAATTTTATTTTAATTTGCTTTTAACATGCTTTCACTGCTTTTATTCATCATAAATCAACTTATCAGTGGTCTATTAAGGAATAGCTTTTTATATTCACTATGAACAAAACTAATCTGCTGTTCATGGATCAGTAACTGGATATATCGTGTCGAGGTTCACTCAACTCAGAATTCAGTTTAAAGGTTGAGGTTTGTTATACCCACTTTCTGGAATAACCCTCCGCATATCCTGGTCTTTCCCCTTAAGAAAACAAACAGCCATGACATGCAATCAACCCACACAGTACAGATGTCTAAGCTTATGTGCTGAGAGTACCCTCTCATATATTATACCCACTGACCCACTTAATAAGAATCGAGCTTACATGCAACATTTTCTGATTTTCCTAGGCAACATAGTGTTGAACGGCTGTGGCCAGGATGGTAGCTAAATCCTTCACAACATAACGTAACAACTACAATTTTTTTTTTTGCTGCCCAGGTGTGCCCTGTTAAATTGATTGTTTAAAGAATTAATAGCTCTGAATGTCTACTCTTGATTGAGCCCTAGATTTCACCTGTGAAGACTGCATTCGTTGTTAAAAAGGATAAACCAACATGAAGATCAGAGAGCTGTCTGTGGGAGAAAATCTAGTCATTTTGAAGCTGAGAAAAGAGGGAAAATCCATCAGAGCCACTGCACAAGCATTCGACATAGCAAATACAACAATTTTGAATGTTTTGAAAAAGAAAGAAACCAAAGAAATACAGAGAAAAAAAGTTCTGGAACCAAGATTAATCTCTATCAAAGTGACAAAAAGGCCAAAGTGTGGAGAAAGTATGGATCTGCTCATGATCCAAGACATAGAAGCTCATCAGTCAAGCATGATGGAGGTAGTGTCATGGCTTGGGATTACATGGCTGCTTCTGGAACAGGCTCACTAATCTTTATTGATAATGTAACTCATGATGGTAGCAGCAGAATGCATTCAGAAGTCTACAGAAACAATTTGTCTTCCAATTTACAGAGAAATGTATCCAATCTTGGGAGGAACCAAAACACACTGCCAAAACATTAGAAGACTTTATCAGGGGGAAAAGTGGAAGGTGTAGCGTATGACTATGCCCAAACTGATTTCTAAATTAACCCAAACGAAACATAGAAAGTTTCACCACTCAGATGACCTAGAGTAACCCCGAGAGGCCTCCTTTGACCAGATGCCCTTTGGAATGCAAAAAGTCTCTCTGGGACCCACACAGGACCTACCCCTGCGATAAAAGAAACCTTTGATGACTGAACGTCTGGGAAACTTCATGAGTAGTTCGTCAGCAGGGGTCCACCAAAACTCCGACCAAGGGCCTGTAAATCTTTGATCTAATCTCGGTTTACGACCATATAGATTTAGCCTCAGAATCAGCAGACCAGAGGAGAAATGTCCTCCCTAAGGTCACCCTGAGGTGACCAAGGACCGGTGGGACATTAGAAGAACGTCAGCCCCCTCTTCTGGACATACACAAGCGCGTACACACACACACACACACACACACACACACACACACACTTACCTTACACACACAATGGAGAAATCTCTCTCTTCAATGTAACGTGTAATTATATGTAATTATTCCATGTCTAAATAGTGTGATGTTATCTTGTTTACGTATATTGTGTGTTTATGTAACTAACCTTAATGACTTTAGATAGTTCTAATCTAGCATATCATTTTAAATGTCTGTAACCAGGTTTTATTTGTAATATTCTTTACAAATCCATCGAATTTGGTATGTAGTTAATCGTCTCGAGATACCCGGATTGATTATGCATATCATATTGCAATGGGATACATCATCTCATGTTTTCTCTTAATTTCATTTATAACACGGTATAGATCAGCTCCTCCCTGGACATTTAAATTAGGGTCCGAGACCAGACAAAGAGAGTCATCCGGACATGCAAACCCAACTTCCTGATTGGCCCATAGCCCAAAGAGGTGTGTGCGTTGGTGTTGTCTTTAAAACAACACCACGCTCACTTCAACTCAAGTTAGAGTTGGACTTCACTTCTCACTCCTCTCTTCTACACTCCTTCCGGTTTCTCTCCCCCGGGGCCATGTGCCCCGGGAAGAGGAAGCCAGGATCTCTCTCTCTCCGGACACAAGATGCAACTACCTCCGGGCTCACGCCTTTTCAAACAACAACGAACCAGCGAACTCTACACGACCTCACGCAAACTCTCAACCTTGAGGCTATTCAAGTATAGTTAATGATCTATATCTGCGTTTAAGATTGGACCCCTGTGTTACAGGAGAATTAAGTTCGTGCTGGTTCTGAAAAAGGCTAAATAGTTGTGTTTTTGTCTGCTTCCCTTTCTTTCATTACTTTCTCTCTATCCCTTTTCTCTCCCTGTATATAGATATATGTATGTTTTGCTTAGAGTTAGTCGTGTGTATCCATAGTCACATATAGCTATTAAAATCTATTATCCCACGCTTGATTTTCTCTGTTTTGTTGACGTAATGAGTCCCTTAAACGCTGCATAAGATCTCGATTACCCGCTCTAATCTTTAATAACAAACTTTGTGAGTTAATTCTTCCTGGCCAGAAGGATAAACTCACTCTTTAGAGTTCATAAAGCTGATCTAGGCCACATACATAGTCATAATTAATTATAATCCGTTGTAGTTAATTATCTATGTGTATATGTGCACCTACATGAATTCCCTTTTATGGCTGATGTATATTTATAACTGGTCACAACACGCGTTGATTAGATATATAGATATATTTCACGCCATTCGAGCAAATCCTTACATAAATTGGAGAATACATTTAAATGTGTTAAACATCTTTTTTTTATTTGTTACATAAATTGTAACTGGTGGAGAATATTTTTAAACGTTGCAGATTCATCCGAGTTACTACACATTCTGGTAGATAACGCGGGCATGCTTAAACACTCGTCTCCTTTAAAAAGGTGTGTTGAATCCAAGCGTGCGCTTCTGTCTTGTTTCATGTTTAAGGTTGATCCATTACATTATTCTGGTGGAAATTCATGTTACAATTCATGTAACGAATTAAAAGATGTTTAACACGTTTAAATGTATTCTCCAATTTATGTAAGGAATTAGCTCGAATGGCGTGAAATATATCTATATATCTAATCAACGCGTGTTGTGACCAGTTATAAATATACATCAGCCATGAAAGGGAATTCGTGTATGTGCACATATACATATAGATAATTAACTACAACGGATTATAATTAATTATGACTATGTATGTGGTCTAGATCAGCTTTTAGGGTTAGCTGTAGACTAGTTTGGAATTATGAACTCTAAAGAGGGAGTTTATCCTTCTGGCCAGGAAGGAAATCTCCGCTTCCAGAGCGTGTAGCCAAGATCTGTGGCGTTTAAGGGACTCATCACGTGACCAAAACAGAGACAATCAAGCGTGGGATAATAGATTTTAATAACTAGATGTAACTATGGATACACACGACTAACTCTAAGCAAAACATACACATGTACATCTATATACAAGGAAAGAAAAGGTATAGAGAGAAAGTAATGAAATAAAAGGGAATGGCAGACAAAAACACAAATAATTAGCCGTTTTCAAAACCAGCAATGAACTTAAATCTCCTGTAAACAGGGGTACAATCTTAAACACAGATATAGATCCATTAACTACACTTGCATGGCTTCGGTTTGAAAGTTCGCGTGAGGTCGTGTAGAGTTCGCTGGTTCGTCATGTCGTTTGAAAAGGTGTGGGCCGTGAGGCGGTTGCATCTTTTGTCCGGGAGAGAGAGATCCTGGCTTCCTCTTCCTGGGGCACGTGGCCCCGGGGGAGAGAAACCGGAAGGAGCGTAGAAGTGAAGTTGAAGTGAAGAAGAGAGTGAAGAGAGACTGAAGAGAGATTTCAAAGTGTGGTGTTGTTTTAAAGACAACACCAACGCACACGCCTCTTTGGGCTGTTGGCCAATCAGGAAGTTGGATTTGTTGGCGGGATGAACTCTCTTTGTCTGGTCTCAGACCCGAGTTTGCATGTCCAGGGAGGAGCCGGTTTAAACCGTATTATGTGTGAAATTAAGAAAAAACATGAAATAATGTATTCCATTGCAATATGATATGCATAATCAATCAGGGTATTGCAAGACGATTAACCACATACCAAATTCGATGGACTTATAAAGAATATTACAAGTAAAACATGGTTACAGACATTTAAAATAATATCCTAAGTTAAGCTATCTAAAATCATTATGGTTATGTTACATAAACACACAATATATGTAAACAAGATAACATCACACTATTTAGGCATCGAATAATTACATATAATTACATGTTACATTCAAAAGAAATTCTTACATTGTGTGTGTGCACGGGTGTGTGCTTTGTGTGTGTGTGTTTGTGTGTGTGTGTGTGTGTGTGTCTGAAGAGGGGGGGTCGTGTCGCATTCCGATGGCATCTGGTGAAGAGGTTAGATAAGGATTCACAGCTCAAGGAGACAGAGAAACTTCTTTGCTAAATCCAGGCTGATTCAGAAATCAGTTTGATACGTTCAGACGTTACACAACCAAATATTAAGTATTATTTACTTTAATTGACCTTGCTGTTCCAATACTTTTGGATGGAACTGGCAAAAATAGGCAACATATCCGTTACACTGATGAACATTTACTGGTAGTTCAACAACACTAATGTTCTGAAGGCATCAAATAGTAATGGTGATCAGCTGATGATGTAAGCCTGTTACTTTTGCTACGCATACATGATGCTGGACATTTCGACCTGCCGAGGTCAGAAAGTTTCAGTCCTGCTGAGACACATTTAGACAATATGCTGAATTGCTGACATCATCCTCTGAGTCCTGTAATCTAACATAAAAGTTCTGTTGAAGTTAATTAGTTGTAACTGCAGTTGTGCCAAGAGGGTGTGCTCACATGAATGGACACATCCCATTTAAGGAAGCAATGGCACACAGAGCAAGGCTCTGTGTAAGGGTCCACTCCCTCTCCCCTTCTCTTTTTCCTTATTTCCCATTTTATTTATTTTCATATTTTATTTAGTTTTAATTTAGCTTTTAACTAGCTATTTATTAATCATATATCTTTTAATGTTCTAATGTTTGATTTAAGCTTTTCCTTTCAATACTATATATCCTTTGCCATTTTTTTTTTTTTTACTGACATCTATTCTTTGGCTGTTTTATATAATTTTGTAATTGTTTTTTGTCAGAAAGGTGCTATAATAATAATAATAATAATAATAATAATAATAATAATAATAATAATAATAATAATAATTATTATTATTATTATTATTATTATTTCTCAATGTAGACCCACATATGTGTAAGTCATGAGAAGGCTCTCAGCAGGCCATTAAATAGGTGACTGATCATGCTGAATGTGGTGTTGCTCTGATTCAACAATGCAGTGGCCTCATGACAAAAGATTAATCATAACTTCAGTTCTTATTACTAATTGCTGAGCAGCACCAGCAGGTTTATACAGACAGCAAGAAACAGACATTGGCAGTGCTACACTAATTTTCTTGCTTTTCTACAGAATAATTTACTTGTATGGGGCAAAATCCATCCATACATTTTCCTACACAGGGTCGCAGGGGAGCCTGGAGCCTTTCCCATGGAACTCAGGACACAAGGTGGGAGAAACCCTGGACAGGGTGCCAAACCATCGCAGGGCACAATTGCACACACATTCACACACTATGGACAATTTGGAAATGCCAATCAGCCTACAAAGCATGTCAATGGACTGGGGGACTAACCGGAGGAAACCCCCGAAACATGGGGAGAACATGCAAACTCCGAGTATAAAGGGCAGAGGTGGGATTTGAACCCCCCACCCCAGAGGCACGAGGCAAATGTGCTAACCACTAAGCTGTGCAAAGAAGAGTGGGCAAATATCGCAAAGTCTAGATGTGCAGAGTTAGTAGAGACATATCCCAACAGACTGAAGGCTGTAATTAAAAAATTAAGGCAAATTAAAGCAAGGGGGTGATCCTTTTTCCAACTCAGTGATTCTGTTTTTTAATTTTTAAAATTTTTTTCTTTTTCTGACATGTTGGTGTTATATCTTTCAGTTGGATGTTATAAGATGCACTGAGTAAATGCAGCTGGATAAAACAAAAACTGTGTCCGACTTCATTTCAGGCTGAAAAGCAACAAAATGTGATTATTTTAAAAGGGGGGGGGGGGTGATTCTTCTGTATACCCACTGTAGATAGCTACCCTCAACTTGTATGGATATATTATTTATACTGTCACTGACTCACTATATTACACTTGAAAATGTAGTCTTGGCTCCATGTTTAGATTGGATGAAATCTTCTGCTAAATAAATAAATGTAGATGCACAGATTGTACTACATACTGTACGCTTTGCATGTTTTTAGAATGCCGAATAATCTCTAGTCTCTGATTTCTTTTGACAGTTGACTCCAAAGAAATAATGCATGCACACGTTTGGTGTAAATGACAATAAAACGCCTTGAGTCATTAATCCTTAGACATAATATCTTTGAATCTTTAAAACTTTAGACATAATACAGCAGTCTAATGAGCCATACATCAGTACTAACCCTTATTTCTGTACCCTTCAGTAACATTCTTTAGCCATAAAACCACCAGTCTGCATGCGCAAGATTGAATTAAACAAAGATTTCACTGTAGTGATTGTTGTTATTCATAAAGTTAAGATCTACCCAGCACGACTGGATTCAGAAGAAATCAATTTTTAAAAAATGTCAGTAAACCCAGTGCCAAACTGAAATTTTGCAGGAAAAAAAAGATGCACATTAGAGCAGTGGTCATCAGTTCTAGTCCTGCAGTCCAGCATAATTTAGTGAATTACCTGCTCAAAGACTTCTTATTCAACATCAATCCAACATTATAAGGCTTAGTAGGTGTGTTAGAGCAGGGAAATGACCAATCTGTGCTGGACCCCAGTCATCCAGGTTTGGAATTAATGCGTACTATATTAGAGGTCCTTTAGGCAAAGAGATCTGTTCAGAAAGTGCAAGAAGTTGAAGTTCAGGAAGCCTTTCTTGCCATTTACACGACAAGTGTGCAGGTAATATTTGTTTAGACTGTCTCCCTCTGGTGGAAATAATCTGCATTGCTTTCAGCTTGTTCTTGAACTTTTCTGCACAAACACGTGCGTGCGCACAAACACACACACACACACAATAGGTATGCACACTGAAATATAACTTGTCACTAGACAAAAAAACCCACAAAACAATTGTAAAACCTTTGTAGTAACATGTTGTAACTTGCACTACTTGTATCTGTGTTCAGATAAATCTGTTGGCTGTCTAGAAAGTGTTGTAACACCTCTACAATTCCTGAGGAAAATATTGACATTTTGCATTATACAACAAAAATTCATACAATAAGAAGTCATCCTTGACTCTGTGTAAAACTGAATCACTCTGGAATTGGCAGATTTGTAGAAATGTGCACAAGCCGATTCCTATGATAACAGGGAGGAGGGCTTACTTATAAAATACAAAGAAATTACTCTTGCTTATTAGAATCCCAACAGATTCTTCGTGAGATGGGGTTTGTACAGCAGAAGTTCCTGAAAGTCACTGAACTCTGATGCTCAACCACAAACGTCTCTATACTAAGCAACCACAAAGTCTATGGGAGTCTCAATTCTGGTGCAATTAAAGAGAGCAAGCAAATGCATATGCATATGCATATGCACATGCACACACGCGCACACACACACACACACACACACACACACACACACACACACACACACACACACACACACAAACACACACACACACACACACACACACAGCCTTCTGCAAGAGAGTTGGCCTGTGGGCCAGTATTTCAACAAAACACATATCAAGTATTGCTTTAAAACAGACTGAGCCTTGAGCCTTTTAAAAGGAATGCTTTATTGAGACATCACATTGTATTCACTTTTCTCAAAATGATTATTCTGTAGGATAACTGGTAAATCAGTGCTATGAATCAACTTTCCACGTATTCTGTGATTGCAACACTGCAGTATTGCAATGTATATACTCACGTAGTGATTTGTCAGATGCAACAAATCTTATAAGTGAGTCAGAATCCAGTAATCATAACCCTCCTGTCACTACACAGAAACTTAACCACTAAGCCACCTTTGCCCAACAACATCATAGAGTAGACTTCTGTGCAACATTGTTTTAGAAAACTATTATATAAAAGAAAAAAAAAGAAAAAAATACCAGGCAATGTTTTTAATCTTCAACTGCCCATTTTCAGTCAGTCTTTGTCCTCTGCAGCCACAGATTCCTGTTCTTGGCTGACAGGAGAGGACCCTGATATTGTCTTCAGTTGTTATAGCCCATCTGCCTTGAGTTTTGACATACTGTGCTTTCTGAGATGCTTTTCAGCTCACCATGATTGTAAAGATCAGTTATTAGAGTTACCATAGCCTTCCATTTCAGCTCAAACCAGTCTGGCCATTCTCCTCTGACCTCTTTTTTGAACAAGGTGTTTCCACCCGCAGAACTGCTGCTCATTGGAAGGTTTTGTTTTTTTCTATGTAAACTCTTTAGGCTGTTGTGTATTGTGTGTGAAAATCCCAGGAGACCAGTAGTTTCTCAAATACTCAAGCCAGCACATATTGGCACATACTAGAGTCAAAGTCACTGAGATGACAATTTTTCTCAGTTCTGATGGGAAACCAGTATCTGGATAATTGCATGAATAACCAGGGTACTGGTGTTCCTATTAACGTGCCTGGTGAGTGTAATATTTACTATAGTATATCAGTGTGCTTTACAGGAAAACTAAACTAATCATTTTGATTATATACAAATCGATTAAAACTAGAAGAAAAAAAGATAGGAATTATTTATTTATTTATTTTTGAAAAACCATCGTTACTATTATAGAAAGTGAGAGCTAAAACTATGCTTTAACTATGACTTGATTTGGGCCTGGTCCCTGTGAAGGGCATGGTAACCATGGGGAGTGAGCACACATCATATCAGCCGACTTACACTGATGACCTAATGGCATTCTCTTATACAGTCAGGTCCCAAATGAATCCCCCTCCAGCTCATATAATTGTAAAACCCATGAATGAAATAACTCATCTAACGTATCCAATGCTCAAGAAACTTCGCTACATGTTGAGAGGCCCAACCACAGTAGAAACTTGCTGGAAACTCTCAGCGGTGCTCCTACGCACACACTGTAGCCCAACAGGAAACCCTTATGTCACTCAGTAGTGAGTCAACACAGCACACTACAGCCGAATCTTACTTTTCCACTACAGTGGGGAGATGAGTGAGGGAAATCGGACGGGGACTGTGCTAGCAGGCTGGCTAGCTGCCACAAACTGCCAAGCACAGGAACAGAAAGATTTAAGAGTATTGATGTAAGTGTATAAAATATCTTTATGGGATTAGTAGTTCATTTATGCACATTCAGTGATAGCAGAAAAGAACCTCCTGGGGTCAGAAAGTGAATGTGACTTGAGGAACACAGATGAACCGACACTTCTGAAAGAGAATAATGTATTGACCTTCTATGACCTTGACAGTGACAGTATTCATCTTCATAAAGCTTTACTGTGAATCTGAACTGGCTGCACAAGATCCGGACCTTTTACATTTTCCTCCCACTTTATCCTGATGGATCAAAAATCTGTTATACAAAATATAATGTAATGGGAAATGTCTAATCAATGACACTATATGATTAATACTGTCACAGTATACAAATTTATGTATAAATAAAAGTAGGTTCTTCAACAGGAACAAAATGATCTAACGTCTAAGAAAATATTGTACTGTCTGGTGTTTATGTATTTTCTTAATTAATCATTTGATTTCAGGAAACAGAGGGTACACATTTTATATTCGAAGATTCTAGTCATTAAAGCGGTAGGTTTTTTTTGTAGCGATAGATTTTATTCTTTTTTTGTTGTTGTTGTTAAAAAAAAAAGAATAAAACAACACCATGGTTGAATCAGGGGGGAAAATGCTGTACAACATTGTTATTCCTAGCTGCTAAGAGTTGCCTTGGAAATCCTGTAATGGTAATTCACAGTCAGAGCTGCTCAAGTTTTATTTGGCGGGAGTTTCCGGACGTATAAGTCATGCATCATCTCAGATATGTTAAAACGCTCCAACCTCAGAAAGGAGTCTAAAAGTAACAAAAGCCGGATAACAAAAGACATGATTAACACAGATTGGATAATAAAAATATCCATACTGGAAGCAACTGGGCATGAGAGTTTTGTTCTCCACATTGTCTTTTTTGCTTGCTAGATAATGTTGTATGGCTACCATCAGCCTCAGAGCTGCTTCCAGCACAGTGGGGAGCAAGTAATCCTAAAGAAAAAAAGCTGGCTAGCTTATTCTATCTGGTTTGCGCTCTGTTTTAATTGCACAGAACAAATACAGTTAGGCTGTGGAAATGGCAGCTGACTCAGCGCTGCACAGACATACTGCAGCCAGAACAGATGCAAAGATCAGCGCCAAGAGACAGCTATTTGTCTACTGCAAGCCAAAAACACCTGTTGAATGTGAGACGTTTTCTGTTTCATCTTGTATTTAGAAACCGTGACAGTCACATAAAAGTGCACAATCAAGTTATTTTATTCTTACAATGCTTCTGTAATATGGAGAGGACAAATATTACAGAAGCAGATAATTATATTCTCTTGTTTACAGTCTTGGGCTGCATCCCAAACCACACACTACTTTATTAAATAGTATGTCAGTACACAAAGTATCATTACTATTTAGACATACTAATTAGTGTATAATATGTAATATTGGATGC
This sequence comes from Cranoglanis bouderius, assembly GCA_023630585.1. Lineage (NCBI taxonomy): Eukaryota > Metazoa > Chordata > Actinopteri > Siluriformes > Cranoglanididae > Cranoglanis > Cranoglanis bouderius. The sequence continues at coordinate 23,342,720 of CM042538.1, forward strand.
AGGAGTGCATGCTTCTTGTATTGTGAGTATTACTCACCACTCTCTCAATGGAATGTTCATGGAGGACCTGTCAACTTTCACAGAAAGAGGCATGACAAACTAACTGACTTGACAGATTACTAACCACAGATATCACTCATCACTGACTGCTTCAACCAAAAGTCTTTAATAACTTTAAAGTCTTTAAAAGTCTTTAAGATTTTTAAATTAAAGTAAATAAAGAAATAAATCCTTCTTGTGTCACAGTGTTAAAAAAGGACACGAGTACATGGAAGTCAGTCCAAGACTGCAATCTTTAAGATCCTGAAGGTTGTGCTGTGACCAGAAAGACATAAATGAGAGTCATGCTCTAAAATTTATCTACAGTGGGTATAGAAAAGAATCACATCCCTTCAAAATAATCATATTTTGTTGCTTTTCAGCCTGAAATGAAGATAAATACAGTTTTTATATTATCCAGCTGTATTTACTCAGTGCAGTTCTTAAAAATAAAAAAAAAACAAAAAAAAAACCAATCACTGAGTTGGAAAAAGGATCACCTACTTGGTTTAATTTGCCTTATTTTTTTAATTACAGCCTTTAGTCTGTTGGGATATGTCTCTACTAACTTTGAACATCTAGACTTTGCAATATTTGCCCACTCTTCTTTGCAGAACTGCTCATGGTGACCGTTTGTGGACTACAGTCTTCAAGTCATTCCACAGATTTTCAATGGGGTTTAAGTCTGGGCTCTGACTAGGCCATGCAAGGACATTCACCTTTTTCTCCTTCATCCACTGTGTGGTCAGTTTTTCTGTGTGCTTTGGGTCATTGTCATGTTGGAAGGTAAACCTTCTTCCCATAGACAACTTTCTGGCAGAGGGCAGCAGATTTTCCTCAAGAATTTAATGGTATTTTGCCCCATACATTTTCCTTCTATCCTGACAAGTGTTCCAGTCCCTGCTGCAGAGAAACACCCCCATTACGGGATATTACCACCTCCATGCTTTACTGTAGGAATGGTGTTATTTGGATGGGGAGCTGTATTGGATTTCCGCCGGACATATCATTTGGTGTTGAGGCCAAATAATTCAATTTTAGTCTCATCTGACCATAACACCTTTTTCCATGTGGCCTCAGAATCTTCAAGGTGCATTTTGGCAAAGCTCAGTCGTGGGTGGCTTTTTCTTGCAACCCTCCCATACAAGCCACATTTGTGGAGAATTTGTGATATTGTTGTCACATATATACAATGACCAGTCTTTCTCAAATTCCTGCAACTGCTTCAGAGTTGCTGTAGGCCTCTTGGTAGCCTCTCTGACCAGTTTCCTCCTGGCTCTTTCATCCAGTTTGGAGCAACGTCCTGATCCAGGGAGGGTCTGTGCTGTACCAAATACCTTCCACTTCTTAATAATAGAATAATAACTGTGCTTCAAGGCATTGATAAAGCCTTTGAAATTTGCTTTTTTTTGTATCCATCTCCTGACTTGTGCCTGTCCACAACTTAATCCTGGAGATCTTCTGACAATGCTTTGACACCCATAGTGGATTGTTTGCTTCAGTTGCACTACAAAATGCTCCAGGAAAGCTCTTTTCATGCTGAGCTAATCAAAATGACCACAGCTGATCACAGTTGGCTTTGTGTGCCATTGAGAAGGTGATTAGTTACACCTTATTGAGTTTACAAGTCATTTTTAGGAGGGGGGGTGATCCTTTTTCCAACTCAGGGATTCTGTTTTTTTTTTTTTTTTTTTTTTTAATTTCTGACATGTTGGTGTTTTATCTTTCACTTGGATGATATAAGTTGCACTGAGTAAATACAGCTGGATAAAACAAAAACTGTGTCCATCTTCATTTCAGGCTGAAAAGCAACAAAATGTGATTATTTTAAAGGGGGGTGATTCTTTCTATACCCACTGTACATCTGATTCTTGGGTTGATGTTTTATGTACTCCAGAGGTATAAAAAGCGGCGCTTCTTTTGAGAAACAGAAGAGATCTTAACTCTTAAATACATCCAAGCCTTTGGACAACACACTGGCTAGAATTTTGGAAGCAGGGCCTACAGTCTTCATTACACCATTGTTGGCTGTTGTTTTAAATGCAAATTTGCATATCTAGGCTCCAATATCAGTATAAGGCCACAATAACAAAATTAAGTCATAGTGCATTTTATGGACTGGACAACAAACTCTAATACTTCTCCAATATATAACCCCAATTCTGAAAGAGTTGGGACAGTATGGAAAATGCTAATAAAACCAAAGAGGAGTGATTTGTAAATGTATTTTGACTTGTAGTTACACAAAAAAACATATAAAGACAAGGTATTTGATGTTTTACCTAATCAACCGCATAGTTTTTTGAAGATAAAAGTTTATTTTGAAATTGATGCATGCAACACATTCAAAAAAAGTTGGGACGGGGCAATTTAGGACTAATAGCGATGTGACAAGTTGAAATAAGAAGGTGATGTGAAACAGGTGAGGCAATCGTCTAATCATAGTATATAAGGAGCCTCCAAAAAAGGCCTAGTCCTTCAAGAGCAAGGATGGGTCGAGGCTCGCCAATCTGCCAACAGATACGTCAGCAAATAATCCAGTACTTTGAGAACAACATTCCAAAGACAAATCGGTAGGATTTTGGGCATTTCACTACAACCAGGTTTTTTTTCATACATTGATTGGCTCTGCTGCAGTATTTTTTCAAGTACTTGGTTCTGTCCACTGAAATTCTTTGATGGACTGTGCTGTGCTATCTGACGACCCATGGCATAGGGTGTTTTAGGCCTAGGCCTTCATACACCATACAGTGTGCGAGTGCAAACATATGCGCACAAAAGCTATGTGAGTGGTAGTGCCAAACATAAGTGAATGAGAGCGTTACAAAGCCAAGTCCATGAGAGGCTTCACATGTAAAAAGATTCAAAGAACTGCTGTTTATTTTCTACCACAAAACACTGCAGGGGAATTCTGAATTCATTTGAAAAAAAAAAAGAAAAAAAAAAAACATGCAACAGAAATGTTGTACAAGCATAATTCAGACAAACCACAAAAATCTCACAATATCTGCATACTCCAACAAAATGTTACTGTTTCAGCGAAAAGGAACTGCTGATTAAACCAATCAAATGTTTATGTAAATGAACTGAATGCATTGTAATAGGAAAAGTGCAAAAGATCCCAATCCATTAACATATAATATACATTTGCACTAACATTTATGATTAGTTATATACATGCACTGTTTTGAAAACATGCAGGATAATACTATAAGTACAGAAATAAACTGTTGGTGAGAGTCATATGATTATGATTATTAAAATGTAATTAACTTGTTTAGATAACTTTTAGTATCTCTGACATTACAATATGTTTATATGCAACACGCATGCAAAATATTCTGATGTGCATAATTTGTGGTTTTATTAAATAATTCCATTCAATAATGGTTTTGGAATTAACAAAAGCATTGACTTAGTTGCCTAGTAACTCCTGAAGAAGTGATTTCTCAGCAAGTCCAGTTTTAAGGCCACATACTGGAAGGCTAAGTGCGCTTAACATTGATGTGTGTCTTTTGAGCATTCATAGCCCTATCTACGAATTCCTGTGAGGAAATTACCTGCATTTGGCGTAGCGGTAATTGCAACATCAGGCATTTAGGAGCAGCATGTCTCTTATTCAAAGGAAACTTTCATAGATGAGGAGCCCACAGAAACCCCAAAACCCCAAGTGCATCCCTTAACGCCCTCTCAGGTTGCTCTCTTTCTATATAAATCCCCTGACCCATTCTGCGGCACATCATTCACTCGCTCTCAGTCTCATTATTCTGATTAGCTGTTAGAGCACAGTGTTAAGAAGGAAAGCAACGAGAATGGGTTCCTGGTCCAACGTTTTGCTAATGTGCGGACTTGTCATGGTGGCACTGCTGAATGGAACTACTGGACATGGGATTCACAACCTGACTGAAGCTGTACACACTCTGCAAATACATAATGTAAGTGTTTTTTGTTGAAGGGGTTAAGTAAGTTTACCTTATCTTGAGTTTACTTCCTGGTGCAGAAGTGCTTCAATATATAAACCAGATCAAAAGGAGTAACATTTTAGGTCACAACTTTGCGCTTTCAGTTAGCATAAGTGCAGCTAAGACAAGGCAGCTGTACAAGACAACTTACTTACTGGAGATTATAGCATGCACTAAACCAGCATACTGTACATTTATTGTGAAATGCATTGAACTATAGGGGGCTACTGCGAATAGGGGGCACTCTTGGCACAAAAAAGTACTTTAATAGGTTTCTCTGAAGTACAATCTGCATCTTGATGGAAGTAATGGATGGTAAAAGTAATGAGGAAGTTCTAGTTAAAGATTGCATGCACTCTCCTGAGCATTCATTATTTGCTTTCTGCATTCTGCAGGGGTTAACAGACACAAAATGGGTGGGAAAAGCTGTTTTCACTCCCTACTTGGGCAAAGTAGAGGTAAGCTCGACTACTCCATTTACAGTATGGCAACTTCAAACTTAATAACTTCCACAGAAGTGACTCTTCAGTCTTCACAAATCCAATAATGTCTCATTAGGACACTTGCACTTGTGAGAAGCTGGTGCTTCTGCGTATGCTGAATGGTTACATGGACATCTTTTCGGACATGCTGAAAAAGGCCAAGAGCGTTGAGACTGAGACTAGTCTGAAAGAACTCCAGGAAAGTGTGAAAGAACTGAAAGACAAATACAAAAAAGAACAGGCAGTGTGGAAACAACTTCATGAGATTAACAATGTAAAGGTAAGAAAAAATATATTTTTATTATTTTTACTGTATACTTCATAGCAACACCCTTCAACTTTCTTTGTATTGCACTCTGGTTAGTTTCAGCGACATTATTCAAAAACTCCCATAAATTATTCTTTAACTACAGTTTACTTATAGTACATATATGTATTTACAAGAGTGAGGAAATGATATCTTTAAAGATTTAAGGGCTTAATACAATACAGTTTCCTTTCATGAGCATTATTTCACAGAAATTCTATAGTATATAAGACAATAGTACTCAATTTTATATTCATGATCATGCAATTTTTCTTCACATTTAGAAAGAGGACAGCACGATCCAAGGTGGAGCAGTGAACGACTTTATCTCTGTGTACGATAAGGCCTTAGAAGCTGGACAACATTCCAAGAAGACCCACTCGCTACCCAAGCGTTTTCCGCAACGTTAGGAGACTCTTAGTAGAGCACGAGACAAATCTGCATTACTTTAGTCATTTAGTCTAGTTCCTCTGTGTTATTTATCAAACTTTATTTAACCATTAATTACAATGTTAATTTAACATATTTATTTTCATCACAAAATTCAACATTCCTGTATAATGTAACTTATTTTGCCGTGCAGTTCAGTTTACAGTTTTGCATGTTTGGTCAGTGACTTCATCAACCATATGTGCGACTCATGTATCAGTACAATAAATCACTAACTTTTACATTAATCTGATTACGCTTTGTTCAAGAAATAATTACTCTGATCATTTAATACACAACCAGAAGCATCAAAAGATGCAAAAATATAAAAATACAAGTGCACCAGGTCTGACATCACAAGTACAGACACTTTTTCATACATTCATTCTACATTAAAGGTTTGTTCATTGGTACAAATAATAACAAAAAAAACCCATCATGACTGAGAAATATGCAATGCATTTCTCCAAAATATCTAAAATCACAGGGATGACATATTAAGCAGCAAAGAACTATACATTGTATAGTGGGCAGTATGGTTGCAAATGTATATCACAGTATAGTTATATCATGGTAAGCCAACCAGCCAGAACTGAGGGTGGTCCATCTGGCACTAAAGTACTTACAAGTTCTAAGTTGCTATGTGCTGGGCCACTCAAACAAAGTCATGACAGTCAGATACGTCAATCATCAAGGTGGCATGATGTCAAACAGCTCTCTTCACCTTGCACAGAACCTCCTGCCCAACCACAGTTAGCCTCACTGAGACCAACTCACCTACTGGGGCTGTACAATGATGCAGGGGAAGTGCACACAGAAGTGGTGTCCTGGATATTACAAATCTTTGGCAAGGCACAGGTGAACCTCTTTGTCAATATCAACACAACTCTACTAGTGTACTTATACTATTTAGACTGAACAGAGGCCATACTATCCTAGACTTAGGGGGCTCTATTTTCTGAACAGAGACTGGCCCATTGGGTGGACATCATTGCCATGGCCTATTGGTGGACTGGGCACTGGGCGCCTACTGCAGAGGACGCACAAACATTACAGCATTCTTACAAATTCTTTTCTTCACATATCTCAGCTTGTTTGGAAGTTGAGGTCAGAGCGCAGGGTCAGCCATGATATGGCAACCCTGGAGCAGAGAAGGTTAAGGGCTTTGCTAAAGGGCCCAACAGTGGCGGCTTGGGGTGCTGGGCATTACTCCTACAAAATTAACAATGCCTTTCCAGTGGTATGAGTGTAATGGTAATCTCTGAACACCTTTCCAATTAGTCCTAACACTATCCAGATGATTCTTAAGTATGTAAATGTTGTTCTACGAGCCTCAGATAAGAACAGGAATAATTGTCATTCACAAGCCGTGCTGACCCATTGAGAGCAGCAAAATGGAAAGATGGCTGCATGACAATGGTTTTTATTTCCAATACTGTGTCATATGGAAGAGGACAAAAGCACAATTACGTAAGGATGCTATTCATAGACTTCAGTTCAGCATTCAACACAACCATCCCATAACTGGCAACAAAGCTGAGCTTGCTGGGTTTAAACACCTCCCACTGCAACTGGATCCTGGACTTTCTGACCGGGAGACCCCGGTCTGTCAGGATCAGCAACTCCGCCTCCAGCACCACCACACTGAACACCGGAGCCCGCTAGGGCTGTGTGCTCATTCCACTTCTGTTTACCCTACTGACTCACGACTATGCTGCTAAGTTCAGTTCTAATCATATCATCAAGTTTGCTGATGACACTACAGTCGTGGACCTCATCAGCAACAATGATGAGTCAGCATACAGGGAGGAGATGAATGGTGTAAAGACAACAATCTATCTCTTAATGTTGATAAGACTAATGATTGTCGACTTCAGGAGACCCAAGTAGATCACTCACCACTGCACATCAATGGACCAACCGTGGAGAGAGTCAAAAGCTCCAAGTTTCTTGGTGTGTACATGACAGAGGACCTCTCCTGGACTCTCAACACCACCTGCCTAGTCAAGAAGGCCCAGCAGCACGTCCACTTCCTGTGGAGGCTGAAGAGAGCCAAACTTCCCCCTCCCATCCTCACCTCCTTCTACAGAGGGACGACAGAGAGCGTCCTGACCAGCTGTCTCACCGTGTGGTACAGTGTCACCCTCCTACCATCTGGCAGAAGGTACAGGAGCATCCGTGCCACCACCAGCAGACTCCGCAACAGTTTCTTCCCTGAGGCAGCCAGATTACTCAACACCCTGCTGCCTTCCAATGCTCACTTGGGCTAGCCGAGCACCTAACCCAGTAAGACTCATACCTCTGCACACGCACTAACCCCGTAAGACTCTACTGCACACTGCACTTTACACAGCTGCATCAGTCACTTTACTATGGAACTTGTTTTTGCTGCCAGTATTGCTTCTATACATGTGCTGCTACATTACACAATTATAGTTTATAGTCCATGTTTACAGTTTACAATCCATGTTCTGTGTATTTATTGTCCTGTGTATTTACTGTCCTGTGTATTTACTGTCCTGCGTATTTATTGTTTTGTTCTGTGTACTTATTGTTTTACACTCGTCTCACACTGTTGTGTATCTGCACTTTAAGTAGTCTTGCGTACTGTTGCACCATGGTCCTGAAAAAACATAATTTCGTTCCAATGTATACACGCTATAAAGAGGAACGACTTGACTTGATATGTCACTTTTGTTGTCTCAGCATGCATGCACATGTGCACAAGAAGGTAACCAGGTGATTCTTACCACCTCTGGTGTTTATCAAAGGTTCACAGAACCACAGTTACACTTGTACTGTATGTAACTATTCTTTGGTTCCCTGTTGAAGGAAAAAAAACTTAACTAAGCTGAACTTCACATTTATATTGTCCTTTAAATCCTATTTCTTCAATGATTATACAGAAAAAGGATAAAAAGACAAACCTGAGCATCTCTGTTAACCATAATGTTTCTAATAATATATTTATAATAATACAGAGGCTTAGCTGTTATTTTGTGGATACAGACATCTGTAAGTTTCTCATACAGTAACTGGTGCTGAGTATTGTTAAAAGTGATCATTTAGTCTAATGAACTTACATTAATGATTGGCAGTTGCTTTTAGTGCAGCAGACTACAGTCACTAGCTTTTCCTATCAATATAAAAAACGTTGACAATATTTTCGTATTTTATCACATGAATTTGATTATGGACTGACCAGTGACAGGACTTGTAACCGAGAGTAGATGAGTGAAAAGTTGCTCTCGTTGCACACAAGCAGAGTGAATACCACAACTCATACTGTACTCATGCCACTCAGTCTTTCTCTCTTTCTGTTCTTGTGTCACATTCTGTATGGATTTAGCTACATACAGTGCCCTCCACTAATATTGGCACCATTGGTAAATATGAGCAAAGAAGGCTGTGAAAAATTGTCTTTATTGTTGAACCTTTTGATCTTTTGTTAAAAAAAAATCACAAAAAATACTCTGCTCTCATGGATATGAAACAATTGCAAACAAAACACAGGGTTATCCAAAAAAAAAATATGTAATTGGAGTATACATAGCAAGGGATCTGAGACCATTCCTCCATACAGAATCTCTTCAGAGCCCTCTTCAGTTCACCCCACAGGTGTTCTATGGGTTTTAAGTCAGGGGACTGGGATGGCCATGGCAGGACCTTGATTTTGTGGTCAGTAAACCATTTTTGTGTTGATTTTGATGTATGTTTTGGATCACTGTCCTGCTGGAAGATCCAACCACGGCCCAATTTAAGCTTTCTGGCAGAGGCAGTCAGGTTGATATTTCATAGAGTCCATGATGCCATGTATCCTAACAGAATGTCCAGGTCCTCTGGCAGAAAAATAGCCCCAAAACATTAAAGAGCCACCACCATATATAACTGTGGGTATGAGGTACTTTTCCATATGGCTACCTCTCTGTGTGCGCCAAAACCACCTCTGGTGTTTATTGCCAAAAAGCTCTATTTTGGTTTCATCTGACCATAGAACCCGATCCCATTTGAATTTCCAATAGTGTCTGGCAAACTGAAGACACTTGAGTTTGTTTTTGGATGAGAGTAGAGGCTTTTTTCTTGAAACCCTTCCAAACAACTTGTGGTGATGTAGGTGACTTCGGATTGTAGTTTTAGAGACTTTCTGACCCCAAGATGCAACTAACTTCTGCAATTCTCCAGCTGTGATCCTTTTTTGGCCACTCGAACCATCCTCTTCACAGTGCATTGAGACAATATAGACACACGTCCTCTTCCAGGCTGATTCATAATATTTCCAGTTGACTGGAACTTCTTAATTATTGCCCTGATGGTGGAAATGGGCATTTTCAATGCTTGTGCTATTTTCTTATAGTCACTTCCCATTTTGTGAAGCTCAACAACCTTTTGCCGTACATCACAGCTATATTCCTTGGTTTTCCTATATTATCCATTGTTATGAATGACTAAAGGAATTTGGTCTATGTGTTACCTCATATTTATACCCCTGAGAAACAGGAAGTCATGGTTGAACAATTTCCTGTTCCTAGTCATCCAGGTGTACTAAAAAAATATAAAATATCAATGGGAATATACTTCAAATACTGTATATTTTTCTCATATGAATTCAAGGGGGTGCCAATAATTGTTGCATTGACTATACTTAACAAATGTTTAAAATATATATATATATATATATATATATATATATATATATATATATATATATATATATATATATATATATATATATATATAAACCTGTGTTGTGTTTGCAATTGTTCGATACCCACGAGAGCAAAGTATTTTTGTGTATTTTAACAAAATATCAAAAGCTTAAACAATAAAGACAATTTTTCACAGCCTTCTTTGCTCATATTTACCAAGGGTGCCAATAATAGTGGAGGGTACTGTAAAATATAATGTTCTCTCACATAACAGTGTAACATACAGTCCCATCTGAAATTACTGGAGCAGCAAGGCCAAATGAAATTTTTCCACTATACACTGAAGACATTTGGGTTTGAGATCAAAAGATAAATGAGACAATAGATCAGAATCTCAGCTTTCATTTCCTCATATTTACATCTAGATGTGTTAAACAACTTAGAACATGGCACCTTTTGTTTGAACCCACCCTTTTTTTCAAGTGATCAGAAATATTGGAACATGTGACTGATAGGTGTTTCTTGCTGCCCAGATGTGCCCTGTTAAATAGACTGTTTAAAGATTTAGTAGTTCTGAATGTCTACTCTTGGTTTGAGCCCTAGGTTTCACCTGTGAAGACTGCATTTGTTGTTAAAAATGATAAACCTCCATGAAGACCAGATAGCTGTCCATGGGAGAAAAGCAAGCCGAGTTCTGAAGCTGAGAAAAGAGGGAAAATCTATCAGTATAAATCTATACCAGTACAACAATTTTGAATGTTTTGAAAAAGAAAGAAACCGCTGGTGTAGTAACAACCAGACATGGAACAGGTCAGCCAAGGAGGACAACAGCACTGCGAGAAACATTGTGAGAGATGTGAAGAAAAACCCCAAAACAACAGTTAGTGACATCACCAACCACCTTCACAGGGCAGGGGTGAAGGTATCACAATCCACCAATCAAAGAAGACTTCAAGTGCAGAAAGATAGAAGCCATATCACAAGATGCAAACCACTCATCAAGAGTAAGAATCAGAAAGCTAGATTGGAATTGGCAAAGAAATACAGAGATGAGTCACAAAAGTTCGGCAACCAAGCTTAACCTCTACTAAAGTGATGGAAAGGCCAACGTGTGGAGAAAGCATGGATCTGCTCATGATCCAAAACATAAAAATCTCATCAGTCAAGCATGATGGAGGTTGTGTCATGACTCGAGCTTGCATGGCTGCTTCTAGAATGGGTTCACTAATCTTTATTGAAGATGTAACTCATGATAGTGGCAGCAGAATGAATTCAGAAGTTTACAGAAACAATCTGTGCTCCAATTTACACAGAAATGCATCCAATCTAATTGGGAGGAACTTCATCATGCAGCAAGACAATGACGCAAAACACAATAAAGGACTTCATCGGGGGAAAAAGTGGAAGGTTTAAGATTGGCCAAGTCAATCACCAGACTTTAACCCTCCTGTGACATAAGAGTTGTCTCTGCAACTTTACTGGAGGGATGAACACCATTTTTCCAAAAATTTTCATTTAACTGCTGTTTTGATGTTGTTGTTGGTGTTCAACAGGGTTGAACCATAGCACATGATTTAAATAATTTTCATCCTCATTAAATCATTCATTGACCCCCTCTTGCCCCGTTTGTGTACAGGGTTTCCACTTGTGTAAGTGGCCACTCCTATCAGGATAGAAATATTTCATTGCAGGTTAAAGATGATCAGTCAGCTAAATCATGTTCATGGCTTTTATTAGTGAGACTTGCACAGTGCCAGGCTCTTCATGAAAGAAAGGAATTTTCATTTTAAGCTTTATAGCTGGAAAAGGCCACATTTTAGGTAATAACTGCCATATATGACAATATGACTTACCAATGGGAAAACTGACTGTTGTCTAACAGTGATAAAGACTTTAGTTTATTTAGTTTGGTATTTAGTGGTAACACAACTTTTCAGAAAATAATCACAGAAATACAAGAGTTTTGTTTTTTGTAAGTATACTCAATGGTTTCACAATGAATGTCTACTCAAGTCAGACATGATTTATGTCATATTTCTTCACATTCTGTGTGACTTAGTAAGCAATAGGCAATCAGTCTACTAACCATGTCATGTCTGATTGATATATAATCTGACCTATCTAATGTCATCCAATTAGCAGACTCCTGATTTTTTAAAACCCATGACTAATAAACTCAGTTTCTGTGTGGTCCGTATTCAGCGTCATGGCAGTTGAGGTGACTGAGAGATTCCCTCATTACACACGAGTTTCATTGGCAGCCACAGCTCCGGAAAACCAACCATACAGACTGAAGATGAAGCAGAAAATCGTTGGCTGTTCAATTCAAGGTGTCGTTTCAGAATCACTTCTTGGGACACCACCGCTTTCCAGGCTAGCTCATTACCTGAATTTTCTACACCATCCTGGAGAGATATGACGATGTGGGAATATCTGCTGGGGGTCAAGCCTTTTCCGATTACAAATGCAAAGCATTACATTTTAGATTCACTAAATCGAATTCAACAGAGAAATTACATAACATAATGGCAGGACTAAGATGAAAAGCTAGAAGAGTGGTCCAGTGTATACCATCATGTTGCATAAACAAAACTATTCTGGAAACACCAGATGCTGTGTGTGGTGGTGTTGGGCCACCACAAGCTACCAGAAGAGCTTCACTGCTTCAATACTGGAGGGATGAGTGCTATTCTTCCAAAAGATATTACTTGATTGGTGTTTTAATGGCAGTGGTGTTGAGCACTGTCTAACATGGTCCAAAAAGGTGACTGTGCAGGCCATAGCATATGATTTACATCATTTTCATCCTCATTTAACTATTAAGCGAATGATCAATTGGCACTGTCATCCTGGAAGAGACCATCATAGGATAAAGGTGATCAGGCAGAAAAACTTTGCATTGATTTGCAGTGACCCTTAACTTTAAGTTAAGGTAAAACAACTTTGCATAAGCATGCTATCTGGTTTATATGCTGTTCCTGCAATCTTTTGTAGTTAGTTATCTGTACTATCCTGTGTACAGATACAGATAGTGCTGTGTGGCACTTATTATTGAACCAAAACTGTAGTTTCACACACTGATTTATTTTACTCTTCTTGCATTCTACTCTTGTATGTAGACATGTAAATGATGTAATAATGTAAAATGATGTAATAAAAACTGATTTCGAGTTAGAGTGCAGCTATTTGAGGATAAAACAGCTTTGCTTCTTTTAAAGTACCTGTTTACTCATTACACATTACATGTATATTCAACAATTCTTAACAACTGAGCACCAACCTTAGGAAATGCACAATGCGCTTTAAAAAAAAAACCCAAAACAAAACACACAAAAAAACCTAATGTAAAGTAAAATGCTCATATTGCTTTAAGGGAATGCCAAATAAAAGCTGATTGGATGTCATTAACTTTCTGGTTGCTGTTTTTGGGTACTGAATTTTGTGTGCAGTAAATGTGCATGAATATGATTACACTGAAAAATACGCAAAACGCAAAAATAGGGCAAATTCAGACATCTAGGGCATATGAACCACATGTTGAAAATGAGGCAATGGGTATTAACTGCTAGTATTTTCCAACATAGGGAAAATTCCTCTGTGATACCCGCTGGGGTCCTCATCACCCATTTCATGGTACTTTATACTTTATATGGTTTATGTGACTGATGTCAGCAGCATGTGAAGATGGGCGTCATAAGTCATGGTGAATAACAATGAGTGCACATTTGAATGAGTGTTAGTATCATCTCTATTTATTTCAGTTCTGCTCATTTTTACTTAAGTGTCCAAAAAACAGCCTCCTAGAGTGCATTACATAAAGCTCTACTTCTTTCCAGCTCATGCCATCAAGCACATTTATGACTTGCATGGGACAGCACATAAAGTACTTTCAAAGAAGTGGGTCTCCCAGACCTCCATACTTGCTCATCACTGAAAAAGAGCCCCTTACCACAAAAAGCACCAACAGCTCCGCCCTTTGCTATCCCAGAGATTCCACCTAGGGTGGTGTATGATGAACTATGTGTATAGAATTATGCATTGTGATTTATAGGAAACTCAGAGTGTCAGAAAACCACAATTTTCACACCTTAGCCCATCTACTGCTGCCTGCTCGCGCACTCTCACACTACACAGAAAACTATAAATATCGTCTCATTCAGACTGATAGGAGCATTCAGACTTTGACAGAGGTGCAGTGAGCACAGCGGTGACTTCAGTTAAAGAGAACCAACAGGTGACGCGAAAAGACAACTTTGTGTTCGGCACTTGGGAATATCTGTGGGAATTTGGCTGAAACTTGCATAAGAAAGGAATGATGACTCTTTTTTGGAGAATATGTTTTGTTTTTTTTGGAATGATGGTGTACTCTGAGGCCTTCCTCCCGGAGAACATCAAGGAGTCGATTGACCATCTGAATAATCACTATGTAAGAAAAGTAAGTCCTATTAACAGTATATGATAGAAGTCATGGTAGGAGCAGTAAGCTAATATTTATTGGAGCTGCTTATTATAAAGAAGTTTACTGGCCATTCTGACTGGAATGTTTTGCTTAACAGCTGGGTTCACGTATGTTTTCTAGCAAAGTTTGGCAAGTAAAAATGGTCGAGGAAGATATACAGCATACCTTGAAATAGTCCAGGAAGTTGACAGTGAAACCAAATGATGAGCATAGTTTCATGCTGACTATGTGGGTTGTGTTTATGGGTGGGTTCATTAGTTTCAAGATTTGTCACCAAACACTAACCACTTGTTTATGATGTGACAGTGGTGGGCTTATAACATAAAACCAAAAAATATTTTCAAAGTTGCAAGACCAAAGTGCATTAAAGTAACTTACAACTGACAGCAATTGTCTTAAGTCATTGAAAGCTTACATACTTATCATATTTAACTTGAATTTTATACATTTCTACCCTCTATGTGTTTCTATCTCTTTCAGAATCCCAACCCTGGCAAATTGTATGATGGACATTCCCTCTTTCTAGACAAGCTGAAGGATAAAACGTTTGAGGTAAACCATGCAACGGCTTTATTTCTCACGTCCCTCTAGTATGTGAGAAGAGAATATCTTGTAGATGGCATCATTTTATTTAGCATGTTATAACAATTGATTTGATGCCTATGTATGCTGCTCTTACTCCAGCATGTCCATGGATCTCATAAAGCCTATAATAAACCCACTGCTTGTCTCTCCTTTGTGCACAGGAGGGTGAACAGAAGCTCCTGATGACTATTATTCTTGATGCATACAGCAATATTTTCACCACAATGGAGAATGAGACTCAGGATGAAAAGCTGAAGAATGACTTGCATGAAGTAAAAGAACAAATGAACAAGCTGAAGGAACCCTACTTCTCTGGCAAACATGCAACCATCAAGAAATATGTCACTGAGCTGCTTGCTCTGAAGGTAAGCCCTGTCATGGATGTGTTCAGTGATTCTCGACTCAAATCATATTCTTGAAAAGCCATACAGGTAAATAGGAAATGCCTGTATATTCTTGGGGAAGGAAGTGGGGCTTTCTATGAAGTAGTAGTGGCTTCACTGCTTAAACTGCAGGGTCTTTAATGAGACTTCATGCACTGTGAGGACAAAGAAAGTAAAACACCAGTAACTATGCTCTCAACTATGATGAAACAACAAAGTGCATGTATATGTAATGACAGCCTTACTAATCAATGTTTAATACTTGTTTTCAGCTTAAACCTAAAGTTGTTTTAACAAACTACATTTAATTTAACCACTAACCAGGAACTGACAATTAACCTACTATCTCACCTTAGGAAAATGACCCACGGATCCAAAGTAAAGCAATATTTGAGCTCAAGTCTGTCTACAATAAGGCAGCACACCTGGGGAACCTGTCAGCAAAGAACAGCCGGAGACGACGTCAAGCTAAAGGCTCCAAAAAGCAGCATTCCTAGCCAAAAGAATAATTTGTTGAGAATGTTACCTGGGAGGTGCTTTAAGGTGTAGATTTATTTATTATAATACAGTACCTCATATTTTATATTGTATTGATACTGACATAATTTATTAACATTCTTTAATTCTTAATTGTATTAATTTATTTAATTTGTTATTTATTTTGTGAAAGAATGCCTATTTTTGTCTTATTTGGGCTTAGTAATTGGTTATTACTTGCTAAAGCAAGTGTTGTAAGGTCTGTGACTAAATAAATTGAAAATATTTATTATAATAAGTGGTTTGAATTCATTTCTGACAAATGTAGCACAAACATAATTGTGAGATGACTCAATAACTATGGTGAAATTAATAGGAAAGGTTTGTAGTTACATTGCCGTGCATAAGAGGCCAAGGGTAACACTTGACATTCTGTAATTCTACCACCACCAAGCTTCACTTGGGGATGGGTTCTCAGGGAGATGAGTAGTGTTGGGTTTCCAAATGTAGCCCTCTGTGCCAAGGGCAAAAGGTTCAGTTTTGGTTTCATCAAACCAGTGAAGGGTAACCTTTCAGAGTTACCCGTTGCCTTTTGGTTGCTTCTTTGACTAGTTTCCTAGTCCTGATTTTTGGTGGTTGCCCTCTTTTAGTCAGAGCTATGGTTGTCATTTTCTTTCCATGTTTTAATAATGGATTTAATGGTACTTCACTGGATGTTCAAAGTTTGTAACAGTTTCTTATAACCAAACCCTGACTAAAACGTTGTTCACGCTGAAGCAAAACTTTGTACAGAACTTGTATAGCTGTAACTTGTATTGTATACCTTGGATAGCTCCTTGTTCTTCATGATGCAATTTAAGCATGTTCTCTAACAAAAATCTGGGGTTTTCCAAGAACAGATTTATTTATATTAAAATCATGTGACACTTTAATTGCACTTTCATTAGTTGAACCCCAACTAAGTATATGAGCTCTGATGGCAACTGATTGTGCCAGAACTAATTTAGGAGTTTTGCACCAACAAGGGTGAATGTTTATGAATCATCAATTAATCATACTGTTTTTTTTCCATACATTTTTTTGTAAGTAATTGTGCTAACTATATTCTTTTTTTATTATTATTTTTATTTTTTTTATTTTTTTAGATTCATGGCATATAATCCCAATTAAGCCAATTTCAGATCCAGGTTGTAACAATACAAAATGTGGGAAAGGGGACCGAATAATTATGCAATTCAGTGTAGTGAAGGAATGTCGGTTTGGAAGCTCCAATAGGTTCTGAAAGTTTAAAGGGTTCCAAATTTATTCTAACAAGTTTTTAAAAAATTTGATACCAAAAGTATTTGTCAAGTTAGAATTTTGTCCTGTTTGATCTTCACCCTTGTACCTTCTGTAAATTCAAATGATCCTGGGTGGAAAATTATTTGTTATAGTTTCCGTTGAAAACGTCTAGAATTGTCTCTTGTTGAGCTGTCAATGAACTAAGAGGGGTTTTGATGATGTAATGGGCAGACTTCTTGATATTACACCACTGTTTCTCTGGTCAGGATGCTTAGTTCTTGCGATATTACTACAAAATTGTTTCTGCGGTCTTGATTTACAAGTGACAATATGGATTGGATTGTGAAAGCATGAGCTTTGAGTAAAAACAAAAAAAGCTTTGCCATTTTCTTTTAGTAAATGAAATGATCAGGATTTAGTGTTTTTAATGAATAAACTTCATATTAAACTTGCTCTGCTCAATTCCAGAGCAAAACTGTATTGAATACAGTTCAGACGGGGTCACTTCTGAAGACAGCAGTCACTTCTGAAGACATATTTTATATACATTTGGGAAATCAGCATTGTCTTGCTTATGAATTGACATGTGATATGGCTTAAGCTTTCTGTCACTCAGACACAGCTGTCTAAATTTTACTTCTACTTAAGTAAAGAAATTGCTAGTTGAGTAGAACCTGAGTAGTCTCACAGTGTTACATGCTAGATGCAAGACCCTCATTTAAAGGAAACAGGTTAAAGGTAGAGAAAAAAAGAAAGTGAAGAAAGTAAGACAGATGTACACTGAACATATGTGGAAACCCCCTCCTCTAGTGTCTCTATAGATGTGAAGAGATGCATGATGGGGAAACCAATAAGCTGATACAACAAAATGGAAATCCCTAGAGCTTGAGGGATTCTACCAGCCAGGTGCATACCATGCCATGTACAGAGTGAAATTAAAGGAAAACAACAAACTTTAGGTAAGAACTGAAATATGCTGAACAAACATAACCAGTTTGGTTTGTGGAAAGACAAAGTAAACTGATCAACCACATTCTCTGCCAAGAGTAAAGTCAGCACCACTTAAGAGACACCAGTTAAGTGGTAGCTAAGCACTCAAATGAAGCATGCAAATGAACCTCCTACATGTCCTTGGTTTATAAAGGGTACTATAGAAGTGGGGGTGAATGATATCATACTAAATGTATTGTAATATACTACACCCATTTCATTATGTTCCTGACTAGAGAGCATTTCAGCAAAAAAGGCCAATGCACAAACAAATATGTTTTTAGATTTAATTTTAGAAATGTAGCCAATATCATCTCAGAGGCAGATTTTCTTGCACATTCTGAATGTCCACGCCAGTCTGTTCCTAGCCTCAAAAGTAACACAGCATGTTGAATTTCTCATCTGATTAAATGTGGATGGATTACTTCATGTTCATTATGTAAGGAATAAAACACTTCGGGCATGCTGTACCAAAAAAACAACAAAGAAACAGTGATGTGGCCTGATGTGAAGCAGATTTCCTGTTTAACATCTAAAGCTGATTATTTTAATGTAACAGCATGCCCTTGTGTGTTTCAATGCTCTTAACTGATCAATCAGAACTGAGGAGTCAACAGGACTCTAGTAAAAGTGAAAATAATGGCATACACAAAAAATTTGGCAACACTTACTGAACCCCAAATTGCTCCCAACGACAAGCCAGTGCCTTGCATGGCAGCTCTGTTGCCATTGGTGTGAGAGTGTGTGTGTGTGAATGGGTGAATAAGAAAACAGTGTAAAGCGCTTTGCAGAACCGCTAAGGTTAAAAAGCCCTATATATGTGCAGACCAGACCATTATTCACAATTATTATTAAATGGCACATTGTATTTTTTATTCTTTATAGTTACAGTGCCCTCCACTAATATTGGCACCCTTGGTAAATATGAGCAAAGAAGGCTGTGAAAATTTGTCTTTATTGTTTAACCTTTTGATCTTTTGTTAAAAAAAAAATTCACAAAAATACTCTCATGGATTTCAAACAATGCAAACAAAACACAGGTTTAGCCAAAAAAAAAACTTTGTTAAATATAGGTGTGCAAGAATTATTGGCACCCTTTTAGTCAATACTTTCTGCTACCTCCCTTTGCCAAGATAACAGCTCTGAGTCTTCTCCTATAATGCCTGATGAGGTTGGAGAATACATGGCAAGGGATCTCAGACCTTTCCTCCATACAGAATCTCTCCAGATCCTTCAAATTTCGAGGTCCACGCTGGTGGACTCTCCTCTTCAGTTCACCCCACAGGTTTTCTATGGGTTTCAAGTCAGGGGACTGGGATGGCCATGGCATGACCTTGATTTTGCGGTCAGTAAAGCATTTTTGTGTTGATTTTGATGTATGTTTTGGATCATTGTCCTGCTGGAAGATCCAACCACGGCCCATTTTAAGCTTTCTGGCAGAGGCAGTCAGGTTTTCATTTAATATCTGTTGATATTTCATAGAGTCCATGATGCCATGTATCCTAACAAAATGTCCAGGTCCTCTGGCAGAAAAACAGCCCCAAAACATTAAAGAGCCACCACCATATTTAACCGTGGGCATGAGGTACTTTTCCATATGGCTACCTCTCTGTGTGCGCCAAAACCACCTCTGGTGTTTATTGCCAAAAAGCTCTATATTGGTTTCATCTGACCATAGAACCCGATCCCATTTGAATTTCCAGTAGTGTCTGGCAAACTGAAGATGCTCGAGTTTGTTTTTGGATGAGAGTAGAGACTTTTTCTTGAAACCCTTCCAAACACCTTGTGGTGATGTAGGTGACTTCGGATTGTAGTTTTGGAGACTTTCTGACCCCAAGATGCAACTAACTTCTGCAATTCTCAAGCTGTGATCCTTGGAGATTTTTTGGCCACTCGAACCATCCTCTTCACAGTGCGTTGAGATAATATAGACACACGTCCTCTTCCAGGTTGATTCATAACATTTCCAGTTGACTGGAACTTCTTAATTATTGCCCTGATGGTGGAAATGGGCATTTTCAATGCTCATACTATTTTATTATAGCCACTTCCCATTTTGTGAAGCTCAACAACCTTTTGCCGCACATCACAGCTATATTCCTTGGTTTTCCTATATTACCCATTGTTATGAATGACTAAGGGAATTTGGTCTATGTGTTAGCTCATATATATACCCCTGTGAAACAAGAAGTCATGGTTGAACAATTTCCTGTTCCTAGTCACCCAGGTATACTAAAAAAAAAAAAAAATTTAAATATCAATAGGAATATACTTCAAATACTGTATATTTTTCTCATATGAATTCAAGGGGGTGCCAATAGTTGGTGCACACCTATATTTAACAAAGTTTTTTTTTTTTTTTTTTTTGATAAACCTGTGTTGTGTTTGCAATTGTTTGATATCCATGAGAGCAGAGTTTTTTGTGATTTTTTTCCTTTAACAAAAGATCAAAAGGTTATACAATAAAGACATATTTTTTACAGCCTTCTTTGCTCATATTTACCAAGGGTGCCAATATTAGTGGAGGGGAATGTATATTTAATGTTGTGGATTGCCGCAAAACAAGTTGTTATTATCACTTACGTTATAGCACCTATAAGCAGTTTTTCTCTTACAAGGCTATTTTTCCCCTCTCTCTTGAAATTAGTAATACAAAAAATGTGAAATGTTACAGAAAAGATTTTGGAGAGAGGCTGTTGTGATTTCCCATTCAGCCACAAGAGCATTAGTGAGGTTGGGCAGTGATATCAAGTAAGAAGGCCTGGTGGGTACCAGTTCACCCCAAAGGTGTTCAGTGGGGTTGAGGTCAGGGCTCTGTGCAGGCCAATCAATTTCTTCCATATCAATCCTGGCAAATAATGCCTTTATGTAACTCACTTTGTGCGTAGAGGTATTGCCATGCTGGAACAGGTTTGGGCCTCTTAGCTCCAGTGAAGGGAAATCTTAAATCTACAGTATACAAAGACACTCTAGACAATTGTGTGCTTCCAACTTTGTGGCAACAGTTTCAGGAAGGCCCACATATGGGTGTGATGGTCAGGTATCCACAAACTTTTGTCAATATAGTGTATACTGTATACTACATAAAATATACCATATTAGAATGAGCACATTAATATGAACCTGTGATCTGTCTTACACCCAGAACTGACCAATCAGGACTGAGACAACAGGGCTGTAGTAAAAGTGAAAATAATGGCATACCTACACTAACAAATTAGGCCAACTTCGCCTTGTCTGATCTGGGAGAAAAGCCAATTTTGTATGAAACAGACTAAACAGACATATGCCTGTTTTCTCTATGAGATGCAGAAACCACAGGTGGTATCTTGGAGTGTAAGAGGTTTGGCCATCAACAGTTGGATTTATCAGAGGATCCCAACTCCAGTGATCAAATTCCGATCTAATGTGAATTATGCATAATATTTCTTTTTTCTGGTTAGCCTCTATTTACCTAGACTGTTCTTGTTCTATAATTAGAATCTAGGACATCCTGTCATGATATGACTGCGATATGCACTCACTCTGTGGTAACTTTTATGTTCTCACACATAAAAATAATAATAATAATAATAATAATAATAATAATAATAATAATAATAATAATAATAAAATCTGCAATATTTTACTGCTATCTACTGCTACTGTGCCTCTTGGATGGAAACAATCCTCTGTTCATCAAGGATCATGTTACAACCTGCATCCTGGTAGTAAACATTTTTTCTTAAAGTTGCCACATGACTATTACGGAAATCTCAACAGGAAGAGAAAGTACGGAAAAGGTCAAGAATGAAGAAAAAAGGAGGCACAACTGAACTGCAGGAACTGCAGAGGCATAAAAAGAACGGTGAACAAAGGAGAAAGTATTCTACTGGTTCATACACTTGAAGCAACGATTCATCAATCACTGAGCAGTACAGTCAGTCAGGCTGTGGGTATGGCCAGCGTACAGTATGTAGTTCTGCTCCTGTCTTTAACTATAGCAGTGCAGGAGTGTAATGGGATACCAGAAAGAACCAGGTGTACTTCACAACCACCATGTTTTGACCTACTAATTGTCGAGAGAATGGCCCAGCATGTCAGCAAGGATGTGGTGAGTAATCCGTCAGATATTAGAAGTACAGTGTCTGGTATGCTTTGTTTAGTTTTGTTGTTTGTTTTGTTTTTTTTAAATATTAATGGTGATAAATTATTCTAAACACGTCATTTATATATTATAATTCTCCAGCCAGGTGCAGACAGTGACAACATTTTATTAAAGAGCAAAACTTTTGATAAAATTCGCCAAAAGGTAAGACAACCTTTTAGCTCTACACTATTATAGTTACTCCATGCACCAGGCAGAAACAATAAACACTGAGTATCTCATTCTCCCTTCAACAGAAGTACCTCCACAGTTGTATCCTACAAAAAATCTTTGAATTCTATGAGAATGTCCTATCCAGTGACCAGTATATCCAAAACTATGATCTTGAACTGATCTACACCTTGGACAGAGTGAGAAATTGCACTTATAAAGTAAGAACGACTAACAATACCATCACATTGTACTGGATTATTAACTATCAGCATGTTGAGGCTTACTAACTGACTGTAACTATACTGTTTACATCAAAAACTGCTTGAATGAGATTTTTACATTTAGATTTAAGAATTTGTGGTTTTTTGGGGGTTTTTTTTGTTATCGTTTCAGGTGAGGAGATGTGAGATGTTGTATCAAAAGGCTAACCAGCAAGTCGACTTCGAGGTAATCTCTGAAGAAGTAGTCTCAATAAATGAATAAGATTTGTTATTCTGAACAGGGAATGTACAAGTTTGGCAAAAAATAAATAAATAAATAAATAATAAATAGATAGATAAATAGATAGACACATCATTACATCATGTCATCTAGACTGCCGAATTGGATATGAGTGCACAGGAGGTGGCCATCTTTCAGCTACAAAAACTTAACCAAGCCAGTGAAAGAGTGAGTATGACAATAGTATTTGCTGGTTTGTAAGCTGGCACTATTACGTAAATGCCTTGTCCTTTACTGTCATTTCAATACTAGTCCTACTGTAGATTATTCACTCATGTTGCCCTCTCTCTCCCTCCCCCCCCACTCTCTCTCGCTCTTTCTCTCTCTGACACACATACCCACACAACCACCCAAACATCCACCTACACACACACTTAGTTAAATGACACAACCATCCTAGAGACAGCCATGGATGAACTGAAGTCTCTTCATCACTATATCCCTGGGAGTGCCTTCCGAAAAACAAATGGCTGAATAACATCCCAGTAGACACCACACCCAGACATGCAAGCTTGTGATTTATGGCAGACAGGTCCAAAAATCTATAGTGATTGAATGCAATTATACATTCTATATGGCATTTCTACTGTATGTTGGATAATATAATTTAATATACGTGATATTTTTAATAAGCTTTTTTTTCATGCCTTAACATATATTCCTCTCAACTTTTTTACCACTTTTTGTATGCTTTTCAATAAAATCTTTTATAAAATTGTTTCACGTGATTTTTTTTTTGGAAGAGAGAATAATATTTATAAAGCCTGGAGATGGCACTTAAGAAGACAATAATGCCACTTCAGTCTATAATGCTTATTCTAAAAGCAGCTCACTTTTGCCATGACAATAATAGTGACATGTGAAGGCCAATGTATGGTAACCCATACTTGGAATTTATTCTGTGCATTTAACCCATCCAAGATAGTGCACACACATTAGAAGTTGTGAGTAGTGAACACACACACTACAAACCGTGAACACACCCGGAGCAGTGGGCAGCCATTTTGCTGTGGCGCCCGGGGAGCTGTTGAGGGTTAAGGGCCTTTATAGTAACAGTGTGTGAGGAACAGCTATGTAAGGAAGTAACGGTTGAATAACCTTTAGTGAACATCAACATTTCACACGTCATGGTATCATGGTATCATGATACCCTGATACCATGGTATCATGGTGGTGGTACAAGGTGATGGTATCATTAAATATTATTGAACTAGCTCATACATGAACACAAAGCCTGCTTTCTGAACATCTTCAGAATATTTTTCTGCTCTGCAAAACAGTCCATTCATGCATGCATAGGCAAGTTTACACTGTGATCTAGTTCAATATTGGCTGACTGGAGGAAGGCAGATGCCATCTCCATAGTAAATGTAGCACTCTAAATGAGGTCGAACTCTTAACACACAGAATCTTTTGTCTCTTTCAAGTCCCATAGGGGGTGCTACACACCGGTCTTGGGGACAGCAAATTGCAGGTGTTTCAGGTCAATCAGACCAAAGCAACATGAGATGAATGTTGAGGAAATTCTACTCAGTGAATTTTAATGAATTATCATTCTACATGCTACTACTTTTGTGGGCAGTAAAACTGCTAGGCCTCATGCATTTGAGCTCAAATTAAAAATGGACAGAAGGCTTTTCTCAAAATGTTTCTGAAACTGTAGGGGATTAAACTAGCAGACATTAAAATAATAATATCAACTGGTTTCATCTCCTCCAGATGCAGATGCACTTTGTACAAGTATGGCTCATGAAGGACATCCATTCAACAGGAAGTCTTGTTTCATAAGAAACTTTGTGAACTACTCAGAAATACTGATCACCTCTACACCAATTACTGTGTATTGCAGTTGCCTTTTAAATATGCATTCTTATACATATTCCATCATGTCATATTAACTTGTAAGTGAAATTAAGCGAAATTTCCACCGTTAAGTCCGCATATGGTGTCTTTTTTGGTTTGTCTGCTGTGAGATAAGTGAGAAACCCCCACCTCCTGTCACTTCTGGTAAGCAGACAGCTGATGAGGCTTACGATAAGCAGTGCACAATGCAGACCACAGACCCAACCCTCTCCAAAGTTGCTACACAGAGACAGAAAGAGACAGCAAGTGACCATGATTGCCACTGCAAAGTCTCTGCATTCTAATAATGACATGATGGGATATTCTAATAATACTTGATGACAGTGCAAATTACAAAAAATAAATAAATCAGTCAATAAAAGAAAAATCAGCTCTTGAAAGGAAAATATTTTATTTATATATATACAGGTGCATCTCAATAAATTAGAATGTCGTGAAAAAGTTCATTTATTTCAGTAATTCAACTCAAATTGTGAAACTCGTGTATTAAATAAATTCAATGCACACAGACTGAAGTAGTTTAAGTCTTTGGTTCTTTTAATTGTGATGATTTTGGCTCAAATTTAACAAAAACCCACCAATTCACTATCTCAACAAATTAGAATATGGTGACATGCCAATCAGCTAATCAACTCAAAACACCTGCAAAGGTTTCCTGAGCCTTCAAAATGGTCTCTCAGTTTGGTTCACTAAGTAAGCCATAAACATTCATTGCCAAAGAAGCTGGCTGTTCACAGAGTGCTGTATCTAAGCATGTTAACAGAAAGTTGAGTGGAAGGAAAAATTGTGGAAGAAAAAGATGCACAACCAACCGAGAGAACCGCAGCCTTATGAGGATTGTCAAGCAAAATCGATTCAAGAATTTGAGTGAACTTCACAAGGAATGGACTGAGGCTGGGGTCAAGGCATAAAGAGCCACCACACACAGACGTGTCAAGGAATTTGGCTACAGTTGTCGTATTCCTCTTGTTAAGCCACTCCTGAACCACAGACAACGTCAGAGGCGTCTTACCTGGGCTAACGAGAAGAACTGGATTGTTGCCCAGTGGTCCAAAGTCCTTTTTTCAGATGAGAGCAAGTTTTGTATTTCATTTGGAAACCAAGGTCCTAGAGTCTGGAGGAAGGGTGGAGAAGCTCATAGCCCAAGTTGCTTGAAGTCCAGTGTTAAGTTTCCACAGTCTGTGATGATTTGGGGTGCAATGTCATCTGCTGGTGTTGGTCCATTGTGTTTTTTGAAAACCAAAGTCACTGCACCCGTTTACCAAGAAATTTTGGAGCACTTCATGCTTCCTTCTGCTGACCAGCTTTTTGAAGATGCTGATTTCTTTTTCCAGCAGGATTTGGCACCTGCCCACTCTGCCAAAAGCACCAAAAGTTGGTTAAATGACCATGGTGTTGGTGTGCTTGACTGGCCAGCAAACTCACCACACCTGAACCCCATAGAGAATCTATGGGGTATTGTCAAGAGGAAAATGAAAAACAAGAGACCAAAAAATGCAGATGAGCTGAAGGCCACTGTCAAAGAAACCTGGGCTTCCATACCACCTCAGCAGTGCCACAAACTGATCACCTGCATGCCACGCCGAATTGAGGCAGTAATTAAAGCAAAAGGAGCCCCTGCCAAGTATTGAGTACATGTACAGTAAATGAACATACTTTCCAGAAGGCCAACAAATCACTAAAAAGGTTTTTTTATTGGTCTTATGAAGTATTCTAATTTGTTGAGATAGTGAATTGGTGGGTTTTTGTTAAATGTGAGCCAAAATCATCACAATTAAAAGAACCAAAGACTTAAACTACTTCAGTCTGTGTGCATTGAATTTATTTAATACACGAGTTTCACAATTTAAAATGAATTACTGAAATAAATGAACTTTTCCACGACATTCTAATTTATTGAGATGCACCTGTGTGTGTGTGTGTGTGTGTGTGTGTGTGTGTGTGTGTGTGTGTGTATATATATATATATATATATATATATATATATATATATATATATATATATATATATATATATATATATATATATATATATATATTGATTGCAATTATACACAGCTTGGACGCATTTCATTACATAGATGACAGTGGGAGAATAATGTCATCCTTCTCTCAGGAAAAACGCTCAGTTTCATTTTGTGAAACCTAAAAAAAAGCCCTTACACAACTGCATACATGCATGTGTGTATAGACTCAGCAGTTTCATTTTCACTCAAATCCTTTCCTGCACTTTTAATACAGTCATGAGCAGTTGAAACTTAAGGCCCAACAGACATTCACCTCTAGTTTACCATCCAGAGCTCCAATGCCAACCAAGAATATATAATGGAAGGCAGATTCAAGTTAGGAACCCTTGCTGAGCTTAACCTTAACATGTACCACTTGCCTACAGTCTTACCACATATGACCTTTCAAACAGAAGTTAAATTGCTCATAACAAAGACTTCATGACCAGCCAGATTTTCGGGACTGATTCTGAAAGACACACGATGCAATAATGTGTGGGTTCAAACCTTGATTGCTGTTGGCCTCATAACCTATCATAACCATAACCATCTAAATAATGTGCCACTTACTGATTGTTGTTACAATCAACTTGCCAAGATTCAGTATCAGCACAGTACAGCACTGTAGCTGGACTATTATATTCAATACTATTGTATTCATTTTTCCTTAGTTGTTTACACTTATTATGTGTGCTTTGTACCACAGCGCCGTTGAATTCTCCATTCTGATTGGTCAAAAGATGATGATTAATTTTCTAGCAGCAGCTCTGACAACAGTGTCAGCTGCATGGCAAAGCACATGTTTATATGAATGCACTTATTCTAATATATAATCATCTTTGCAGTACCAATAAATGCAGGAATTTTTAACGTTTTCTGACACTGGAAACTCCTCAAGACGGAGGGTCTTTTAGTTTTGTGGTAACATGAGAAGCTGCGAAGAGTCTGGTGAGAAAGCAACTGTTTATAACATAAGGGGTAACAGGAACTTGTATTGCGGACGCTCTACAGCATTAAACATTAATATAAATAGATAAAAAGTATAATGTCTTTCTATAATAACTAAAAATTGTTAGGGTTGTCAAATTAGGGGTGGTAATAGCCCTCACCATTACACCACCCCATTACTTATTATATTCCTATAACAGCATGCCATGTCATGTTTTATTCCTTACATAATGCATGTCCATAGCAAATACCTGATATAAACATCTCTGCTTCCTAACTTTATAATCTAAAAGTGAATGTTTATTAGAAGCCACAATCATCTTCTACAAAACAAGAAACCTACAAAGCTCAAAGAAAACAGCACAGATGTATATGTAAGGAACATGGTAGACTCTGGACTGACTTGTGTGTACAATTCAACAAAAGTAAAAATCTTGTCTTGTGCTGAGAAACTTGTACAAAATGGTGTGTGGGAGTTCAAACAGTTCATATTGTGAAGACGCGATGAACCACGAGACAGATTGCTGATAGTGAAACATGAAGATAAGGATCAGAAACCAATATTTCCCATATTATAGATGGCTATCTACAAACCAGAGTATAGAAACAGGATCTTTTTTTTTCATAGAAGGCAGAGCAATTTAGAGCAGATTTCAAGAGTACTATCAGCCTCATCAGAACTTGAGTATTATTCTACAGTATACTACAGTATTATTGTATTGTCATGTTGGCATATAAATAAATTATAAATTATATTACTGCAGATTTTACCTTTGAACAGACAAAACCTTTTCTCAGAATGAGGTCAGGTTGTTAACAAACCATTTAACACCAGGTTCACCATAAACATGCATCTTCTGGTAGAGTAGAAGATATCACTCTCCTGCAAGATGTCACACCAGTCCAGGACATTACACCTGAGTTTTAGCTTACCACTTCCGGATCACTTCCTGGTCTTAGAGTACATAAGGCCTTCTGATTGCTATACACTTTTGCCAAACTTGCCAAATCTTAATAAACATGAATCCTCACACATCTCACAAGTCCTCTTTGTCACACATGGCCACAAACACTTTGGCTCAAGTGATCCAGGGCCCAGTGCTGTTGCATTCAGACTTATAGGCTCTATTTATCAGATCATGGCCTAAGCTAAAAAAAAAATAAAGGCATAAGTCAGTGGCAGGTGTAAAAAAGTGGTTGGTTTTCCATGAACACATTATCAAAGGTGTGCAAAGGCATGCTGCTGTGATAAATGGGATACAGTTTCATTTGAGGCATACAATTCAGGCCAGTATTTATTTTAGTCATAATGCAGAGTCTCCCTTGTTCTCCCTGTGTCTGGGTTTTCTTCTTCTCTGGTTTCCCCAAGAGAACTCCCAAAAAACATGGATTGGATACCTAAAAATGAATGAATGAAAGAATGTATAACTGGCTGGCTGACATTAACAACAATTACGTCATCTGTCTTCTCTTGCAGATTTTATGTTGAAAATTTTAGTGACTTTTAGTGTCACAATTTATATCTCAAAAATCTGCAGTTGTTGTCAAAAACAGGCAAGAAGTTAAATATACGAATATCAGGAAGTACTGCTACATTGGCAGACTCTGAATGTAACTCAGAATGCCAGCTCATGCGTTTATTTCTGACCAGTGCAAATGGGAAAAAAACTGGCTTGCTCTGAAACAAATGATCGACACATTGACTTTATATAATGGAAATTATGCATAAAAAATAGAACCTTAAACGTGTCAGTGGGCTTCACATTGGATTTTTTGGGTCAGTGTCTGTTCTTCCCCTGATCTGATTTGTGAAACTACTCAAAATGTTCCTTCAGGGTTGATTCAACTCAGTTTCCTTTCTTCCCTCCTATTCCCCTAAACGCCACGATTTTGACGCCACAAAGTCAACGTTATAATACTGTATGTAGAAACAGATTTGGACTTTAGAATTGTTCTTCTGTGGTTTTAGATTATCATTCCAGAAATTAAAACTTAGTTTTAGTGTTTGGGCATGTTAGTGGTAGTTAGTGTTTTTCTCTAAGTAAAATATAACGGTAACATTCGTACATTAACACACAGATATGTTTGTGGTGCTTAAACAAAGACAAGGTTAAAACAATAAGTTAGAGGTCTGCATGATACTTTATATAAATGCTCCTGCAGCCTCCCTAAATGCAACCTGTGACTAAATATAACTTTTAATTATCAGCATGAACTCCAAATTTGCATTTGCATATGGAAAAGAGCAGAGGCTACAGGGTTTCCATATGCTGACATCTCATAACGACTCACTTCCTGTGCATTCTCAGTTGCACTGCACAATGTGTGGTTGCAAGAGTGCGGGGGCATGCCAAAACAATAATCATCCTAAACACTTGTACTAAAGGGGTTCTCTAATCGACTAACCCCTGCTCTGTGACAACTCATCTAAACTAAAGTGCCAGAGCTTTCTGATTAAATAAAGTCAGAAGTTATACAACAAAATATGATACAATAAAATAAACAATAAAATTATTCACTTTAACACTCTTTTAGTTGAAGTGTATTTATGCACCATGTACACTAGTGAAATGCACTTTGCAATATACTGATATCATTCTGTCCTTCAAACGCTGGATTATGAATGACCTTTCTGCATTTCTGTGTTTCTGTTGCTGGGCTCTTGATGACTCAGGTGCTCCATCTACCACCCACTGCTGAGCAAAGTTGCACTCTCTCTCTCTCACTGTCTGTATCACTCTCTCTACCTCTCTGTCTCACTCACTGTCAGGCTTATACATACATACATACATACATACATACATACATATACAGTATGTATCTCTCTCTGTGTGTGTGTGTGTGTGTGTGTGTGTGTGTGTGTGTGTGTGTGCGTGTGTATACACACACTCACACCAGTCTTTCGCTCTATTTCTGTCTCTCTTGATCTCTATCAACATATGATGGTAAACATTTTCGCCATCTAATAATAGTCTGGAAAGCTTAATGCCTGTTAAAACTAAAGAAACTAAATATTAATGTTGAAACATCAAACCACTTAAGTTGTGTTAGTCTAATTATTAGTGTTAGAGCTCATTCTCGTCTTTAGGAAGGTGCACTTGCGTTTGTAGTTGCATGCGGTCAGAGACATGAAGAGAGTTGGACTCTTCTAATTTCAAAATAGATCTGACAGTGAGATTTTAAAGCCAACCCTTTTCTCTTCAGTGAAATAAGAAAGTGTTAACCTCGTAACCCAGAGGAACGGAAGATAGTTCTTCAATCTTCAATTATTGTTATTTACAGTAGTAATTCATCTGTCAGCCTGTCCATCACCACCGCAAACAAGAAGGGGCTCTGAGCCCCTTCTTGTTTGCGGTGGTGATGGACAGGCTGACAGATGAGGTCAGACAGGAATCTCCATGGACTATGATGTTTGCGGATGACATTGTGATCTGTAGTGAGAGCAGGGAGCAGGTGGAGGAAAGTCTAGAGAGGTGGAGGTTTGCTCTGGAGAGAAGAGGAATGAAGGTTAGCCGCAGCAAGACAGAATACATGTGTGTGAATGAGAGGGATCCAAGTGGAACAGTGAGGTTACAGGGAGAAGAGATAAAGAAGGTGCAGGATTTTAAGTACTTAGGGTCAACAGTCCAGAGCAACGGGGAGTGTGGAAAAGAGGTGAAGAAGCGTGTGCAGGCAGGTTGGAATGGGTGGAGAAAAGTGTCAGGTCTGTTGTGTGATAAAAGAGTACCAGCAAGAATGAAAGGAAAGGTGTACAGGACAGTAGTGAGACCAGCGATGTTGTATGGTTTGGAGACAGTTGCACTGAGGAAAAGACAGGAGGAAGAGTTAGAGGTAGCAGAACTAAAGATGTTGAGGTTCTCTTTGGGAGTGATGAGGATGGATAGGATCAGGAATGAGTACATCAGGGGGACAGCACATGTGAGATGTTTTGGAGACAGAGTTAGAGAGGCCAGGTTGAGATGGTTTGGACATGTCCAGAGGAGGGAGAGTGAATATATCGGTAAAAGGATGCTGAGGTTAGAGCTGCCAGGCAGGAGGCCGAGAGGAAGACCAAAGAGGAGGTTTATGGATGTAGTGAAGGAGGACATGAAGGTAGTCGGTCTGAGAGAAGAGGATGCAGGGGATAGGGCTAGATGGAGGCAGATGATTCGCTGTGGCGACCCCTGAAGGGAACAGCCGAAAGGAAAAGAAGAAGACAGTAGTAATTCAAATCTTCATTCTTACAATGGGTTTATTTACATTCATATTTAACATTTATTATATGGGATTATTTAACTTTAACATTTTGCATTGTTTTCCTTGTACATTTTGGAACATTTTACCCCGTCCAGAGTGTCCCCCTGCTCCGAGTCCCCTGGGATAGGCTCCAGTCTCCCCCACAACCCTGTGCAGGATAAGCTGTATAGGAAATGGATGGATGGAATGGATGAATTTTGGAACATTTTGGTCTGAAAAAAAGGACAAAATAAATGAGTGTGCTTGAGGACACCAGCAAGTCCTTTTGGAGGATGCAGGATGCTGTGCCCATTTAGACTAACTCATAAAAAAAACAAGGAGCACAAAAGGAAATCCAGTTTTTGAAGCTTATGAAAAAACAATTTAATACAGCAAAAGAAACTTACGGATTATTTATACCTTCAGGAATAAAACATGATGATGCATGCCGTTATAGGACAATAATCAACAGTGTGAGATGATCTGGCATGAAGTTGAAGATTATTTTTCCAAAAACAACACATCCTGAAGTGTTTTATTCTTTTTACATGACAGCAATTTGTCAACAAATATAATGTGTAATTTATTTCATTTATTTACGTTTAATGCTGTGGAACGTTTGTTAAACAAGTTTCTGTTACCACTTACTTTATATCAACTATAAAATCTTGTTCCCTCACTAGACCTTTTTTTTTTTTTTTACCTCGCAGGCATTTAATAAGATGTTTTTAAAATGCAGATTTTTAAAGGTTTTTTTTTTTTTTTTTTTAAAGAGTTTTGTCTTTGCTATAGAGTAGTAAAGAAAACTATGTTTCCATGCTTGACTTAAACCCACTGTGCCTTTATTTAGCATTTCTAACACTCTAACACTCATAAATGCCGCTCATAACACTCCATCCATCCATCCATCCATTTCTGTACAGCTTATCCTACACAGGGTTGTGGGGGAGACTGGAACCTATCCCAGGGAACACCGGGTACGAGGCGGGGGACACCCCGGATGGAGGGCCAGCTCATCACAGGACTCATAAAAGCCATAAATGAGAGATCCTGTATTACATCACAAAACTGACAGGAAAAGGCATAGATTAATCAATTATTACACATAGTAAATGATATGTTGTGTATTGATGTTTTGCATGAGGTGTTTGATTTCGTTTTTTAGCACATCTGAAACACTGAGTGACAGCTAAGCCAGATCCACCATCAAGCACTATTTCTGCAGTACATGAAGATAAAGTCTGCCATCCAGTGGTGTCTTCCAGTTCATGTCTAGAAATATTTTGTTGTCATAGTCACAGCTGCTCTTCACTGTGCAAGAAAAGCCTATAATCCTGTAAGTAGTTTGTCCTCTGAATTTAACTTTAGCTTTTTAACTTTCTGACTTTAACTTTAGGTTTGTATGCCTTATGAGTACAATAGGTGTAATGTTTAGGTAGCTAGGTAGGTGTAGTGTTTGGGTGGGTGGCGGAGGGGGAGGGTGTGTGTGGGGTGGGGTGTGGGGGGGTACATCCTACATATGATCAGATGAAGTGTGCTAAATATAGCAACACTATCTTAAAAGCCTGCTCAGAGATCATCTCCTTTGCATTATTAAAAAGCTGATTTGACAGTGCACCTAGAGTTTTATACTGACACCTAGTGGCTGAAGTGTAGTGGCGTGCCAATATTCAGGAAAATTCAATTCAGTTCAGTTTTTCAGTTTTTATTTATGCATATGGAGGTCACAAAGCAGCTTCACAGACGTCCAAATATAGATTTAGATTACTAATGAGCAAGCCAGAGGCAAGAATAGCAAGGTAAAACTCCCTGAGAGGACATGAGGAAAAAACCTCGAGAGGAACCAGACTCAAAATGGAGCCCATACATTGTTGTGGGTACCACAACATCATGTTCTCCATCTGGCCACATGGATTTTCTCTGGTTTTCCCCCACCACACAAAATAGCTGTACTGACTACTCTAAATTAACCCAAGGTGTGGATGAGTGTGATGTTTTCCGATGGATTGGCATCCTGTCATGTGACCAGTTCCAACGCTGACCAGGATAAACCTAAAGATAACAGATGAAAGCTGTGGAGACATTGTCAATGTGCAAAAAATGTTGTCAAAAAGAGAAAGGAAGAACCAGAAATGATAAATGACTTTTAAATGTAGTCTTAAGATTCCCGATATAGGAAAGCCTTCAACACAAAGGGTTTTGCTTCATGGTTTCTCTGTAACATGACAAGCTACATTTTTGTCTTAATAACTTAAAAACAGAGAGGCTGGGGCTGCTATAACAGTGATAACTGTAATCTTGTTAATCTTGTTTCATAGACATGCCACATTAAATGTAACTACAAATGGATTAAAAATGTGTCATTCTTTAATTTAAATAAATAATTTGCATTGGCAAACTGCTGTGGTATAAGAGGGATAAAACACTTCAGGATGTGCTGTCAAAGTTGACCAAATTTCCCATGTTTTAGGCATCCTATTTTTTTTTTTAGTACAAACTTTGTTATAGATTTTTTTATTTTATGACGTCTACATTATCAAATCAGTACAAAAAACATTTCAGATTCCCAAACATTAGTTTTCTAGCACAAAATTAAATTAGAGAAAAATGTTTGCATGTCACTAAAGAAAGCAGTATATTACGCAAGAGACTTTTCCGACAAAAAACACAATGAAGGCTGCTGGGTTTTGCTGCAAAAATAAGAAGCAAGTGTGAAAGTCAAAGTCTCCAGAAGAACTGTGTCTGGTTCTGCAAGATGCTCAATAAAACTTAACAGCTCATTTCCTTATAAAACTGCACACATTGTACCGGAGACTACTATTTTTATTTTTATTTTTTTGTCACACCAAATATTTACTTTGTTTCATTTACTATTGTTTACTGCTCTTTATGGTATTTTTTTTTTTTTTTTTTAAGTAGAAACATTTGGTTTCATTATTCTGAAGGCATCTTTGCTCTACAGCATTTCTTTGCGTGTGCCTAAAACTTTTGCACAGTACTGTATACAGTATCTCACAAAAGTGGGTACACCCTTCACATTTTTGTTAATATTTTATTATATCTTTTCATGGGACAACACTGATGAAATGACACTTTGCTACAATGTAAAATAGTGAGTGTACAGCTTGTATAACAGTGTAAACAGGGTGGTAGTGGTAGCTCAGTGGTTAAGACGTTGGGCTACTGGTCGCAAGTTCAAATCCCAGCACCGCCAAGCTGCCACTGTTGGGCCCTTGGGCAAGGCCCTTAACACTCAAATTGCTCAGATGTATAAATGAAATTAACGTAAGTCGCTCTGGATAAAGGCGTCTGCCAAATGCCATAAATATAAATGTAAATGTGCTGTCTCCTCAAAATAACTCGACACAGCCATTAATGTCTAAACTGCTGGCAACAAAAGTGAGTACACCCCTAAGTGAAAATGTCCAAATTGGGCCCAATTAGCCATTTTCCCTTCCCGGTGTCATGTGACTCGTTAGTGTTACAAGGTCTCAGGTATGAATTGGGAGCAGGTGTGTTAACTTTGGTGTTACCACTCTCACACTCTGACATACTGGTCACTGGAAGTTCAACATGGCACCTCATGGCAAAGAACTCTCTGAGGATCTGAAAAAAAGAATTGTTGCTCTACATAAAGATGGCCTAGGCTATAAGAAGATTGTCAACACCCTGAAACTGAGCTGCAGCACGGTGGTCAAGACCATACAGCGGTTTAACAGGACAGGTTCCACTCAGAACAGGCCTCGCCATGGTCGACCAAAGAAGTTGAGTGCACGTGCTCAGCATCATATCCAGAGGTTGGCTTTGCAGAATAGATGTATGAGTGCTGCCAGCATTGCTGCAGCGGTTGAAGGGGTGGGGTGACGCACACTGCATCAAATTGGTCTGCATGGCTGTCGTCCCAGAAGGAAGCCTCTTCTAAAGATGATGCACAAGAAAGCCCGCAAACAGTTTGCTGAAGACAAGCAGACTAAGGACATGGATTACTGGAACCATGTCCTGTGGTCTGATGAGACCAAGATAAACTTATTTGGTTCAGATAGTGTCAAGCGTGTGTGGTGGCAACGAGGTGAGGAGTACAAAGACAAGTGTGTCTTGCCTACAGTCAAGCATGGTGGTGGGAGTGTGATGGTCTGGGGCTGCATGAGTGCTGCCGGCACTGGGGAGCTACAGTTCATTGAGGGAACCATGAATGCCAACATGTACTGTGACATACTTCGGAAACTGGGCCGCAGGGCAGTATTCCAACATGATAACGACCCCAAACACACCTCCAAGACGACCACTGCCTTGCTAAAGAAGCTGAGGGTAAAGGTGATGGACTGGCCAAGCATGTCTCCAGACCTAAACCCTATTGAGCATCTGTGGGGCATCCTCAAACGGAAGGTGGAGGAGCGCAAGGTCTTGAACATCCACCAGCTCTGTGATGTCGTCATGGAGGAGTGGAAGAGGACTCCAGTGGCAACCTGTGAAGCTCTGGTGAACTCCATGCCCAACAGGGTTAAGGAAGTGCTGGAAAATAATGGTGGCCACACAAAATATTGACACTTTGGGCCCAATTTGGACATTTTCACTTAGGGGTGTACTCACTGTTGTTGCCAGCGGTTTAGACATTAATGGCTGTGTGTTGAGTTATTTTGAGGGGACAGCAAATTTACACTGTTATACAAGCTGTACACACACTACTTCACATTGTAGCAAAGTGTCATTTCTTCAGTGTTGTCCCATGAAAAGATATAATAAAATATTTACAAAAAATGTGAGGGGTGTACTCACTTTTGTGAGATACTGTATATATTCTACAACTCTACATCACACGTGCAGGTAAATCTTGTTTATACTTTCTGTTTGATTTTTGCTCAAACAGCATTGAGTGGACCATTACTGGACAATAGTTTTTGTTTCTTTGGAATGCTAACCTTCTGCTGCTACGGTTAAATTAAGCTTTAATGCTGCATCTCTGCAAAAATTTCAGTGCTGTAATTATGCACAAAGCATTGCACAGTGAACACTCATTCAGCAGCAATTATTGTACATTATGAAAGAAATCTCTATACCTCTGCACTCCAGGGTATAAGAATGCATCAATAATAGGCAGGATGTCAGGCAGCAATTGAAAACAGAAGTCCTTATTTCCCCACGTCTGCTCTGTAGGAACACTTATCCTCAGGACTGGTCTGTTTTGTGGATCCAGAGTGATCAAGCATCAAAAATCACGCATCATTGTAGTACTACTCATTGAAAAGACCTCCATGTTGTCATTGGCATCAGCTTATGCTGTTCCTCTTTTTAACCACCTACACTAATAGCATGAGCGCCAATTGAGAGATGTCGGAAATGGATGGTAAGTGCATGTATATAGATTGCAATGCTGAGGATCTTTTTGGCACTCTGGAAATGCTGAGTGGAGTGAAAATACCACAAATACTCAGCAGCATATCAATAAAAGAAAGATGGCCTATGATGTTTAGACTTGAGAGGTAGACAGAATACTATGTACATTTCTTAAGCTGGTTTATATGTTTTAGTCATGTAATATGAAAAACAATATGCAATAACTCCAAATGCAGTGACTGCAATAATGATGCAATAACTCCACATTAAATGTTATCTGAATTACATACACTTCTGCATCTAGCTAATATACTACATGATAGGATTGGGCGATATCTTATCGTCTGCGATATACCGGTAGAAATTCTCCCCACGATAAGAATTAGTCTTCCCGCGATAATAACAATAAAGCCTAGCTGATGACGTATGTCTGTGTGTGACGGTCTGCGACCCATTCGCAGCTCACGTGCAGAGCGAAAACAAGTATGGTGGAAGGCAGACATGAAGGAGAGGAGGAGTTTATCAATAAACAGCTAGATCAATGTTTGTGTTTCTGAGGCTTTCAAGACTGCATGCAGCTAGGGCTGTGACGGTGGCCATGACAACGGTGGTGTGTCACCTGCGGTAGAGTCACATCACGCGCCACGTTAATGTTTCTGCTTGAGTGTGCACTATGACAAGTACAAAGTACGTTTTGTATACAAGTGTAATAATAATAACAGTTGCAATATTCATTTGTATTTATAGCCTACCATATAGTGGGAGATTTTATATTAATACGCACATTACCTAATCATAAATTCCTTATATGGTGTTATCTGTTAGTTTGGCGCGGGTTTGTTTGAGAGCGGCAAAATCCAGTCAGGCGAATTTCACTTCGGGTTCTGCCACTGCGATGGATCGTGTTGGGAAACCAAATGTTACAGTGGTGATCTGGGAACATTTTGGATTCGTGCCTGACAAGAGAGAAACGTGCAACTGTGTTTCATTCTCTTTATTATCCACTTTGTTACAATACACGGAGGGAGGCAGGATGCATGCGCAGGGGAAAAGTCAGTTTATTAGGAACACAGGATTCGAAAGTAATGGAACACACAAAACAAAGGAAATAAACAGTAATCCACAAAAAAAGCAAGCAATAATCCAAAAGAGATGATCCACAAGGCAGTAGTTCCAAAAGAGATAATCCACAAGGCAGTAATTCCACAAAAGTACAGAACATGGGAACAAAACAAAACCGAACTGAAGCAAACGCACAAAACTAGGCTATGGTACTGGAACCAACAACTATGAGCTGAGAGCTAAGAGCTATGAGCTATGAACTAAGGGCGAGAGAAAGCAACAAGGTAGCAGGCGTAAAGCACATGCTAGGACGAACTCTAATACTCCGCCTGAGGCGGAAACGGGAAGAGGTTTAAATAGACGGAATAATCAGACACAAACGAGAAACACCTGAAACACATAATTAAACAATGAACGGTGAACTGATGAACATATGAGGGCGGGGATATGACATGGACAGGGAACCAATAGACATTCAGAGGCGAAGACTTGACTTAAACGAAAACACAGACACATGGCAAAGTAAACAAAACGTGAGTTCATGAATGACAGACGTGGAATGCGGAAGTAAGCTGCCGGCTGTCCTCAACGGCGGTGCGGAGAATGGAATGCGGAAGTGTTCGCGCAGCGAACGACTCCGAGAGTCAGCCGCTCGCTTAGCAAGTGACTCAGAGTTCGAGGGGATCTCTAACACACTTCTTCTCCCTTAATCACAATACCGTATCCCACAGCGTCCTCAGGCTGTTTCTCATTGCAACAACAAAGCTGTATTGAGTTGTTTCACTGACGGAGGTGCTACAATAAAGCCTCATTTAATTTTTTTTATATTTAGCTATTTATTTAATGTAACCCTATGAAAGTATATCTATTATTATTATTATTATTATTATTATTATTATTATATTATATTACATAGTGATATAAATTTCACTCTCACCACAGTTGTAAAAACCTGCCAGTCACAGCCCTACATGCAGCATCACTTGTAGCCAAAAACAGTGTTGAATGGTACTATATTTATATCATCATTGATATCATTATCGCAATAAATACCAGAAAATATCGTGGTATAGTTTTAAGTTCATATCGCCCATCCCTACTACATAACAACACATATGAATACATACTGACTACAATATATCAAATACCAATACAGGAAACTTGGTAATGCCAGAAAGGCTCAGCGGACTGTATAAGATGTAGGAATTAAGGAATTTAAGGCACATCA
The DNA here is from genome assembly GCA_023630585.1 of Cranoglanis bouderius. NCBI lineage: Eukaryota > Metazoa > Chordata > Actinopteri > Siluriformes > Cranoglanididae > Cranoglanis > Cranoglanis bouderius. Next base: position 23,382,217 of record CM042538.1, read on the forward strand.
TACCTGGAATAGCAGAATAAAGCCACATGCAACAGACACCAATAATAACAGCACATTCAGCCATCCACATTCCAGACAAGTCATTATTTGTATGTATGTAAAGCTTGTTATGGCGTAACCACAGGGTAAAGCAGCCCATATGCAGACATGATGTGTCGCACAGTCATACTGTACAAAAGGTACCAATTTAAAAAAAAAAAGTTTTTGTAAATTATCCAATGTAAAATTAAAAAGACAAAAAGTTTGCATTCATTGATCCATCTTCAGTAACTGCTTTATTCTGGTCAGGGTTGTGGAGGATCTGGAGCAGGGCACCATGCACACACATTCACACACTCACTTACACCGAGGGGCAATGTAGAGTCATGGCAAGTTTTTTCAATGGTTAGGGGAAACCGGAAAACCCAGAGAAAACCCATATGGACACATCTTGAGACACATGGGCAGAGTGTTCAAAATAAATAATGGCCATTCTGGTGCTTTCACTTCCATTACATATGTAAACCATATGTCTATGTTATTAAGTGCACCCAAAATCACAAACCAATCTGAATAGCATGTAGATACACGGTCTAATTATTTAAAAGTTATATTTTTTAACAATAAGAAACACATCGGTTACTCAGTGTCTGGCTGAGTCATGTAACTAAGATCATCATTTCACCTTATCCTGAGGAAAACACTTGAGCGGACTTCAGTCTGATCACGAACACAAAGGAATTAGCTTTCAAAGCTGTGTGAACCTCTGTTCATACCTAGAGTGTGAAAGCGTGAACTTCAAAAGCCTTGAGTGCCTTGCTCATTATAGTCTGTTAGGTCTAAAGCAAAGTGAGAAAATGGCATATTTAAAACTATATTTAGTTTCTAGAAGGGGGGTCTTGAGCAAAACCTATAATGTAATTTTTAATGACGTTACCCAGAGACACAATACCATAGGAGAATCACTATGGCAACAAGATGCAGATGAGCAACCAGGGCTTAGCACATGCAAAACACGAATGACGTTCATTATTCAACAAGCCTGTCATTTCACAGCGAGATCTCAGAATGCAGTTTAACCCAGCTTTACAAGAAAGCTTTCGTCTACATGGACTCAACATACATTCACTGACCTCTTATGCATTTGACAAAAATGTGACAAGTGGTATAATACAGTGGTATAATCACTTTACATTGGTATTTCCAATTGCTCTAATAAAGCCTAGAAAAAGCAGGCTAGAATTTTTTATTTATAGGTAAATTTTATTAAACAAAAATAAAATTGGAAAAAAAATGTCTCTATTTTCCATCACAAAGCAATTAAGATGAGCCGACCCATTGCTCAATCTTGTGGTCAAGTTACACTATCTCACTTAGAGAAGCAGTTACTGTATAGAATTTTATACATACCTGTGAATTATGAGCATGACATAACTGACTGCCAATCATAAACTAGTAAGATTACACCAGCTGGTTGGTGTAGAGGGATGGGTGATTTGCTATATAAACAAAGATAAACAGCTTATTATTGGCTGTCAGCAGTAGCTCCTGAGGATCAGTCATCTCATAATGTACCGAGTTGCTGCATACAGTATAAAGACAAGAGGAACCAGCATTGCTAAAGGGCACCTAACAGGCTCGAAAAAAGAGACAGCTTTACAAAGTCTGTTTTGTATGGTGTTGAACTATTATTATTATTATTATTATTATTATTATTATTATTATTTTTAATAACAGTGGCTCTGACTGTAGTACCGGCTGCAAGATTTATATTAATACACTCATTCTTATACGTTATTGTTTCTAGTAGTAACAGCTTACACAGGGACTTGTATAGCAGATGTTCCACATAAATTGATTTACTCCATAGGTTTTCTGATACAGGAAAGTCTTTAGGACAGAGAACTTTGCACTGGTTTCTCTGTAACATGACAAGCTACATTTGTTTTTGTCTTATTAACTTCAAGAGAGAGAAAAAAAGAGAGGCTGCTGAGGGAACAAATGTTAATAGCTGTTATAACACAAGTAGTACCAACAAAACTTAACTTGTTTTGTGGGGTGTTCCAAAACATTAAATGTAACTATAAACCAATGTCATACTTTAATTTAAATGAAATTAATTGTTGGCACATTGCCATGGTGCAATATGAATAAATCACCTTGGGACATGCTGTTTTTGAAAAGGGGGGAAAAAAAAAAAAAAAAAAAAAACACCTCTGAGGTGGTAACAGCATCACACCACCCTACCTTTGATTATTTTCCTATAATAACATGCCCCACCCTGTTTTATTCTTTACTTAATCCAATCACATCACACTCATGACCTCATAGGCTAAACATCAAAGTGGCTTTAACATCATTAGGCTTTGTCTTTACTCAATTTACTCAAAGATATTGCATGTCTATGACACCAGCTCTTAAACAGCTTTAGCTACAAATCACAGATTACAGGTTTCAGATTCTGGTCAGTTTTTGCACCTGAGTGTGCTACTCTGCAAACATTTCAGAGTGAAAAAAGTAGTCTGCTGGAAATGAGTTTAAACTCTTTCTGTTAATGTACACTGAAGCTACAAACCTAAGCCTTGTACAATACATGCAAAATATAGGTCTACTTTTAATGTTATACATCACAGGTTCCCAAAACCTAGTCCTGTAGTACACCCTGTCCTGCACTACGATGTGCAGTACCAGGGTTGACCTCTATAACATAAATGGACCTGAACCTGAGGTATGTCTACTGAGAAATTCAAATGCAAGAAAACAGTAAATACAAATGACAAACCCCAGAAGCCACATGACACTATTTTAATATCTTAAAGAGCAGTGCGGCAGTTGTGAGATTGTTGATACAGAGACCATACCCTGTACCCTGCAGAGTGCCTGGGTCAGCATCAAAGCAGTGCTGTACAAACAGAATAAATCCAAAAGCACTGAGGTTGTCTGGCTCAAGCTTATTTACAAAACACTGAAGTCTGTTAGCTCAAGCGAATCTATATTTATGAAGCAGCTTTACCCAAATCCTGTCCTGGAGAATGTAGTTTTGTTCCAAATTTAGAAAAAAGGGACCTGTATTTCCTCAACCTAACTTAAAAATGACAGTAGGTTCTAACCCAAAACTAGCATGTAAAAGCCTTTCATAAGTTGAAGTAGGTTTGATAATACTACGTGGAGTGATCTCATGCTGCATCACAGGGCAGCATAAAACATTTGGAGAAAACTGCCCTCTTCCGCATACATGAACTCAGAGATACCTACGATTGGTTAGTGTTGCAATGACTGACATGGGAGAGAGTAATGTTATCCCTCCCTCCCAGACAGCATGAACAATTTTGCTCTCTTTGACTCCCAGCTATGATGGCTGTGATATCATTTGGATTCTCCTGATCTCCCAAGCATAGGGGGAACGTTTTTCTGTTGCACCACTCAGGAGCAAATTTTTCAAAATTATCAACATTTACAACCTAAAAAAAAAAAAGAAAAAAAAAAAGAAAAAAAAAAAAAAAGAAAAAAAAAAAAACAGATTTATTTTTTACCCATATTTTTTGCTTTACATGAACTATTTTAAGGTTTAAAATAACTTTCTATTCTTCAGTTGACTGCGTATTAATTATTTTTGAAGAACATACAGTATTTCCGAATTTTGTGTGAAAGCCAAAAAACTTTTATTTCAGTTCCAGGTCACATAAAATAACTGCACTAGCTATTGAAGATTGCTAATGATGAGTGCTGACATGAAACTTCTTGATAATGGAAGGCATGACCTTAAAGGTTTTCCGTAGCTACTCTCATATGGTATGACTTTTACTGGTCTGATGCCAACTGTTACTCTAATATGTACCCTGCTTCTCTACGTCTCTATGCACTTGGCCTTAATTGCAAAAACACCATTAATTATGCATGTCCGTGCATACTGTTTGGCCTGCACTTGGCTAACAGCCTGACTGAGTAATGTGATCTAGACATTACACACATAATGAAAGACAGGTTTGCTTTTCCACAAATGAGAAAGGTAGGCTAACACTATGCATTGTTTAGCCTAGTACAAACTGAGAGAGCTGTTTTGCACTGTGTAAAACTGCAAACAATACACAAGTCATCATGTAGCATTCTCTACATTTACTGTTATATGACTACTACTCACAAGACTGTTCAACCATTAGAAGGGATTAATTGAGCGATCGAGAAAACGACTGTGGAGCTTCTCATTTTGCACCCACTAAAGAATAATGATCTCAGTCTGACATGATATTAACATCTACAGCTGATGCTGACACTGAGAGGAGTCATGATTCATTTCATGAACATAAACCAAAAGGGACACACCATAATGTAATAGTGTAGTAGGCTTGCATCCAATACATCATGCTGGGTATGTTAAGTATGGGGATCCCTTCCCAGCAAACATATGGGCAGCGGGCCAGTAGCGGGCTGCCGGTGGCAAAGTTAGTGGCCCACCGACGGCAGCCGCCTGTGGTCCACCATCGTTTTGATCATAGTGATAGCCGGCATTTTTCTGACAGTGGTCCGCTTCTGGGCCGCAGGGTTTATACTAAATTCTTGTTGGTGGCCCACGGTCGGTCCCACGGCTCATATTATGAATCTTTCCCACACTATCCAAAATAATGTTTTTCTGTGCAATGATGAATCAAAAACGAAATACACAACTATTTTATTTATATATATATATATATATATATATATATATATATATATATATATATATATATATATATATAGATAGATAGGTAGATAGGTAGAGTATCTCACAAAAGTGAGTACACCCCTCACATTTTTGTAAATATTTTATTATATCTTTTCATGGGACAACTCTGACGAAATGACACTTTGCTACAATATAAAGTAGTGAGTGTACAGCTTGTATAACAGTGTAAATTTCCTGTCCCCTCAAAATAACTCAACACACAGCCATTAATGTCTAAACCGCTGGTAACAAAAGTGAGTACACCCCTAAGTGAAAATGTCCAAATTGGGCCCAATTAGCCATTTTCCCTCCCCGGTGTCATGTGACTCGTTAGTGTTACAAGGTCTCAGGTGTGAATGGGGAGCAGGTGTGTTAAGTTTGGTGTTATCGCTCTCACACTCTCTCAAACTGTTCACTGGAAGTTCAACATTGCACCTCATGGCAAAGAACTCTCCGAGGATCTGAAAAAAAGAATTGTTGCTCTACATAAAGATGGCCTAGGCTATAAGAAGATTGCCAACACCCTGAAACTGAGCTGCAGCACGGTGGTCAAGACCATACAGCGGTTTAATAGGACAGGTTCCACTCAGAACAGCCCTCGCCATGGTCGACCAAAGAAGTTGAGTGCACGTGCTCAGCATCATATCCAGAGGTTGACTTTGCAGAATAGACGTATGAGTGCTGCCAGCATTGCTGCAGAGGTTGAAGGGGTGGTGGGGTCAGCCTGTCAGTGCTCAGACCATACGCCGCACACTGCATCAAATTGGTCTGCATGGCTGTCGTCCCAGAAGGAAGCCTCTTCTAAAGATGATGCACAAGAAAGCCAAACAGTTTGCTGAAGACAAGCAGACTAAGGACATGGATTACTGGAACCATGTCCTGTGGTCTGATGAGACCAAGATAAACTTATTTGGTTCAGATGGTGTCAAGCGTGCGTGGCGGCATCCAGGTGAGGAGTACAAAGGCAAGTGTGTCTTGCCTACAGTCAAGCATGGTGGTGAGAGTGTGATGGTCTGGGGCTGCATGAGTGCTGCCGACACTGGGGAGCTACAGTTCACTGAGGGAACCATGAATACCAACATGTACTGTGAAATACTGAAGCAGAGCATGATCCTCCCTTCGGAAACTTGGCCGCAGGGCAGTATTCCAACATGATAACGATCCTAAACACACCTCCAAGACGACCACTGCCTTACTAAAGAAGCTGAGGGTAAAGGTGATGGACTGGCCAAGCATGTCTCCAGACCTAAACCCTATTGCGCATCTGTGGGGCATCCTCAAACGGAAGGTGGAGGAGCGCAAGGTCTCTAACATCCACCAGCTCTGTGATGTCGTCATGGAGGAGTGGAAGAGGACTCCAGTGGCAACCTGTGAAGCTCTGGTGAACTCCATGCCCAACAGGGTTAAGGAAGTGCTGGAAAATAATGGTGGCCACACAAAATATTGACACTTTGGGCCCAATTTGAACATTTTCACTTAGGGGTGTACTCACTTTTGTTGCCAGCGGTTTAGACATTAATGGCTGTGTGTTGAGTTATTTTGAGGGGACAGCAAATTTACACTGTTATACAAGCTGTACACACACTACTTTACATTGTAGCAAAGTGTCATTTCTTCAGTGTTGTCCCATGAAAAGATATAATAAAATATTTACAAAAATGTGAGGGGTGTACTCACTTTTGTGAGATACTGTATGTATGTACAGCCGTGGCCAAAAGTTTTGAGAATGACACAAATATTAATTTTTACAAAGTCTGCTGCCTCAGTTTTTATGATGGCAATTTGCATATACTCCAGAATGTTATGAAGAGTGATTAGATGAATTGCAATTAATTTCAAAGTCCCTCTTTGCCATGAAAATGAACTTAATCCCAAAAAAACATGTCCACTGCATTTCAGCCCTTCCACAAAAGGACCAGCTGACATCATGTCAGTGATTCTCTCGTTAACACAGGTGAGAATGTTAACGAGGACAAGGCTGGAGATCACTCTGTCATGCTGACTGAGTTAGAATAACAGACTGGAAGCTTTAAAAGGAGGGTGGTGCTTGAAATTATTGTTCTTCCTCTGTTAACTATGGTTACCTGCAAGGAAACACGTGCAGCCATCATTGCTTTGCACAAAAAGGGATTCATAGGCAAGGATATTGCTGCTAGTAAGATTGCACCTAAATCAACCATTTATCGGATCATCAAGACCTTCAAGGAGAGAGGTTCAACTGTTGTGAAGAAGGCTTCAGGGCGCCCAAGAAAGTCCAGCAAGCGCCAGGACCGTCTCCTAAAGTTGATTCAGCTGCGGGATCGGGGCACCACCAGTGCAGAGCTTGCTCAGGAATGGCAGCAGGCAGGTGTGAGTGCGTCTGCACGCACAGTAAGGCGAAGACTTTTGGAGGATGGCCTGGTGTCAAGAAGGGCAGCAAAGAAGCCACTTCTCTCCAGGAAAAACATCAGGGACAGACTGCTATTCTGCAAAAAGTACAGAGATTGGACTGCTGAGGACTGGGGTAATGGCATTTTTTCTGATGAATCCCCTTTCATCTGGAAAAAAGCTTGTCCGGAGAAGAAAAGGTGAGCGCTACCATCAGTCCTGTGTCATGCCAACAGTAAAGTATCCTGAGACCACTCATGTGTGGGGTTGCTTCTCAGCTAAGGGAGTGGGCTCACTCACAATTTTGCCTAAGAACACAGCCATGAATAAAGAATGGTACAAAAACATCCTCAGAGAGCAACTTCTCCTAACCATCCAAGAACAGTTTGGTGACGAACAATGCCTTTTCCAGCCTGATGGGGCACCTTGCCACAAGGCAAAAGTGATAACGAAGTGGCTCGGGGAACAAAACATCGACATTTTGGGTCCATGGCCAGGAAACTCCCCAGACCTTAATCCCATTGAGAATTTGTGGTCAATCCTCAAGAGGTGGGTGGACAAACAAAAACCCACAAACTCTGACAAACTCCAAGCATTGATTATGCAAGAATGGGCTGCCATCAGTCAGGATGTGGCCCAGAAGTTGATTGACAGCATGCCAGGGTGAATTGCAGAGGTCTTGAAAAAGAAGGGTCAACATGGCAAATATTGACTCTTTGCATAAACTTCATGTAATTGTCAATAAAAGCCATTGACACTTATGAAATGCTTGTAATTATACTTCAGTAACAGTTAGTAACATCTGACAAAAAGATCTAAAAACACTGAAGCAGTAGACTTCGTGAAAATTAATATTTGTGTCATTCTCAAAACTTTTGGCCACGGCTGTATGTGTGTATATATATATATATATATATATATATATATATATATATATATATATATATATATATATATACACAGGTGCATCTCAATAAATTAGAATGTTGTGGAAAAGTTCATTTATTTCAGTAATTCAACTCAAACTGTGAAACTCGTGTATTAAATAAATTCAATGCACACAGGCTGTAGTAGTTTAAGTCTTTGGTTCTTTTAATTGTGATGATTTTGGCTCACATTTAACAAAAACCCACCAATTCACCATCTCAACAAATTAGAATACTTCATAAGACCAATAAAAAAAATATTTTTAGTGAATTGTTGGCCTTCTGGAAAGTATGTTCATTTACTGTACATGTACTCAATACTTGGTAGGGGCTCCTTTTGCTTTAATTACTGCCTCAATTCGGCGTGGCATGGAGGTGATCAGTTTGTGGCACTGCTGAGGTGGTATGGAAGCCCAGGTTTCTTTGACAGTGGCCTTCAGCTCATCTGCATATTTTGGTCTCTTGTTTCTCATTTTCCTCTTGACAATAGCCCATAGATTCTCTATGGGGTTCAGGTCTGGTGAGTTTGCTGGCCAGTCAAGCACACCAACACCATGGTCATTTAACCAACTTTTGGTGCTTTTGGCAGTGTGGGCAGGTGCCAAATCCTGCTGGAAAATGAAATCAGCATCTTCAAAAAGCTGGTCAGCAGAAGGAAGCATGAAGTGCTCCAAAATTTCTTGGTTAACGGGTGCAGTGACTTTGGTTTTCAAAAAACACAATGGACCAACACCAGCAGATGACATTGCACCCCAAATCATCACAGACTGTGGAAACTGAACACTGGACTTCAAGCAACTTGGGCTATGAGCTTCTCCACCCTTCCTCCAGACTCTAGGACCTTGGTTTCCAAATGAAATACAAAACTTGCTCTCATCTGAAAAGAGGACTTTGGACCACTGGGCAACAGTCCAGTTCTTCTTCTCCTTAGCCCAGGTAAGACGCCTCTGACGTTGTCTGTGGTTCAGGAGTGGCTTAACAAGAGGAATACGACAACTGTAGCCAAATTCCTTGACACGTCTGTTTGTGGTGGTTCTTGATGCCTTGACCCCAGCCTCAGTCCATTCCTTGTGAAGTTCACTCAAATTCTTTAATCGATTTGGCTTGACAATCCTCATAAGGCTGCGGTTCTCTCGGTTGGTTGCGCATCTTTTTCTTCCACAATTTTTCCTTCCACTCAACTTTCTGTTAACATGCTTGGATACAGCACTCTGTGAACAGCCAGCTTCTTTGGCAATGAATGTTTGTGGCTTACCTAGTGAACCAAACTGAGAGACCATTTTGAAGGCTCAGGAAACCTTTGCAGGTGTTTTGAGTTGATTAGCTGATTGGCATGTCACCATATTCTAATTTGTTGAGATAGTGAATTGGTGGGTTTTTGTTAAATGTGAGCCAAAATCATCACAATTAAAAGAACCAAAGACTTAAACTACTTCAGTCTGTGTGCATTGAATTTATTTAATGCACGAGTTTCACAATTTGAGTTGAATTACTGAAATAAACGAACTTTTCCACAATTTGAGTTGAATTACTGAAATAAACGAACTTTTCCACGACATTCTAATTTATTGAGATGCACCTGTATATATATATATATATATATATATATATGTGTGTGTGTGTGTGTGTGTGTGTGTGTGTGTGTGTGTGTGTGTGTGTGTGTATATATATATATATATATATATATATATATATATATATATATATATATATATATATATATATATATAGCATGGACTTCAAAATCATTAATATCATTAATAAATATTAACATTATAAATATTTACACAGTACATTATAATGAAAAATATACACAAAAATGTACAGAGCAAAATAATTTGAACCTCTTCAGTTTGCCTGCCTTCGTTTCCTGCCCCCCTCTCTGTCAGCTGCTCTCTTCAAAAGTTTGGAAACCACTTCTTGGAGGCTCTCTGCTGTTGCCTCTCTTATTCTTTCTTATAGCTCCTGAAATCGCAGAAGAATTATAATCAGTTTTTGTTCATCAATGAAAGATCAAGAACATTTTCATGTCTACGCTCAAAAAGGGGCAATTAATTTAATTACTGACTAGACAACAACACATTATGGTAACATGAGAAAGGGGGGAACAGCATCTCTGCAAATCATTCTACTGTTACACAATTTAGGATTGGGCTGGTTTAGGCAGGTAAATGGCTAGCATTTTTATCATGGATGCCTAAGATAACTGTATATATAAAAAAAACACCATATATGATATGGACTTAAAACTATATGGACAATATTTTCTGGTATTTATTGCAATAACGATATCAGTGACGATATAAATATAGTACCATTCACTACTGTTTTTGGCTACAAGTGATAGCTGCATGTAGGGCTGTGACAGTGGCAGATTTTTAACACAGCGGTGAGAGTGAAATTTATATCACTATATAATAATAATAATAATAATTATATATATATATATATATATATATATATATATATATATATATATATATATATATATATATATATATACTTTTATAGGGTTAAATTAAATAAAAATGAGTCTTTATTGTAGCATTTCCTCCAGTGAAACAACTCAACACACCCTTGTTGCTGCAATGAGAAACAGCCTGAGGGTGCTGTGGGATACGGTATTTTGATTGACCCGCATGGGGAGAAAGAGAAGAAGTGGATAAGTAAAGAGAAGAAGTGAAACACAGTCGCACATTTCTCTGACGAATACTTTATTTCTTTTAAAAGTGTACTATAGCACAAGCCTATAAAACTTTGAAAGAAATACCAGAAGGATGGTAACCTAAATAATATGTTAAAAATCTAAATATTAAATAAAATAAAAAAACGTGGCCGTGTGGCACCTGGAGATGGCTCCTGAGATTTGTAGGCTAGTGTTTGCCCGTTTAACACTTATTTTTTTTCCACAAAGCCGACGTATGGCTTCATCCAAATTTATTGGTTCACCTCTCTTGTTAGGCACGAATCCAAAATGTTCCCAGATCACCACTGTAACATTTGGTTTCCCAACACGATCCATCGCAGTGGCAGAACCCAAGTGAAATTCGCCTGACTGGATTTTGCAGCTCAAACAAACCCGCACCAAACTAACAGATAACACCATATAAGGAATTTATGATTAGGTAATGTGTGTATTAATATAAAATCTCCCGCTATATGGTAGGCTATAAATACAAATGAATATTGCAACTGTTATTATTATTACACTTGTATACAAAATTTGTACTTTGTACTTGTCATAGTGCACACTCAAGCAGAAACATTAACGTGGCGCGTGATGTGACACTACCACAGGTGACACGCCACCGTTGCCATGGCCACCGTCACAGCCCTAGCTGCATGCAGTCTTGAGAGCCTCAGAAACACAAACATTGATCTAGCTCCTTGTTTAGCAATAAAACTTTCTTCATGTCCACCTTCCACCATACTTGTTTTCGCTCTGCACGTGAGCTGTGAATGGGTCGCAGACCGTCGCACACAGAAATACGTCATCAACTAGGCTTTATTGTTATTATCGCGGGAAGACTAATTCTTATCGTGGGGAGAATTTCTACCGGTATATCACAAACGATAAGATATCGCCCAATCCTATCATGTAGTATATTAGCTAGATGCAGAAGTGTATGTAATTCAGATAACATTTAATGTGGAGTTATTGCATCATTAAAACATATAAGCTGTTGAACCAGCTTTTATATATATATATATATATATATATATATATATATATATATATATATATATATATATATATAAGCTACACATTTATATACATTAATTTAAAATTTATATCCAAAATTTATATATTTCTGTAAAGTTGCTTTGTGACGATGCGCTATACAAATAAACCGGAATTGAATTGAAAACAAGCTGGAACAGGTATTTAGCTAGCTAGCTAGCCATTATGTTTATCATTTAAACAGAAACATAAAACACTCATAGTGAAATAAACACCTAAAATGTATATAAACTAATTTCAATCAATAAATATACAATCATTTTGTTATATTTAACTGAAAAATTACCTCAGAAATTTCCTCTGAAATATCGTCTGTACTTACCTGAAGCGAGAACCGGTTCAATCCAGAATGGCAGCTTATTAGCTATGCAAAATTCCAACGCTGTCATTGGCCGACCGTTTTATTTGATTATTGTTTTAACAGAAACAAATAATACGCTCATAATCTAATTAATAATCAAAATGGATATAGGCTAAATTAAATCCTATTCATTTTTGATGAATTTTAACTGAAAGAAATACCTCAGAAATCTGAAGGGAGGACTGCTTCAATCCAGACCTTCACAAAATTCCAATTAGTTTACAGTTTCTAATTAGTTTCAATTAGTTTATAGTTATAACAACAGATGATACTCTCATAATCAAACTAACAACTAAAAATGCATCATTACAATAATTTACTATATTCATATATTTTATTATTATTGTTATATTAATTATTTATTAATGCAACATTATTATTATTATTATTATTATTATTATTATTATTATTATTATTATTATTATTATTTGCCCAGCACTTTTAATTTATACATTACCCGCCTGCTGCTCAAGAAATGGTGGTGGACCAATGAGTCATTGCAGACTATCTGTTTGCTGCTGGTCTGCCAACAGAGGCCCGCCTGCGGCAAGCCTCTAGAGGCGCACCACCCAAAAAACGCTGGCGGTCATACAGGTCATATATCCCTGGCAGACAAGATACATATGAACATGCTGCATTACATACATCAAACATATGCTTACATTAATTATGCATACATTAAGCATGATAATTAAATGTCTATTGGTTAGACCAGCAAACAACTGATATACAATGAATTAATAGCCAAATAGTATAACGGCATGTTATACGTACATACATACACCAATATATACATATGGCTGTGCACTTTAGATGCCATGTGTGTAACGTTCATGACATTCTGATACAAATATCTTCAGAAATGTTAGATTATTTGAAATCATATACACAAATAAAATAATCTGGTTGGATGAAAGCCACATACTACAAAAAAAGGCTCTTTGATATGAGAATCACTTTAACATACGTATGTGATCAAGGATTGAAGGCTTGTAATTCATTGTGTATCAAGAGTTATGTTTTTTTTTTTATGTGAACATTGATCCACAGTAGGCCTTTCATGAAAGGCATGAATTATTCAGAGCCACCTTCTGTTCCTTCTGCACCAGTGTCTACAAGTGTGTGTGTGTGTGTGTGTGTGTGTGTGTGTGTGTGTGTGTGTGTGTGTGTGTGTGTGTGTGTGTGTGTGTGTGTGTGTGTGTGTCTGTCTGTAAATGTGTCATTTGTCTTGTTTAGTACTCTAAGGAAATATGATGAAAATAGAAAAATGTCAAGGCAGTTGAATATCTGTACATGTGATTGAAGAAAGTAGCACGCTACTCATTTTATTTGTCATCTGGTAAAGAACACTTTAAGTAACATTAGTGATTGATCTACAATGACTAAAAATCTGTTTTTAAAAAATCATTGCTTTTTTCTTGCTCAGTGCAGAATTTTATCTTTACATCCATTTCACACACCATGCTATAATTTTAGCTGATGCATAGACAGTGTGGGACCCTCCCAACTGAGGCTCTGGGCAACTGCCCCTTTTTGCCCAACCTTTAAGACTGAATTCCAATTATCCATCCATCCATCCATTTTCTGTACCGCTTATCCTACACAAGGTCGTGGGGAGCCTTCACATTCACACATTACAGACAATTTGGAAATGCCAGTCAGCCTACAGCGCATGTCTTTGGACTGGGGGAGGAAACCGGAGTACCCAGAGGAAACCCCCGAAGCACGGGGAGAACATGCGAACTCTGCACAGGCAGAGTAGAGACAGGAATTGTACCCCCAACCTCGGAGGCGCAAGGCAAATGCGCTAACCACTGAGCCACTGTGCCCCCTACTGACTAAAATATATTCATAAAAAGAAACATTGAAAGTGTGATGAAAACAGAATAAAATGACAATGAGACTGCATTACAAAACTAATTCATACTGGGGGAAAAATTTTAATACTCTAGCATAACAACATACCACAACTCTCCATGCATACAAAGTAGTTTGAAAATGTATGATGGTTTGGACATATTTCTTGGACTGAAAGACAGGAACTACAATAATTTTTCCTTTGGCAGAATCAGTGGGTGTTTTTTCACTCCAAGGTCCTCATAGCTGCCAGACCATGTAAACTGATGGGGGAGAGATAGAGATCCAGAGATGTCTGGATCCAGGAACTGAGCCTCGACAACCAAAACCATCTGAAAACTATGGCTGAGCATGCCTTCTAAACAGCCTACTGAAATAACATCCCAGGGTAAGGCACTCGAAATCCATGTATGTGTTTACAGGCTGTCAGCCACAGATTCTGTGGTTTACAACTGGAGCTTCTGCCATGGGCAAGTTACAGCACAAGTTGTCTCTGGGGTGCCATTCATACCAACAAGCAGGTACCACTGTTGCAACTACATCTGATTTTGTTGCAGTTGCTTCAGGGATGCCACACTAAAAGGATATGTGTAGTAGTCTGAGAAATCCTGTCAAATGTCACTGCAGCTGGATTCAGAAAAAACTGTTGAAAGATCAGCTTTGACATTGACCAAAACACAATTTTCTGCGAATAATATAATTTGACATTACTAGTTTAAGAAAACATTAATATATTTTACCAAAAATTATGTGGAAATATTTTTGATTAGGCTACTTTATAGCCTAGTCTTGGCTCTCTGCCAGCAAAATCACAGTGGGCAAGGAGCCAGTTTAACAAAGCAGGAAATGCAGTCAGTCTGCCTAAAGATGTCTAAAATGTCACTAGCTATGTGTGATTTCATGATTTGATTAAATTTCTTGTATTGTTACATGCCATAGTGAAATGGACATCATCCTAATTAATTATCTTAATTAGAAAATATACATATACAGTAGAAAACATCAAAATTTGACCCTGTGAAGGATTTTCCAAGGCCGCCACACATAGTGCATATGTGAAATCTTCCCTGATGAAACAAGATTACGTGCTAGAATGACTAGAATGACTGTCAACATGAACAGTAGGCTAGATGCTGACTGTGCCTTTCTTCATGACAGCATGATAACCTCCACTCTTCAGCATGGCTGTGGGGATTTGTCCATGCAGCCACAAGTGGATTAGTGAGATCAGGCGTGCCAATTGATCCCAAAGGTGTTTAGTGGGGTTGAGCTCAGGGCTCGGTGCAGACCACTCAATTCTTCCTCTCCAACCTTGGCAAATCATGTCTTCATGGAGCTTGCACTGTGCACATTGTCATGCTGGAATATGTTTGGGCCCCTTAGTTCCAGTGAAGGGAAATTGTAATATTACAGCATATAAAAACATCTTGTACAATTGTATGCTTCCAACTTTGCGGCAACAGTTGGGGAAGAACCACATATGGGTGTGATGTTCAAGTGTCCGCAGACTTTTGGCCATATAGCTTATATACATTATTCCAACAGTAATTAACCATTATTATCAAACCATAGCATTAGAACTGTATGTGGAAGAATGCACTACGATATAAGTAAGATAGAAGAAATACGATATAAATAAGATAGAAGTAATTTGTCTGAAAATACCATAACCTCTTGCATCTATAGAATGGCTTTCCATGTTTTCTAAATAAAGCCCTCACATACCTTTCACTTGAACATACAGTCCAGGTCAAGCAGGATACGTTCATGTGTGTAGGTTTCAGTGTACCTGTGCATACTCACACAACTGTTCTACTGTCTGCTGTACAAACCGTCATTCATCTCCTCTGATGACAGCTCGCATTTCACTATTCCATCACTCAACACTGTCTCATTTTTGTTTGTCTCTAAAATCCATACTCCACATGATACCCTCCCCAACACACATCTCACACATCATATAAATGATCGGTTGAAAGGTTGGTTGAAAGGTTGGCTGAAAGGTTGTCTGAAAGGTTTATTTTAAACAGAACCAGGGACCCCTTCATCCATAAATTTGTGTATAGATTTATTTTATGAGCTATTCAAATATTAGGGTAATTATTCAAATATGTGCAATGATGTTGTGGCTATTTATTTGAGCTTTTTTATTCCTGAACAGAATTGTATTCTCTGACAGCAGAGGTCCATGTTGACATTATTTATAGGCCTACTTATTTTTTCAGTCATTAAGGTTTAAACCTATATAAATCAAGTGAATAATCAAGCAGACCAGTAACTATACGAACTTTGATAATACCACTTTGATAGTGCACTTTGAAAAACATTGTTCTATCTATTCTATGAACCTCTATATATCAGTGTTAAACCATAGAAAATCCTTGATGAACCAAGGCTGTAAGTTTTGATAAAGGATACAAGTTTTGTAATTTTGCATTAATATTAATTAATTAATATTTGAAACTACCTCAACCCAACTGAATACCTTTGGGATAAGATGGAATACTGACTGTGCCCCAGGCCTCCTCGCCCAACATTAGTGCCTGACCTCACTAAGGCTTTTGTGGCTGATTGAGCACAAATCCCCACAGCCATGCTCCAAAATCTAGTGGAAAGCCTTCCCCAAAGAGTGGAGGTTATTATGACAGCAAAACAGGGACTAAATCTAGAATGCACATATGGGTTTGAAGGACACACTATTGGCCATATAGTGTATTATGGTATGACATAAGCCCTTTCTGGAAAAGAAAATCAATTCAAATTAAATTAAATTAAAATTAAAATTTATCTAACTAATTATGACTCTGTTAAAAAAAAAAAAAAACACAACATAAAAACAGAAGATGAAAAACTTTCAATGAAAGACTGATTTAAACAGGTAAAAATTGCTGAATAACTGGAATCTAGTTGAAATCTAATTTGCAACTACATCAACAAAAGTAATTTGATTACTGCAATGAGATCACTGCTCGAAAGCTTCACCACTATAGCTGTTCTGTTGTCTGATTCAGTTTCAGTTATGCTTGGCCCATCTCCAGAGCTACACTCAGACATACAAGGCTGGCAGTATGGCTCCATAAAATGAAAAAAAAAAAAAAAAAAAAAAAAAAAAAAAATTAAAAAAAAGAAAGAAAGAAGAAGAAGCCAGGAATCAAAACACTGAAACCCATCTGTGTGGGAGGAACATGGCTAATTATTATTTCATAACTAGCATCCTGCCAGTGTCTTCTCCGATTATGTACAAGGCTCATTCTGCATTGTACTGCATTTACTGCACTGTACTGCATTGTATACTACATAATTCTAGTTAAATTTACAAACCAGCAGCACAGATTAACAGCCACTGACTGAAAGGAAAGTGATGAGCAGCAAAATATCACATTTGAAGCCAACAAATAAGTTATTCCTCACTGAGTTTCAGATCCTTCCTTATGATAGATATTGAACTTCACTTACAAAAAAGTCACAGGAATTTCACATGAATAATCATATAATTCATATGAGAAATGTAAACATGTGGATTTTCATGAATGCATGCAATCATGATGCATTTTTTGATGTGTGATTTTTAAACAATTTTTTACATGATTTTTTATGCATGATTCATGCAATTTTTCATGATTCATTTATTTTTATGTGATTTTCCCCATAGTTCATTAGTTTTCTATGATTTTTTTGCATAGTTATTTTTATATGTAAATTTTGCAATTAATTTATCTTCCAATTTAATTCTTTTTCACATGCAATTTTTTTTTACAATTCTTTTTTTAATTTCACGTGTTTTTACATAAATCATTTATTTTCATGTGATTATTTGCATGATTCATTAATTTTTTTATTTTCTCACCTGAATAATTCTTTTTCATATGCAATCACACATTGCTCGAATTATGTCATACGCATTTACTTGAATTTACATGTGCAATTACAGGGAGAAATGTTGAAAGGCATGTGAAAGGTTGTGATTTTTCCATAAGCGTTAAATAGGCAGATGGGGAAAACTCATAAATGGTAAATAGTGTAACCATCAATACTATTAATCATCAATATGACATAATTTGCAAATTTACTTCCAATGTAAGAAAAAACTGAGATTTCTCATTAATAATTACTGCACAGTGCCACAAAAGTGAACAGTGATGCTGTTAACCTAAATCTAAAATCACAGCACAGTAGGATGATGGGACAAACAGCTCCTTGGTACGGCTCTGTATGACACTTTTATTGTTAGTGGAAATTAAGATGTCATTGTAACTCCTTACCTGATGAGTCATGATTTGTATTTAAAGAATAATGGCTTGATCTGTTCAAAATGATCTGCTGGTTTAACAAGAGCAGAGTAAGCGTTAGAGGTGAAGCAAAGACTCTCCTAGTCCTGCTGACAGATATTAGTCTCAGTGGGAGACTGCTGCTTACAGACAAAAATGTAATTATTCAGATACTGCTAAAAGTGAAGTGGAACAAATATATTTAAATATTTATATATGACTTACTGGCATGTGTCAAAACACTTCATGTACACCACAACCAGCACAGACATTAACACAGGTAATAGACCACAATTTTATTGTTATCCTATTATAGACAATAGGTGATACAAGTAATTGACAATATTGAGATATGAATAACTAACAAACAACTGTCCAACTGTATAATGATGTACAATATATAAGAATGTAGACAAAGGAATTTAGTTCATAGTGTTAACAGACCTTTAATATATAGAAAACTTGTGTTCTGTTTTTTTTTTTTTTTTTTTTTGGCCATCATTGAGCCATATTGGGATCTTCTCTAGACTAATAAGATTCATTTCAATTAAGAGTAATGATAAGTAAAGAACTCTTTCCCAGTGAAACAGTGAATGTTCTGTGGCATGTAGACATGCTTCAAACAGAATAGTTCTCAGAAAAACACAAAGCCCACAGATGGCCTAAGCTTCTTAGAAAATCACATTGAAATTTTCCTAGAATACCACATGGGCATAGCTTGTGTGTTCAAATGGGCTAAAGGTCCAAAACCTCTGATAAATGACTGTAAATGTAACCTTTATGGAAATAACAGTGATTCCAAAAGAGTCTAAGCAAGAACCAAGCATGGGCTGCAACTCAATGGAAACAGGTTTATTCCTTTATAATTAGAGGTCCACGTTATATTTAAAGGCTGATTTCCAGATGCATGTTTCATAAGCATGGAGCAAAAATAACACACATTAGATGAGAGGTTCAGAGCTCATTTTTTGCTGACTTGAAACAAAACACAACCAAGTGACAGGTCATAAAAGTATGTAATATAAATAAACACACAGCCATGACACATGGTTATGGGCTGACATTAAAATCTATTACCAGCATCAGAGCAGGTGATGATACTTGCATATAACCAACTTATGTCAGCCTCCTCGAACTTACACTGATTTTCCCTGGGGCAATGCATAGTAAACTGTGCTGAATAAATGCAAGCAGCGATGAGGGATGTATATCTGCCATAATGAGGAATATGAGCCTGCACCTAATGACAATGCATCAACGGCTGAACAGCGCTGGACGCTCTACACCTGGGGTTCAAGTTCTAGCAATGTGATACCTTTTTTCTGGGGGACTTTACTGCATGGGCAGGATGGCATCAATAAGTGTAGAGTAATGGATCTTGGGAAGCCTGACAGTGTAGTGTGGCCTTGCTCACGCACAATTATTCCACAGGATACTCCTCTGATTGTGGCTTTCCCTTAGAGTAATATGTATAAGGCAGCAACAACTAATCTGTGACAGTGATAACACTGATAAATCTGAATCTAAAAACAGGAATCTGAGGCCATCATGGGCACAGATTCACCCAAACTGGACAGTTGAAGATTTTTTTTAAAAAAATCACCTGGTCTTTTGTGTTAACATGTGTTAAGAAGTTCTTTCTAAATATAGCAATCATACTGTATGTGTGAAGATGGTCCTTCTTTGTAGTATCCATTCTGATGTTTTCTGTCTGTCTAAGCCATAGAACACTCTGATGTACAAGAGGTCCTCACAACCTATCAGTATACGTTTGGTGATCAACACATTACCATAGAAGTCATTAGTTTTAGCCCCATTTGGCATAAATTATGAGCGGTCACAGAGTACAGTACGGGCTTTTGTCCTCTGAATGACACCAGAGGGAGGAGAATGCAACAACACATCAGGGCACACTGTACTGTCAGAAATAGTCCTGTCCTGATATACACTTACTGGGTTCTACAAGCATAATGTAGGCCTTGCAGGGCACTGCTACAGGGACATCCAACAAATCTCTGCTCCTATAATGGTGGCTGAGGCATGGGTACAATCACAGTTGGGCAATCTTTATGAACCAGGATTTGTTTTGTTGGGATTCAGATTTATGCTCTAATCCCTTTGACCGATCGGTGGTATCATATTACTGTTCCAGTAAACGTGTGAGCATCCTCCTCCTGGTCAGTTGGCCAACCCTGTTGAACTCTTATTACAGACAAAGATTTAGAGCCAGCCCCAAGCCAAATTAAGCTGGTGGACACAATGACCCCAGTCTGTCAGGCTAAGCAAGGTTAGACATTTTGCAAAGTAAGCTGCAGAAGTATGATTATGTATTAGCTTCTTTTTTTAATAATTCCAGCACCTTCTTCAAGATGGGATTTGCACACGTCTTGCATACATCTAGTCCATTCACAGCTCTGCTCTTCTTTAATAGTTTTTTTCAACCTCTAGCAGTGGGTTGCTCCACGTCACAGATTGTGGAATTTTTTCATGCAGTGCTAAATGCTTTAAATTCTAAAATAACAAAGTTTGCTCCTTTTCCCATAAGCACATTAAAGGAATGGCTTATAAAAAAAATAAATAAATAATAATAATAATAAATCTATGTATAAGGGGAGATCATAGGAGGATTGTAACCTCCCATTTAGAAAAAAAAATCATCATCTAATCTGCATAATGTAATCTGCAAACATAAATTCTAATAAAACTGCAATTTCCCACAATCATCCCCACAACAGATCTGCAACCAAATAAAGACAGACTGGAGGTGTCTTTGCTTGCAGAATGCTGATGGTCCACATGACTGGATCAGGATGTGGTATATTTTTATCTGCGTGAAAATTTTTTCCATGTCTCACTTGTATGTTAGTGTTAAATGTTCAACTTTCCTAATGTCACATATAGTGCTGCACATAATGCATTTGGAAAGCAGTGGAATTGCTAGATTGTATATACAGAAACAGACCATAATGTTGAAGGAGAACACTGCTGTATATCATATCATACTTCAAAATGAAGAACCTCTTAATTAAGATAGCACCATCAAATTCGAAATAAACACTAAAATAGGAAAGATGTAATACTTTTGCCCTCCTAAATGCTTTCTAGTTTTGACCTGGGTCAGTGCAATAATGAGCCTCTCACTGGGAGTATCACAGGGGCATGGGGAGGGTGATAGCTGGCGGACACGGTAATATTTTGGCTATGTATCAAGCCAGCTAAATATACTCTTTCTGTACTATCCTGGGAGGACAGATCTTTGTGGAGTAATCCCTGTGTTGTAACCTAATGCCACATTAAGGATTGACAGTAAAGGTCTTAGTGTGCAAGACAGGCCCGGTGTGGGATGGGGTTGTTTTAGAGATTGCCATCAATGGCCATTTTGCTTGCACTGCAAAGTGCTGATGCTCGAAGTGTCCAAGTAGAGAAAACAGAGTTACCAATAGAATCAGATACAGCAGGGTAGAGTCACAGACAATGTTATAATTTAATATATGATTTCAATAACTGATTAAAATTCCTTTAACATCCTTTAACAAATTTTAAAGACCATAAGAGGACCTAACATTTGTGCATGCAGTCTCAATGACATGCATCTCTTAACACAACAACTTTACACCTTTCAGGCCGCATGACAAACAGTTAGAAAACTGACAGTTGAGATAGGGCCCTGTGTGGCTAAAATAGGCCACCATTTATATACGAGTGGGTGATGTCTGGATGTCTGATATACCGTATATAATGATACATTCAGCAGAATGAATTAGGCTTGGCTAACAAATGCACACATTTTTTTATACACGATTTTATGCATGACGGTGCTGGTATTCCATTTAGAAAAAAACATCCACTCCCCAGCCACTTTAATAGGAACACCTGTACACATGCACATTCGTGCAGTTATCTAATCGGCCAATCGTGGCAGCAGCACAAGTGGATGGTGAGTATATGGTAGAATAGACATCGCAAATCACACAAGTCCAACAAAATTAGATAGTAGTAACTAACTAATTTATATTGCAAGAACATAGGCATGTTTTTAAAACAAGGCTGATATGACTTCACCCAGAAACACTGTAACACAAACTGTAAATTCACAAGGAGAAAAAAACTTAAAATTTGACATGTTTTCACTGGGCAATTTCTTTTTCAAAGAAACCATTTTATGGTAGTGCAGTTTCATTGCAAATCATTCGATTCACAGCTTGCCTTCTAATTAACAGTATTAAATGAAAATCTTTACCTGTAATTTACAGTATTTGTTGGTTTAAAACAAAAAGCAATGTTAAACAGCATTGCACATTAATATTTATGACATTTATATAACAAAATGGTCTAATTTAAATTAGTTAAAAAATGACATTAGGTTTTAAAGAAATATCTTAAACCCCTTGAGAATAATTAATTATGCATTCCAGTAATCTGAGGATCGTTGTTAGGATCTCCCCCTTGCGCTGTTCACCGAAGCGGGCGAGCAGCGCACTTCCGCATTCACGGATTCTCGTTTTGTTTACTTCGCCACGTGTTTCTTTGTTTTGGTTCATGTCATGTCTCCGCCCCTGTATGTTCATTGGTTCTCTGCCTTATCTGTTATTATGTGTCTCAGGTGTTTTGTATTTGAGTCTTGTTTCGTTCATATATTTAAGCCCTTTTGTTTCTTCGCCTCGTCGCGAAGTATTAGCCTAGTCACTTTGTTTCTTTGTCTCGTGCCAAGCCTCGTTTCTCTGGACTGTCTATACTGGTGTTTGGATCTACTGCTACGTCTCTCGATTTCGGATTATTGCTTTGTCTCTCTGGATACTGTTTTGCTATTGACTACGAACTTTGCCTGTTTTGACTCTGCCTTTGTCTTTGCCCCAAACTTTGCCTGTTTTACTTTGATCTTGCCTCACGCGTTTGAACTGTTCCTTTATTTTTGGATATGTACCTATTAAAGTGACTTTTCCCCTGCACTTGCATCCAGCTCCCGTTTCTGTGTTCTAACAGAATACTTTGCCTAACCATGGATGCAGCAGGGAAATGGAGGACACGCCGCGCCGAATTTTTTGTACCTGTGTTTGATTCAGTTTTGTTTCCCCAATGGACTTTCATTTATCCCCCCGAAGCCTACGACGGTTTTTCTGTTTATCCCCAGTGTTTTCTTTTACAGTCGCAATTTATTTTCTTAGTTTAGAGGACCCCGAGCCCGACGAAAAACAGTGGTTGGGGTTCCTCTTATCCCGCTTAGTCGGCTCAGCTCGCCAGTGGGCGGAGCTTCACCTCGCCAGCGGATCACGCAAGCTATATACTGTTTCTAGCTTTTTTTGATCAACTAATTAAGGTGTTTAGGAGTCCTGACTTTGCGCCTGACCTCAAGAATTTCTTGGGGAGGGACCGCCTGTCTGATAGGCCCAGCCGGCTGTTCATCGCGCACTATGAGAGGGAGCTGGCCGACGTGGCGGCCTGCACCTCTCAGCCTCAGGTCCAGGAGTGCGCG
The DNA here is from genome assembly GCA_023630585.1 of Cranoglanis bouderius. Taxonomy (NCBI): domain Eukaryota; kingdom Metazoa; phylum Chordata; class Actinopteri; order Siluriformes; family Cranoglanididae; genus Cranoglanis; species Cranoglanis bouderius. The sequence goes on from CM042538.1 coordinate 23,405,892, forward strand.
ACCGAGGGCTGCATCAGACAGGCCAAACTACGGTGCCCCACCTGTGTGAAACAAGGGAGAGAAGGCTCCTACTTCTGCTCGCAGGAGTGCTTTAAGGGCAGCTGGCGTGCCCACAAGCAGCTCCACAAGCGAGCACCCCCAGAGCTCCAGTTGGAGACCCAGCAGATGGTTTCCCCAGTGGAGCTCCAACTGGAGGTCAACCTGTTGACTTCCAGCCCCAGAGCTCCAGCCAGAGATCCAGCAGATGGTCTCCCCAGCGGAGCTCCAACTGGAGGTCAACCTGGCTACCTCCAGCCCAGAGCTCCAGCCGGAAACCCAGCAGATGGTCCCCCCAGCGGAGCTCCAACTTGAGGTCAACCTGGCGACCTCCAGCCCAGAGCTCCGGCCGGAGACCCAGCAGATGGTCTCCTCAGCGGAGCTCCGACCGGAGGTCAACCTGGCGACTGCCACTCAAGCCACGTTCCTGCCGGAGGTCCACGGGATGACCTCCGCTCAAGCCACGTTCCTGCCGGAGGTCCACGGGATGACCTACGCTCAAGCCACGTTCATGCCGGAGGTCAACGAGGAGACCTCCTCTCAAGCCACGTTCAAGCCAGAGGTCCACGGGGTGACCACCGCTCAAGCCACATTCATGCCGGAGGTCCACAGGATGACCTCCGCTCAAACCACATTCATGCCGGAGGTCCATGGGATGACCTCCTCTCAAGCCATGTTCCTGCCGGAGGTCAACGAGACGACCTCCTCTCCAGAGCCAAGCCCAAGTCCATGCCCAAGTCCATGCCCAGGTTCATTCCCCGGTGCAGGCCCAAGTTCATGCCCCGGTTCAGGCCCCAGTTCAGGCCCAGGTTCATGCCCCAGTCCATGCCCCAGTCCCTGTCCGGGGCCAACCAGGTGGCCCCCAAGTCCAGGTTCCAGTCCAGGTTCCAGTCCAAGTTCCTGCACGGGGTCGACCAGGCGGCCCCCAAGGCGAAGTTCCAGTCCAAGTTCCAGTCCAAGTTCCAGTCCAAGTCCCAGTCCAAGTCCCAGTCCAGGTTCCTGTCCAGGTTCCTGTCCAGGTTCCTGCCAGAGGCCGACCAGGCGGCCCCCAAGGCCAAGCTCCAGTCCAAGTTCCAGTCCAGGTCCCTGTCCAGGTCCCTGTCCAGGTCCCTGTCCAAGTTCCTGCCAGAGGCCGACCAGACAGCCCACCACGCACTGCTCACACCTGAGGCCGAGGAGACGGCCAACCACGCTCCACTCATGCCTGAGGCCGACGAGATGGCCAACCACACTCCGCTCACGCCAGGGGTGACAAGACGGCCAACCATGCTCCGTTGACGCCAGAGGCCGACGAGACGGCTCACCACACTAAGCTCAAGCCAGTGGCCGACGAGATGGCCCACCATGTTAAGCTCAAGCCAGTGGCTGATGAGACGGCCCACCACGCTAGGCTCAAGCCAGAGGCTGTTGAGGCAGCCTTTCAAGTATTGTTCCTGTCTGAGGACCATAGACTATGCCTGCCTCGGGACCTGGGGGGCAGAGATTACCATCTTGCCCAGGGGCCCAGGTCCACCAGAGGGATCAAGACTTTGGCGCCTTTGGGAGAAGTGCCTTTGGGGGGGGGCTCTGTTAGGATCTCCCCTCGCGCTGTTCGCCGAAGCGGATGAGCAGCACACTTCCGCATTCACGGACTCTCGTTTTGTTTACTTCACCACGTGTTTCTTTGTTTTGGTTCATGTCATGTCTCCGCCCCTGTATGTTCATTGGTTCTCTGCCTTATCTGTTATTATGTGTCTCAGGTGTTTTGTGTTTGAGTCTTGTTTCGTTCATATATTTAAGCCCTTTTGTTTCTTCACCTCGTCGCGAAGTATTAGCCTAGTCACTTTGTTTCTTTGTCTCATACCAAGCCTCATTTCTCTGGACTGTCTATACTGGTTTTTGGATCTACTGCTACGTCTCTCGATTTCGGATTATTGCTTTGTCTCTCTGGATACCGTTTTGCTATTGACTACAAACTTTGCCTGTTTTGACTCTACTTTTGTTTTTGCCCCGAACTTTGCCTGTTTTATTTTGATTTTGCCTCACGTGTTTGAACTGTTCCTTTATTTTTGGATATGTACCTATTAAAGTGACTTTTCCCCTGAACTTGCATCCAGCTCCCGTTTCTGTGTTCTAACAATCGTTATCTACAATTTACTTTAGAATGATGTTTTTCTCTCTAAGTTAATTAGTCCACTAAGACTGTTACATGTAACGTGCTACAAAAACATTATTCACGGGGATTGAGTGCTTTGTTAGCTTGCAAATCTTGTCTAGCTTGTATTGGAGACACACCTGCTTAAAGTCATTAGCAAAAAATAACACTTTGTCATGTGACTAAGCAAAACAACTGTGTCACATTAAGTTATTTCACAGGACCACTACCTCTTGTGAACTCATGTCACTGGGTTTAATTTTTGTTTTGCTTTGTTTGGTCTTTTTTTTTTAGTAAATTTCTATAAAATTACAAAATAATTCATAAAATAGCAGTCAAAACCTTGCCAAATATACTTAATGTAATATAACAGTACCTGTCTGTTTTTCTGAATGCTTAATTGATGTAATAAGGGATTTTTTCTGTTTTATTACAACATTCCAAAAATGTTAACTACCATAATATTTATCTATGCCCATTTTTTTTCACATGCTAAATTAAAGGGTTTTTTTTTTTTTTATATGTTTTTTTTTTTTTTTTTTTTTTTTAACAGTGCAAGGTTTCTTATTTTATTTTAGGCGGCACATGCTTTAATGACGCATCAAATCCACAGTCATCAGTTCCGATACGTCAGGACACTGAATTAGGTGTGTCCTCTCTACCTGCTTAGACGTTAGTTAATCAGATTAGCTCTGTATTGCATTGCTCTTCTCTTCTGTTTTTGGAAGCAGGCCCATGACATACTGCTCAGCAAATCCTCCCTACAATAAGTGGACAGAGCAGCCACTTTGTCACAGATATCTTCATTAATTTTGATGACATTAGCCTGTTAAACACATAAGAAATGCTTGTTTGCAACCCATGATGAGTCTGGCACTGCTCTCAGATATCAGCAGAACATCTTGTGTACACGGCCTTGTCATCAGGGCTGTTTAGCATACAAAGGGGAGCTGATCTAGTCCACCGGAGAATGCTTTCTAGATTTAGAGAATTAATGTGATTGAGTGTAATTAGACACTCCTATTGGGTATTGTGTAATATACTGCTATATTGAAAGGGCTGATTTTACAGATCTGTGTTAGGAGGAATCTAATGTGATGGTAATCTTTACATTCACCTGACCTCACAGATAATGAAGTCTCGGTTTACAGTCAGCTGTTCCAGTTAACTTCTATGAGACCTATAACTTCTTACATGTCTGAGCTGGTAAATATTTTGTATACTTGGCAACACGTCCTCGTGATGATATTAAAAGCGAACATCTTAATCTTGTGAAATAAATGCATCAACACTCGTGCCTAAAGATAATCAAGGCTATGTACATACTACATCCAACTATTTGTTACTCTGAAAACTACACCTTTCTACACCAAGGTTCTGTCATTTCTTTAATGGTGTAATCATCTTGATTTTCTCCTTTTATCCACATTATATTTTTAATTATGAGTATACACTAATTACTGACCTGACACTATTTGTGTCATAGTGTCACATTTCTCTAGTGAATGGGTGGGTCGTAAAACCAAGCCATGAATATCCATACTCGCTGAAAGACAAGCAGCACTGAGACATGTACATTGATTGTGTGACTGAAAAGTATGTGTCACTCAGGTTATACTGGTCCAACAAAATTCCTGTCTAAGGAGCATCGATATACCTACTTGCATCAATAGCTTATATTGCTTAAGATATAGATGAAATAGATGAAACCAGGAGTCTTAGGTACAGTACACAGTACAGCACAGCAATCAGAAAAAAACTTTTGAGTGTAAAGCACTTTGGTCAACTCATGTTGTTTTAAATGTGCTATATAAATAAATTGTGATTGACTGGGGGGGGGGGGGGGGATGACTGGAAAAAATTAGGTGGTTGAAATACAAATGCATTTCAGCTAAAAATGGGATGCAATCAAAAGCTGCTGTATAAACAGATTATTCAAAACAAAAATCTGATGAGAACAGTAGCAGTTTTGAATCCTTGTGAATTTGGAATTCGGCAGGTTTTGGATCATTTATCTCCCATGTATTTGTCTGTGTTATTCACAGGACTGGACTGGACTGTTTCTTGGCAGGGTAAGAAAGGCTTTCATCTCCATTTTACAGCTTGTGAGGCCTGAGCAGTGTCCTGGTGCTTGGGACCAAGACAAAGACAAATAGTGATGAAAGGGCCAGCAGCACAAATAACCTGCCCCTGCTTGACTGGGACAAAGATTTATGTGGGCCTGAAATTCAAAATTTCAAATACTGCCAGTGGCCTAAATAGAGCCCAGAGAGTATAGCGCAGAGGCAACCTGAAGCCCAGGCTCCATGGTCAATACCATGTGCAAATAAAGTTCACTCCCGTATATAGACCACACTAGCCAGGCCTAGGCACGACAGGCTATTTCCAACGTTGTTAATTAACGCTGACACCTGGGCCCTCGATCATCTACCCAGGAACCAGCCATGTAAGAAAAGAAGCCATCATCTTTGCCATTACAATAGCAAAAGATATGAGTGTGAAGATGCAGTGCTTGATTAGGGTGCATCAGGTGCATAGGGTGTAGTGACAGTAATGGCATTCTATAATGATCTCTGATCGCAAATAGTCATAAAGAGTTTCAAAGACAACAGCTTGACATTTCATGACAAGACGTAGACCTTAACTAGACTAATATGATGACCTTTTTTGAAGAATGATAAAGCATATACAGTCTCAAAAGTCATAAGTTGTTTGGTATCAACTTTAATTATAGCCCTATAGCTATACAGTAAGAATGACAGGTGAGAGGTAACAGAGATTTGTCAGTGCAGCAATAGTCTGCTGTATTTTTGCAAAAAGCATGCCAATATTGGCCATATACTCCATTACCTCTAACAAAACAACACAAACAGATTAAACCATGGATCACCAGAAAATGGACCACCAATTAGTATAAGGAGGTGTCTTTGCATGCCTGTTAGACATTTTGGTTGTCAATTCAGAAAGCTTGTCCTCTTGCACTAGCATTCAGGTATACCCTTGGCAGCACATGTCCATGTGTCTTGAGGGAGTGGCTTTGGAGGGAGTGCTAAAGGGAGGGTTAGCATTTGTATAGAATTTGAATTTCAAAACACCCAGCTACCATCCACCAAAATCTAGCCACATTTCATTATACTGTAGTTAATCATTTTTGTGCTTGGTCAGTGACTCCAGTCTAATGAGTTAAATAACTCTTTGATATTTGCTCACAGAGTAACTACATTTGTTTGCCAAAATGTGTGCCTGATAAAGCCACTATCTAAGGTAGAAAACAAACAGACTACTATTGCATGTACTGCAATGCTGGACTGAATAACCAGAAATGGGACTCACTGAACTCACTGACTCAAGTGAAAGACTGAATGAGAGAGACAGAGTGAGACATAAGAATCTCGGTTGGGACTGAAAGGATTCACTGACTCAAGGAGCGTGGGAGTAGGTCTGGCATACACACAATTGCAAATACAAAACAATTCAATGACATTGAATAACACTGTCATATAACAATCATACATAAAATCTGTCTTTGATATTCATGAAGTTGATCTGGATAAGTATGGAAATGTAGTGTTTTGGTTTGCACGATTCACAGAGAAAGGCAGTTTGCAACTGCAAAACCCCACAGCATCATCTGTCCTACTGTCTTATTGTCTTACTGTACCACTTTGTTTAATGTACTTTACTATTAATATACTATTTTATACTCATGTGTTTTATATTGTTGCTTTATGTTGTTGTCTGAATAACTCAGGGAACACCATTATAATCTTGTTGTTTTGCACAGCAGTACAATGACAAAGTCATATTAAGCCTGCACCTGAACAGATTTGAGCCTACGAACTTGTTGCCTTGGTAAACTTCAAAGAATGGACAAATTCAGGATCATGTAAAAGCAACAATCCAATCCAGCTAACTCAGTAATCCACATATGATGAGCAGGTCCCTGATTTTATTAGTCAGCTCAATTCCTGATCAAAGAAATCAGCATTAGCTGTGGTGGTTTTTATAGGGAGAGAAAGGGAGGAAGGAGTACAACAGGGAGCTGAAAGAGACACAGTGAGACAGACTAACAGATGGTATATCAGACAGACAGTAGGATTGAGAGTTAGACAGATGGGACTGGATGGCTTAAAGAAAAGTAGGATGAGACGGCATCAAAAGTAGGCGTCCGAGCCACAGTACTGCTGACCCACTGCTTGCGGCAACAACTTGGGTTTTCTGTTTATCCTGATCCAATTGGACACACAAAAACACACAAGCACAGTCCTGTGTCTGCATTGTAATCCCAACATTATTCAAATCGACAGAATAAGGTTTACATTGTATGATTTTCAGACAAATTTTGCTGCAGACAAAAATCACACAGTGGTCTCATAACACATTATGTAAATTGTGAATTGTATCATGACAGGGCAACAAGGGATGCTGGACAGAAGGAAGTCAACCATTTACCTCTTCCTGTATTTCTTATTACATAAATCACAATTTGAAGAATTGTCTCTTATTATCCTTTTTTACCCAGCCATGAATGACTCCAAACATCTCTTCTGCACTTTTTAAAGTGTTGTTTCTGTTGGCATGAAATTGCCTCTGTTATTTCGAAAGCACAAGCCCAGATTGCGCTGAATGATGAAGTAAACAGAACGTAGTCATTTTCTTTAATCACAGGTCTATCTGATATAATGGAACAACACAAGTCTGACACAGAAATCGGCCAAGATTTTATGGCGATATACTTGTACATTGTGGCAAATAATAATCTTATATCAATACTGAATACTGTGCACCGTCTAAAACAAGCTTTAAATGTGCTGCATGTCCTATAGTAGCCTATGCCGCATGTCTTTAGGCAAATACAGTCCTGTTTACAACAGTGTGCATGGGAAAAGAGATGGGGGGAGGGGATCACAGGTGCTACAGGCAGCCATTAAAAGCACTAATGCATTTGCTAGCTGTTTACTCCCACCATGCCTGTGAAACCTCCCTGTAAAATGTCGGCAGGAGACCACAGCACTCCCAGGCATTTGGGCTGTGTTCACTGATTCATGAGGTATCTCCAGTTTCATAATCTACTCTAAAAAAACAATAAAGCCTTCCTAAATATACACACTCTGCATCAAGAGCGGATTATAATGACCCAGTAAATGACAGAGAGCCTCTCCACTAGGCCATTGATAGTCGTCTGCAGTCTAAGACTCAGTAAAATTAAGTGTTGAGGGCTGAGAATGTGTAATGAAGACACTTCTAAAGAGCATGTTCTTGCTCCTGTTAGTGCTGCATACAGCATGTCTGCTTTAGCAGATCAAGACTGCCAAGATGTTTTAGATGCCAAACATTAAAATCATAACAAAGCAAAAAAAATCATCATTTTAATCAAATAGCTCACCGGGGTATAAAGATAGTATGGAAATAAAGTGAGGCATTAACATAGCCTGTAAAATCTTCTGAAACTCTCACTTTATATAGCGAGAGCATGCTTTTGATATCAACTTACAATACCTATAAAATAGTGACCTTAAGTGTCGTAATAATTTCACAACACTTTAAACTGATTTATTGCTTGAGGTTCTATAGTTGTGAAGAACATCTAACCTTGCACGGGACCAGGTGAAACGCAACAGAACATCACCTAGTAAATGAGATCTAAAGCTAAAAATACAAGTGTCATTCAGTGCAGGCCTTTGTACAGAGACAGCTGCATGCTGTTTGTTCTGCGGTGAAGGTAAACGCTACTTTGATTTCAAAACACCATCACCAAGGCGACCGAGAACTGATGAAGTACCACTGTTGGGGAGTGGTCTGAGACTCATTTGTACCAGATGCCTCCTTTTTAAGGACCTCTTAAATGCCTATAGGCGAGGAGTCCGCTATGTTTAGATTTTCTCTGGCAAGCACTGCCCAGTTCATATGCTTGCACACTTCAGCATTCACATGGCTAATCAATGTCAAAAATACACTATACCAATAAATGAATAATATAAATTGCTTGCTCTGCAGCAATTTAAAGTTAAGTGTTTGGTCAGTGGCATCGTGGAAGTAATACAACTAACTGATCTTAGCTCCTGCTGCAGACACCAATACAATATTCCAAATCCTTGTTAATCATGTAACCCTTAAAGTATGATCATGCGTCTCACATACAGTATGCAGCAGGGGCGTAACCTGGCCTCGACATTCGGGATTGTAGATTTTTTCTTTAGCCCCGAATACTTCTCCACTTGCAGCGGTTTGTCACTACATAATTTAACGTCGGTTAAAGAAGACAGCAGTGTTGTAATTTTGTATCTTCAGTGAACGGAGGCAAGACCAATCAGACAGTGTTTACAGGAAAATATGTGGAAATACTGGTGTCTTATTGGCTGACAGGTCTCAAATCTGCCAAATGCTTGCTTTTTTTTTTTTTTTTTTTTTTAATACCAGTAAAGGAGTTGTTACTGTATCACTAACATCCTTTCATGCTGAGCAGGAAAACAAGGTGTGTAAATGTCTATATCAGGTCCAAGTTATGTGAACATGATATGAGCAGAGCATAAGGACATAACATACTGTACATGGCACTGTAGCAGTTAAACCCATACAATGATAGTTTAGCTGTGCCTCCCCTTGGCTAGCAACACCAAACTAGCGTAGTCTCATGCTAGATGGCAGGCACTTTTTTCCAGGGATTTCAGGACAGCGTAACAGATATTGTGTCATCGGGTAGGCGTGGCCTATTTTGAGAATCTACATAGGTCTACAATCATGTGCAGTTTGGGAAGAAAAGCCATTTGCTGCAGATAGTTGTCTGTCTGTGATCATAGGGGTTTTACATTCATTCTGTTATATTTTCAGATACCTGTCTGTAATCACAGGGGTTTCATGTTTGAAAAATACTATTGTTATGAAATGCTTGTTTCACTTAAATAAGCTCAAAGTCTTACTGACTTTACATCAATTCTATCACGTGTCCTAACATGCAAGACTAAAAAATCTGCAGTAAAACCTTAGTTCTTTTTCCACTGCTGTTGCCCTATTATAAAAAACAAACTCATAATCATCCATGTTTTCATACTCAACTTTATTTACACAGAAAAAGCTAAGTTGACAGTTTGAAGAACCAGTTAATTTAGCATTTACAGGATTTAAAAAAAATAATAATAATAATTTTTACCGATATGATTGTTTTGTCCTTCATCTTACATCGCTGATCCTGGGAATGCCCAGGCAAAAAAAGTATTCTGTGCATGTTCGGTGACCTGTAAATTTTTTGTAAGGGGACGTCTTCGCCACACCTCCAGAAACACCCATTTTATGCCGCGGTACTGAAACCCCTGGAATTTAGTGAATGCCCATGCTAGATAGCCGAAAAGTTTTATATTTTATCAGTCTGGTAGTCCTGCAAACAATGATAACACCCGAGGCAAGTCTTCATGTAAAATTCTCCAATTTTTACATTTTTTAAGCAATTAGCTCTAACATGCAAGAAAAAAAAAACATGGAAACAGTCTATTTAGATGTACGTTTATGAAAATTTTTGATGGAGAAGAATCTGGGGTCATCCCCGGATGATTAACAGTCCAGCTAACGCCTCTGGTATGTAGTACTAGTACATGTACATAGGCATACTCTACGTTCAGCTTTAAAACAAAGCCCTTAGAATAACATGAATACAGGTTACATAATTGCACGAATACTGGTTACATGAATAACATGAATAGTAGTGATGTCAAGAGCATATAGAAAATTAATCCTACTAACACCCTCTTAACCTTACCAAGACCCTACTTTCTCAAGTTCTCAGAGCTCATTACACCACAGTTACAGCAAGTGAGAGCTGGTCACAGTGGCACTGACCTCAACTCATGATATAGGTTAACATAGCTTTTTATATGGAGCTTGTTAGTGTGACCTTTGAAAGTCTAACTGGAGAGTCTTGAATGCAGTAGGATTGTATTGAATCCTTTGTACAGTGGGTATAGAAAAGAATCACTCCCTTTAAAATAATCACATTTTGTTGCTTTTCAGCCTGAAATGGACACAGTTTTTGTTTTATCCAGCTGTATTTACTCAGTGCAACATATCAGAAAAAAACTTAAAAAAAAAAAAAGAAAAAACAGAATCACTGAGTTGGAAAAAGGATCACCCCCTTGCTTTAATTTGCCTTATTTTTTTAATTAGAGCCTTTAGTCTGTTGGGATATGTCTCTACTAACTTTGCACATCTAGACTTTGCAATATTTGCCCACTCTTGTTTGCAGAACTGCTCAAGTTCTACAGATTTTCAATGGGGTTTAAGTCTGGACTCTGACTAGGCCATGCAAGGACATTCACCTTTTTCTCCTTCGACCACTGTGTGGTCAGTTTTGCTGTGTGCTTTGGGTAATTGTCATGTTGGAAGGTAAACCTTCTTACCATAGACAACTTTCTGGCAGAGGGCAGCAGATTTTCCTCAAGAATTTGACGGTATTTTGCCCCATCCATTTTCCTTCTCTCCTGACAAGTGCTCCAGTCCCTGCTGCAGAGAAACACCCCCATAACAGGGTATTACCACCTCCATGCTTTACTGTAGGAATGGTGTTATTTAGATGGTGAGCTGTATTGGATTTCCGCCAGACATATCGTTTGGTGTTGAGGCCAGATAATTCAGTTTTAGTCTCATCTGACCATAACACCTTTTTCCATGTGGCCTCAGAATCTTCAAGGTGCGTTCATGTGGCCTTTCTTGAGGAGTGGCTTTTTTCTTGCAACCCTCCCATACAAGCCACATTTGTGGAGAATTTGTGATAGTGTTGTCATATGCACACAATGCCCACTCTGTCATAAATTCCTGCAACTGCTTCAGAGTTGCTGTAGGCCTCTTGGTAGTCTCTCTGACCAGTTTCCTCCTGGCTCTTTCAATCACAGTTGAATGGCTTTGTGTGCCATTGAGAAGGTGATTAGCTACAACTTATTGAGTTTACAAGTCATTTTTAGGAGGGGGGTAATCCTTTTTCCAACTCACTGATTCTGTTTTTTTTATTTTTTTCTGACATGTTGGTGTTATATCTTTCACTTGGATGTTATAAGTTGCCTTGAGTAAATACAGCTGGATAAAACAAAAACTGTGTCCGTCTTCATATTAGGCTGAAAAGCAACAAAATGTGATTCTTTTCTATACCCACTGTATATGCCATAACATTATCTTGCTATGAACCCTACCACTATGACCCCAGAACCACTGAAAAACACCAGGGAAAAAACCCAGAGATCGAAATGCCAGCACTTGAACAATTATTATTTTTTTATGAGAGCCTGTGATATTTCCTAACAAATTTAGATGGTTCTCTAAAAAATTTAAAATATAAACTTGTAGCCTAATTTAAACAACAGTGACCCAAACCAAGCAGTTACTATGGACCACCACACTTTCATGTTAGTGAACGTGGTCCTTGTTTGCTCCATGTGCTTTATACCTGATAGCTCATTTAAACCCATAAATAAATATATAAATTTAAACCCAAAATAAAATCCTCCAGTTTGCGTGACTTTTTCATTGCATCCCATGGGATAGTATTGCACACATCTAGAAGCCCCATGAAACTTCTGTCAAGCTTTAAAAGATCTCCCATCCATATATATATACAGTACTGCGCAAAAGTTTTAGGTACCCTATTTTTTTTTTTTTTAGTACAAACTTTGTTATAGATTTTTGATTTTATGAAATCTACATTATCATGTCATTTTAGATCCCCAAACATTAGTTTTCTAGCAAAAATGTAATGTTACAGAAAAATGTTTGTATGTCATTAAAGAAAGCAGCATATTACGTAAGACACTTTTCAGACAAAAAACACAATGAAGGCTGCTGGGTTTTGCTGCAAAAAAAAGAAGCGAGTGCGAAAGTCAAAGTCTCCAGAAGAACTGTGTCTGGTTCTGCAAGATGCTCAATAAAACTTACCAGCTCATTTCCTTATAAAAATGCACAAATTGTACTAGAGACTACTATTTTTACTTTTATTTTTTGTCACACCAAATATTGACTGTGTCATTTACTACTGTTTACTGCTCTTTACTGGTATTTTTTTAAATGTAGAAACATTTAATTTAATTATTTTGAAGGCATCTTTCTTCTACAGCATTTCTTTGCATGTGCCAAAAACGTTTGCACAGTACTGTATTTGTTTTTGTTTAGAACGCAATATCTGCTCAGTCCAAATAATGGATTCATATTTGGTTACATCCCTACCCTCTACCTCCAAAGACAATGGAGTTTTACTTTTTGTCTGTTTTTACATCTATTTTGCAGCCAAATATTTCAAATAAATGTAAAGTTAAGGCTTCCACCTATTTCAGTTCTTAGGTATGCATTGTCATCACACTTAAATCAGTATTGTGGCCTCAAACACCATCTGAGCACTGCATTCAGGAAACGAAAATAAACCAGTAGAAATCAATCAAAGTAAACCAAAAAATGAACAAGCCTTAAAGAGTTCGGGAAACCTCAGCTGCATGTGCAGCAGCTTTGCATGAAGTTATTATTAAAACTGATTATTGATCAGTTGCCTTTGTAGTTTTTCACTACCATGACAGAAACCTTTGATTTAAAAATCCCCACCGTTTCTCCAGTTTCTCATTTATGGTTTACTAGTAAACCTCTGACCAATACCTGACTATACATTTACGAGACCTGATCTTCGCAGTCCTCTCATTAGTGTCAGGTAGATTGTGTTTAGAGCGCAATCCTCCCAGACCTCGATTCATATCCAAGGCCAATTCCAAACTTAAAAACAATTAAGTGCTAGTAATGGACAGAAGATTACAGATAGAATGGTAGGAAGTGGAAGAGGAAATGGAAGGTCTTTTTTAGGCCAGACTACAGATTCACACAGCCAGGTGATTACATATAGTAGACGCCTCTAGATTTCCTGTGCACTGGGGCTAATTCGTTCAACCCTGCATTGCTGACACATCCATAACACGACATCAGCATTCATTGAGAAGGCACCAAGTAATAGAATAGTGGGTGCGATAACGACGACTGCGGTGGATTACTAGTGTTACAGTATGCCTATGATGAGATCACATTCTATAAGGCACAACCATAATGGTACCATAATAGAAATGTCAAGTTACTGATAGGTGCGAGAATTTGTTAGCCCTCCCATTCAATAGCATGACTAGCCCTCCCTTAAATAGAAATCATTTTCACAGCTGTAGAGAATACAAAAAAATATTTTTTTTTAATGTACAAAAGAAAATTTATGAAAATGGTAAACGCACACATGAGCGCAGGTTAATACTGGGATTAAACATATTTGGCTATTTAGTGAGACCATGCCATGAAACAGCATGTTGTATGATGGATGAAGAGGTCTTGACTTGTATGCTGGCCCTCTGATCCCCTGCCTTCTCATGGGTGCAAGGAGGCTAAAAATACCTTGCTTCCATTCAACTGACTTAGCAGCTTCTACGAATCATAGCAGCCCCCTAATCTTGGCCTCACACAGTCCTAATATGGTGAGCAGTCTGGCCCAAGCCACCAACCTCTCGATTTCTGTGGATGGTTAATTATCCTGTCATCGCTCAACTCTAGTTATTTGGATTGGCATCATTTATCAGATCCGGAAAAACGCTAATAACACATTTCCAGACACCAGTTTGGTGTAGAAACTACATGAGCCAGTATGACTGGGTATGCCAAATGCCAGTAACAAAATCCTTCAATTTACATGAATTATATTTGTAATAGAAATATTACAAATATTTGCACGAAAACAAAGTGTTAATAATTTAAATGTTATTAAAATATGTTATTAAAAAAGGCAATGCTTTCTAGATTAGTTGGTAAAACAGGTTATACTTGCTCACACTCAGATTGAGTGACGGTTTAAATGGGAACATAATGCGCGTCAGACAAGTGGCATCAGTCTTGTACTTGGTGACAGTAAACTTTACCCAAATTAGAGTTGCCCAGTTTGCACTGAAATTCTGACAAAGTACGCAGGCTGTGGAAGGTCACAAATTATTCATCACCAGTATCCTGGTCATGCGCAAGGTCCAAAAACTAAAATGAGAGTGAGGCAGGCACCATGCACACACACATTCACCAACTCGTTCATACCTAGGTGCAATATATCATAGCCAATATGTTAAATACCAGAATGTTTTTGGAAGCTGAGAGGAAACAGGAGAACCCAGAAGAATATCCAAGCGGACATAAGGAGAATCCAAGCTCAGAATCAAACCAGGGAGCCTGGAGCTGTGAGGCGGCAATGCTACCCGCTGCTCCACCTTGTCATCCACTAATTATTCCTACTTTTACATATGCACACAAGATCATCAGTATGGTTTCCCTTGGGTTTTAACCTTTGAGGAGTACATGTCCTCTACAATGCACCCAGCTAGACTTTGTAAACACAACTTTATTTCGATGGATTTCAAACACAAAAATATTCAGCTATGTATCATGAATTCATACATAATCCAGAATATGTATGAACAACAATAAAACTAATATTGACACGCAAACTTCGGCACTAATGCACAGAGTTTAATAGGATGTTACTGACTCAATGCTACTCCAGAGCAGGTGAGACCACTGCTGTTGATGATGCATGTTATAGACGATGATCTACCGCTGCTGTCCCCATGCCAGAAGCCAAGTAGGGCAAGTCTGGTGAACCCTTATGTAAAAGCTCCAGGTGCCCATTTAAAAACAGCACATGAATGTCCTATCCCCTACAGCCCAGTACAGCTGTGAGCTTCATTCAATGTGGCTTTGTAGCTCACTGCAGTAGATTTTATCATGCACATAACCACTACAGCTGACTGCAACTACAATAGGTCAGTATTCATTACAGTTCTGTACTTAGTGGCATCCACTCTCAGAATCATCACTCAGCTGACTTCTTAGAAAGCCTGTGCTGGTATAATAAAGCAAAACTGGGGCAACTGGTAGCTCAGCCCGATAAGGTAATGGTACTCCAAGGGTACTACAAACCAGGTGAGGATGTCTGCTATGTCAAGAATTGAGCACTTAAAATCAAGGTTCTCTGTGACTTACCAGATGAGGATCATCTACAAACAGCTCCAGCTAATATGAAATTAAGGGGAAAAAAATTGGGAAAGTACTTTTAAAATATAGCACAGTGGTACAGGTAGTGTCCCTGGTTCGAGCCTGAGTTTGGTTTACTGTCCGGGCAGATGTCTTTCACAGTGTTCTGTGGGTTTCTTCCTATCTCCCCAAAACATGTCAGTAGGTGTACCGGCTACTGTAAATGACCTCTGTGAATGAGTGTGTGAATGTGTGTGTGCATGGGCCCCTTAAGGGAGGATTGCAGGCCCATCCAGGGTGTATTCCCACCTTATGCCTTGTGTTTCCAGGATAGGCTCTGGATCTGTGACCCTGACCAGGATAAAGTGTTTACTGAAGATTAAAATGTTTCTATTTTTGAGTTTTCCACCTTTTATTTTTTGAAAAATTCTTAGACTGTAAAAAGGATCTCTGACAGAAAGACACAGCCAAATCATTGTCTCTGGAGGTGAATCTTGGGATAGTATCAGGTGCTGTCTAACCTGTAAGATCCTTTGACAGTTTTATTAGTTTAAAGTGGGACAATTCCTACTTAAAGAGAGCACCATAACAGTCCTATACTCCCAGAATCCTTATACCCAGCCCACATATAATGGCAGATTTAACCGATATTTCTGTCCTATATCATCATCAAATTTCTGATGATGCTCAAGAGTCCTGACCAATGATCACAAAACTTGTAACTCTCAGAATTATTCATGATTCAAAACAAACATGGGGCCATCTTCTTATGCCATCTTTCACATTTATGGCATTTGGCAGACACCCTCATACACAGTGACTTACATCTTTATTTCATTTATATATCTGAGCAGTTGAGGGCCTTGCTCAAGGGCCCAACAAAGGCAGCTTGGCGGTGCTGGGGTTTGAACTCACGACCTTCCAATCAGTAACCCAACATCTTAACCACTGAGCTACCACTGCCCATGCATGGCATCAAGAGACTGCCATGTGCAGACCAACTAATCAATAATGGGATTTGAAAATAACACAATACTAACTGTTGGATTAATGAAGCCTTTTCCTCATAATGACCTATGTATTTTAATGAAGGGCTAAAGGCCCAGGCATTGTTCCCCCTAGACCTCATTAGGAAAGTCACACACAACGACCTTTCTTGTAATTAGTAAGTGGCTCTATTTCAATGCATAAACTCTATAGCAGGTCATATGACTTCAAACTCACTTTCTGCAAAATATATAACCGGTCACATTTGTTATGCCATGTAGTGACAAAATTAAGCAGAATAAAATTAAATACATCATCATCATTTTCTACTTATTAAAAGTTGTGCATTACTTTGTGTTGTAATACACACTACAGGAAAGTCTGAATTAACACATGTTCATGTTCATTTGGATGAAAATACTAACACATTAAATGACAGATTTTATAGGCATTCAGACCCAGAGTTGTAATAATAAATTGACAGGTTCAGGCAAAGACATTTCTTTTTGTTTGGGGAAATACCTCTGTTCTTTGTTTCCATGGCGCCTTTGCACTGTAATGTTCTTCTGCATTCCTGCGCAATGACATCAGTGGCTCATCTCCAGCACACTCTGGTCACACAGGCCTGTCACATGAGCATTCTTCCCACAGGAGTTCACCCTGAAAACACAGAAATAACACTGGACTAATAAAATAATGCAAAGCATCTTTAATGCTGTCATACCACTGGATTAGGCAGCTTTGACCACAATGCAGTGCAAATGACAACCATTGAAATCATTGAACTTTGCAAGTTCATCATTCACCTTACACTTTTATACCAAAAATCTTTTGTAGCTCTGCAGCTTATGTTTACTAGGGGTGCAACACAATGCCACTATCTGTATTGGAATTTTAAGAACGTGAACATGTCCTAAACCAGAAGGCTGTAAATTTTGCCTCTGACAGTTCCTGAATCTCAGCTACACTATATGGCCAAAGATTTGTGAACACCTGACCAATCACAGCCCTGTGTGCTTGTTCAACATCACATTCCAGATTTAATTCCTCCTTTGCTGTTATAACCACCTCCAATCTTCTGATAAGTCTTTCCACTAGATTTTGGCTGTGGGGATTTGCTCATTCAGCCGCAAGAGCATTAGTGAGGTCGGACAATGATGTCGGGTGAGGAGTCCTGGCACGCAGACAGTGTTCCAATTCATCCCAAAGGTGTTCAGTGGGGTTGAGGTCAGAGCTCTGAGCAGGCCAGTCATGTTCTTCCACTCTAAACTTGGCAAACCATGTTTTCATGGAGTTCATTTTGTGCACAGGTTTGGGCTTCTTAGTTCCAGTGAAGGGAAATTGTAATGCTACAGCATACAAAAGACATTCTAGACAATTGTGGGCTTCCAAATTTGTGGCTGAACCACACATGGGTATGATGGTCAGGTGTCCACATACCTTTGTATGTATATAGTGTACAACATTTTTTTTTTTTTTTTATCATGCTCACACATGCCCATGATATTTTCTAACAAATTTAGTTATAAGAAAGTCTCAGCTCCATGACCCTGAACAGGCAGTTACTAAGGATGAATGCTGTAAATGAACATAAATATTCATGTTTATGAACATGGTCTTTCCAAGTCATGCAAGCTTCATATCTGGCTGTTCGCTTGCACCCACATGAAAGTAAAAACCTCCCAACTTTGTAGTTGTGTTCTGGGGTCCCAACCAGATGCCATGCGATTTTTTCTGGTCCGGTCAAGCTTTCTTAAAAAAAATTTGCACTTGTATCTGTTTAGAACATTTTGTGCGTTTATTCCAATTAATGTAATTCTATTTGGATACATCTCTAATATATACAGTCATGTGAAAAAATAAGTACACCCCATGGAAATTGTTGGCTTTTTTGACATATGTGGACAAGCAAACATTTGATCCTGAAACAGTGAAACAGTGCCTATTAATAAAGGTGATACACTCTATCAAATGACACATAAAACTGACATTTTGTAGTAATTTTCACACAAAAAAAACCCCAGATCAGTCACATGGAAAAAGTAAGTACACCCCTACATTTATCACACCTTCTTGAGTCTGGCAAGAGATTTAAAATGACTTCCAAATTACTAACTAAATAATAAACTAACAGAGCAAGACTACATTTTGCCAATGAGCATATAGGCAAAGACCATGACTTTTGGAATAATATGCTCTGGACAGACGAATCAAAGATAGAGTTGTTTGGCCACAGTAACAGCATACATGTTTGGTGCAGACCAAAGACAGCTTTTCAGGAGGAGCACCTCATACCAACTGAGAGACACATTGGTGGAAATGTTGTGGTTTGGGGTTGCTTCGCTGCCTCAGGGACTGGACTGCTTGCATTCATTGATTCAATTATGAATTCTGCATCATATCAAAGAGTGCTTGAAGATAATGTGAGGCCATCTGTCCAAAAGTTGAAGCTGAACCAAAAGTGGACCTTTCAACAGGAAAATTATTTTAAGCACACTCGTAAATCCATCAAGGAATGGCTCAAAAAGCAGAAATGGAAGGTTATGGAATGGCCTACTCAAAACCCGGATTTGAATCCCATTGAAATGTTGTGGGGGATTTGAAACAGGCAGTACATGCAAGAAAACCTTCACCCTAACATCTTGCAACTGAAAGAATATTGCATGGAAGAGTGGTCAAAAATTCCAGCAAGCTGATGTCAGAGACTGGTGGACAATTATGCAAAACGCCTACAATAAGTTATTTCTGCTAAAGGGGCCAATACTAGCTTCTGAGGCCAAGGGTGTACTTACTTTTTCCCCACAGAAGAATATCACATCTATTGACATTTCTGTTGAATAAATGATTGAAAAAGCTAAGTTTCCTTGTGTTGAAGTATATTAAATTAATTAATCAGCACTGTTTCAAAGATGAGCAAATGGTTGCTTATCCAAATATGTCAAAAAAGCCAGAAATTTCCATTTGGTGTACTGTACCTTGGTTTTCTAAACTGTTTGCCTAATGCTGAAGACAAAGTGCATCTTTATTCCACACATTTCTTCCTTTGTAAAAAATGTCCATAAAGCAACCAACTGTAAGATATGTCAGTGTTTACAGTAACTAGTGATGATTAAAAGTTGCTTTTACAGAAATAAAGAGATGCACCAACCACTGAAACCATCATTTCCTCTACCATGATAAACAATCAAATTGTTTCCTATGCTCCCCACTTTTATTTGCAACTTAAAAGGACATTTACATGCAACTTTTAGGTCATTTAAGTTACCGTAAGGTATTAATGTACTTTATTTACTTTAATGTATTAATGATAAGTCCAATACAGCATAGAATCAGCACAAAGCTGCCATTAGCTGTAATCTGCATTTGTTCTTCTACACATACCTTCACAGTTTCTTTGGTTTCAAAACGTGACTAACATTACAGTAAGCATTTTGAAAAGCTAGATCGGTTCTACCTGTGAAATGAGTAGACTTTGACTGTAATATATACAACCTACATGTTAAAAAGTAATTCCATGGATAATTAACTTGCCCTTGGATGTGTGATACAGGGGATACCAACACTTTCACAGAAAAGGAAAAAAAAGTTCAACTTCATACCCGTTTGCAAAAAGCTAACAAGCTCTGGACAGTTTGTTTTGACCAGCTACAATTTTTCTTTTTTTTTTTTTAAAGAACATTGTATCGTGGGGGGCTTTCAAAAAAGAACATCACCTGAGCATACATTTTACTATATAATAAACATGAAACTACATTTTATAACGGAAACAAACTGTGCTGACTGTGATGGATTTGAAATGCCTCGAGTGACGACTTCTCATAAAAACCTGTTTATCTATAATGTTACAGAGACTGGATTTGTTTTGGTGTAGTAGCATTTACTCAACTACAGTTTAGTAACCTTTTTTTTTTTATTACTCAGAAAACACATTACCCCAGCGACAAGGAAAGGTACAGTTTAAGTACCTTTTTTTCCCGACAGTATGACACAATGAATGCCGTCGTTAGCAGACAGAAGTTTGAACAGCTGTCTAATATTAAACGCATTACATTTTTGCAGAAAGACTGCAGTTAAAACTACCACAACATCTGCAAACATGGCCAAACTCTTAATACACGCCAGCTGCCAGGTTTAAGGTAAGAATGAAGAGTCTGTAAACATGGCCCGTAACTTAGGTAAGATTAGGCTTGGATAACAAACAACACAGCAATACTGTTGTATATTTTTTGCAACTGCGGTTATAATTTAACATTAAATGCACAATTAGCTCCAGTGTAAAAAGTGGTTCCTGTGATAAACGAGCATCTTGTAACTTAGCAGAGCATTTAAGCTCAGATAACCCAAGTACCCTAGGCTTGAGATAAGAACAGAAATTAAACTAGGGGTTCAGTGAAAGCCATGCGAGAGCTCCACATACAGAGCACTGAACTTACAATAGTTTAGTCACTATTTGATTATAAATATAACATCAGATAACTGACTAGTCAATGAAAATGAACAGTCCTAAATATATTAACTAGGATAAACTACAAACATTTCATTGATGATAAATCTGAAAACACGGAAAACTTGAGCAATGCAGACTGTAGGTCAGTTTTCAGCCGTTATGCCTAGGACGGAGAAAGAGTTTCATATGATGTACTTCAGGAAGACACTTTTCAAGTTTTTGCTCACTGACTGTGACTCGCTACTTTTGTTTTGATTATGCTCATTGCTCTAGGGCCAACTTGTTTCTCATAAACCAACAGTAATCAAGGCCCATGTTTAACTAGCGCCTGTACCATATATAAAATTTAATTAGCTTTGTTGGAGTACTTTAATTCATTTAAAGGACATTTATCTAACAAAAAAAACAGCATATTTAACATCATAAGAGGGGCCCTCTACAGGCTCAATGTGGGTTTGAAAATACTAGTAATTAGTGTAATTAGAGAAACAGTGTCTAAGCATCCAGTGTTACAAAGCTAATTATGCTGACATCAACAATATTCCAATTAGAGCTGTACTTCTGGTGTCCAAAGTTCCCCTGGTTTGTTATCCAACCAAACACTGAAAACATTTTGAGCAACCTTTAGGGCTGCTGACATTATCAGAAACTCCCCTTCCCAATATTCCCAAAAAACATAATCATGTGCTACCAGATAAGGTTTCTGTCAGAGCTGTATGTTTAAACCCTTTTTATCTGTTCAAGACAGTTTTCGCATGAAGTGACGGTCAACAAAATGAAAGATTTTGTAAATATCAACATTAAAACTTTTTATTATTAATTATTTCTGGCCACAACAATAAAATTTAACAAATGATCACTAGAAAAAAATGACTCATCAGCTGTACAATACATACAGTATCATAAAACTGGCCGCCAAGATTAAAATCCACTACATGACTGATGTAGTGTTATCAGCAGCATTTGACAAAAAGGGAAAACATTTTACATATGTACACATCCACATTGAATTCTTAGTAAAGTTCATATATGTACAGTACGTTTCTATGGTTGGATATAAATGAATGTCAACTTTGTTCCTTATTTAAAGATTCGTTTTAAAAAAAAAGAACTGACCAGAGTTGACAGTGGATAGCTAGATTCAACTTCCTGGGATAACATTTTGATAGAAAGTAGTAAAAAGGTACATCCTTTCAAAATGTAACGCTCAGCCATTTGCTTCAATTCGCCCCAATGACACAACTGCGGTATTGCAGCCGGGGCTGAATATTGACTTGCTGCAGATTCTTGGCGCAGCAATATTCAGCACATTACAGATACATCATGTCTTGCAACAGACGTTTGGAGGCATGGTGCATCGATCGAACATTTCAGTAGGCTGTGTGCCACAAGCTTCCATCTTCTACCTCTCTTTCTTGACTGAAGATAAGTTATGTCTAGATACTGCCCTTGACAGATAAAATTAGCTTGAGAGCCTCTTCTTTCTCAGCTTTAAAAAAAAAAAAAAAAAAAAAAAAAAAAAAAAAAAAAAAACCACTGAGAAATTCTGGCTTTTTTTTCCTCATAGCCACGAACATAGAAAGGAATGCACTTTGGTTTATACCAAATGCCCTGGGCTAATAAATTACAAGAATATTACAACAGTCTGAGGTAAAATAGTAAGATGTGTCATTTATAGAGTAATACAATGAAGCAAATGTAACCCCTTGAGTTTGTTAAGACAAGATGGATGGTGTAGAATAGACCCATTTTGCACTAAAAGAAATAGGTATAGGTTTGACTTGGTGAGATATCCCTGTTGGCAATGGGTCTCTGAGGTCTTAACTCAAATCACGTGTCCAAACTGCATACAAAACATTTCATTTGTGCAGCCAATTTCCACCCAGAACCCACTATATGGGTTGCAGGAGGATCTTTGGGCAATGCTCAGACAAGTGCAAGGTGATCACCATTAATTATAAAGAGGATCTTTGTAATCGCCTACGTTTCGGTGTACCCAACAACAAATGAGTGGGTTGGGGGTGTCACTGTTGGACAAAAATGAATGGCATTGATAATCAAAGGCACATTGTATTAAACCTAAGGGCACAATTATTCCCCACCACTGTTAATCCACAAAACAGCAAAAAGATATAAAGTACAATGTGAACTGCCTGCTGGTGTTGGCAGATTATTGTGCATTCGCAAATGTACTGTAGGCGTCCAGAGGGGACTGGGCAGTGTGCAGCAGGCCGGGTACCATGCCAACCAGTAGCAGGGGCATTAAAACCCACATAAATGCTTTGCTTTGCCACTTAGCGGCCCTCGGTCCGACCCCTTTTTCGCCACCGCCACATTCGCATCCAGTCGAGAGCGTTTTCCTGCGAGTGGAGTCTCAAAAGTATCAAGACAGAATTCTTGTGCATTACATTGTAAGTCACTCCACTTAAATCAAGCCAAAAACACACATTCTGGCCACGGTTTCTTTTTATATTAGCTCTTATTTAAGAAATAATAAATCAACCAATAATAAGAAATAAATAAGTTAAACTTTTACAAAGCTTTCAGACCCTTGTCAGTTTTTTTTTTTTTTTTCCCTTACTACATCAAAAATGCTACAAAAAAAATGGCCAGTTGGTGAAATTATTTTCCACTATTTTTTGAGTGTGTTTAGGTAAAACCATGCAACTTCATTTAAAGAAGGGAACAAGCTTTTAAGAGTTTAAACTCTGGCCACATACTAGTGAGACCACACTAAAAACTAAATATAGAAAATGTGATATGAATTTCAGAGGGTGATCTCTGATTACAAACGACAGCCGGATGAGATGAGACTCTCGTTTAAAGTGCCCCTCTCTGCCGTAGTTTTTCAATGATAGTGTTAATACTGGCTCAGTTTCAAGTAGTCCTGTCGATAAATGATTAGCACAATCCTTTCTAAATCACTGCAAAAGCAGCAGTCCTTAGAAGAGAGAATTAGCGATTTTAAAAGCTTCCTATTGCGTCCTATTCCCATTTGTTATCTACGATTAGTTTCAAAACATTATTTTGTTCCATGAGCATAGGTTTAATTTTTTTTTTTTTTTTTTTTTTTTAAATACCTTTTATATAAAAAGGTAAAGCACCAAAGTTTTCCCCACTAGACAGTACAACATTTTGTTCCCAGCAGTTCTTCCGGAGAATAGCTTATAGTTAAATACACGAGCCTGTCGAGTACTGCCGAGAACAGTTTCCACTCAGTCAAACTAAATAAATTCCTTTTAACTTGCCAGAAGTCTATTTATAAAGTTACATTACCCTGAAGTCTCTCTTTTCCTTGAGTCAATTTTATAAGGAATGTCTAGAGATTTTAGGCACATACCAAGTCTGTCATGTAAACAATGTTTTTTCTCCCTTCTACCACAAAGCAATCTGAAACTTTCACTTTGCTTTCACTATGCTCTTCAAATGTCCTACCTTCTCATTCATTATACCGAACACAAACAAAGAGCTTGTAAAATTCTCCTTCATCAACGCAGTGTTGTTCTAATTGACTGCAGAGGTAGAGAGCTAAACGCTAGCGAATACGCACGTCAAAATCCAAATTAACTTCATTGTTGCAAGTCTTTACTCTATGCTACAAGATATAGGTGAGGAAACTAATTAGGACTTCATTAGTAATAGGCCAGATTGCATGAATGCTCTCTGCAGCATTCCACACAGTCCTGAGATAAAAACTTAAAAGCACTGTTCCCTCTTTCTTGGCCATTTTAGTATTACTAAAAACAAAAAACAAAAAAAGGTGCTACAAAGCTGTAAATAAACAATGAATTAAAGACTATATTCCTAAAACCTTTCACACTTGTGGATGCTTCGTCTTTCCACATATTTAAATATCAACATTTATAGAAACAATACAAAGAACCAAACAAAAAAAATTGTATTCAACTGACTAATTTTGGCAACACTGTCCTCTGCTGTATATTCCCATTGGCGTCAGTCATTTGTGCCAGGTTAGTCCTTAATTTTGAGGCTGAACTTGATGTGGGAGGTAATTTGGAGATAGAGGTTATAGCACCTGTGCCCTCAGTGATTCGCTTTATGGTAGTTTTCTCCCCAGTGGGAGGTTTTGGCAAGCGTCTTCTCAGCCACGGGTGGCGGAGGGCCTGACTTGGAGTCATACGCAAAGCCGGGTCCCACTCCAGACACTGCTTGAGGAAGTCCAAAAAGAGGGGGTCGTCACAGCCCTTAAGTGCAGTTACCCAATCCTTGCTTCCTGGTGGACCTCGAAGCTTGCCCCTACGTGACCGTCCACCGTTTAGTGTTACCGTGCCATCAGGTAAAGTTGTGACTGTGCAGTAACGAGGATATCCCTTTGAGCTGACAAAGTTTTTGGCTCTCTTAGACGAATCCAACAGCTTCTGGGAGGGCATGCCCAGAAGCTCTATGACACATGCTAGTTGGTCCCCTTCATCTTCCCCAGGCAAGAGAGGGTACCCCGTTAGTAATTCCGCTAAAATACAACCCAGGCTCCACATATCAATTGGCATCCCATACCGAGAGCCCAGAATGACTTCTGGTGCCCTATAAAAGCGTGACTGAATGTAAGTATAGACCCGCTGGTGTTCAAAGCAGCTGGAGCCGAAGTCGATCACTTTTATCCCACTGCGTCCCTGCTGCTTCAAGAGGATGTTCTCAGGTTTGAGGTCACAATGAATGATCCTGTTTTTGTGCAAGGAGTCCAGACACTGCAGGATAGAGTGCGCAAACTTGCGCACCAGTGGCAAACTGAAGCCCTGAAACTTGTTTTTCTTTATGAGCTCATACAGGTTCATGCTGAGTAACTCGAACGTCATGCAGATGTGGTTGCGGAATGTGAAGTGCTCTAGCATGTGGATGACATTCATAGTAGAGTCTTTGTCCTGCTTGCGCAAGTGCTCCAGGATCCGAATCTCCTCGGCAGCTTGGCGATGAAACCGCTTCTCGTTGCGCACCATTTTCAAGGCCACATGCTGGTGGGCCTTGTGGTCATAGGCCTTCACTACTTGTCCAAAACTGCCCTTACCAATGACCTTCAATACCTCGTACCTGTAGGCTATGTGGTCATGGGGTACATGGATATAAGAGCCCTGATCATCATCGTAACCAGCATTATTTGAGCCCCCGACCACACCTGGCCGTTTCTTAGCATTTGGTCCTACGAAGTATATTTCAGGGTAGTTGAAAATCTCCTGGTGTTCAAATGCTGTCAGTTTGGACATGTACTGCTTCATGGCCTGCTCAGGAGTAATAGGGGATATCTTGGGCTTGCTTTCAGTCGATTTGGTGGAGGCGGAACTGCCCTCCCTACCCTGGCTGCTTTCTTGTTGCCTCTCTGGCAAGGGCAAGCCTGATCGGCCTACTGGCATCAACCCATTTGGCTGTGTAGTCAACACTGTCCGTTTATTGCTGTTTTCCTCAAACAGCTGTTGAACGTGGATCTGCTGGTGGTTTCCGACATGCAGATGGTCATTCATCGTGTTCTTATTTCCTCCAACCTGGCAAAAGTACAAACAAAGAAAATCTGCTATTAGAGAACGAATGGAAGCAGAATACAAAAAGAACATTACTAGCCTGGAGTCAAAGGTCAGCACAATTCTTCAGGGTGCCGATATTTATGATCATTCAAATCAGGACAACACTAGCTATTAAAGAGGATCTTTGACATTGTTTTGTCAAAGATGTTTTTGTTTTTTTTAATATCTCTGATATTTAATTCTTTCAAGATTTTATGCACAACTAGGCAGGAAGAGGTCATTTTAGGTAATACCTCAGAAGACTTAGGACCACATTCTGCTGCACTTTTCTTGAGCATAGTGTAAAGCCGAGTACAATGGAACTAGTTCCAGAATACAAATTGAGCATGCTGAGCATGCTTAGGACAGAGAGCAACTAAATCCTTCTTGTCTATTTTTAGCAAGAACAAAGGTGGCTGATGCACACACTATAAATACACACGTGACCACAGAAGGGAAAACTTCAGTTATAAAATGTAATCAATGCATACGCAGTAATTTGCAAACAGATAGCATGCATGTTGTCTTTGATTGGTTGTCTTTTATCATTACATATTATTATTCCAGGATTTGTCCAACATTTCAGATCTTCAAACATGAACAAAAGTGCAACTTTGTTTACCAAAAACATGAGGCATGTATTTCCTGCTTTCCTGATGTTGACAGAAAAGCAGGCATGCATTTCATTGCTTCCTGATGCTTGTGATTGTCTCTTTGACTTGTTTTACCATGACATCCTGTTGCAGTGGTCAGATTGGATCCTCAGAGAGGTTACAATTTTCTCTTTTACCTAACAGAGTGTTTTCCCCATTAATTGTGCACAATTGTGCCTAAAAGGTTAGTGTTTGTTGCTTTAAATGAAGACAGTTATGGTTCTTGT